>CM031600.1:34082310-34174810 GCA_018398815.1 Conus ventricosus
AGAACAAACGAACCTGTGCCGGGCCTACAGAGGGATAAGAATTTGAGGTGTAACGTTCATTTGTCCGGGCATCAGTAAAAGGGCGTCGGGGGGAACAGAGGGGGAAGTGACGTGATCATGATGTGCAGGGGCCCAAGCCAAGAGTGGGGGAAAACCACCCAGCCCAGTGCGCGCTGATGTGGCCATCAACCTCAGTGTCAGGCCAAGGTCAAATACGAGGGGGAAAGGGTGAGTAAAAAAATCGAACTGTTTTTCATGAAAAATTTGCAATATTGTAATACTCCATTTTTTTTGGGTTGTCAAAAAAAAAAAAAAATAAGAAAAAAAAATGCCAAGAGATGAGCAAGAAACGATTTCTTGTGAACATAATTTCTTTGCATATGTTTTTATTTTTTATATGAAATCTTTCTCATTACAAGAAGAATGCGGTATTCGTATATTTTTTTGTCTGTTCCCCTTTCAACAGCACATTAAAAAGCATGTACATATTAGCGCGGACCAACGTGCGCTCGGCACACACTCACGCACACACATGCACACCCCACACACACACACACACACACCCCCAAAACACACACCCACACACACACACACACACACACGCACACACACATTCACACACTCATGTGAAACGTACAATGTACCCCTCGTGTCAGTCCAGAGTCTCAAAGGGATGCTGATTGACCAGAGGTTTGGACACTCGTCATGTTGTCTACCTTTAAAATAACTTTGAAATGTGCAGGGTTGCGGAAACATGATGGGGCGTTTTTTGCTGACGTGCGTCCTGGGGTACCGATTGGTTCCCGGGTACAATTAAAGGGAGGATTTCTTTGTCCCAAGTTGGACTGGTGTACGTTCGAGGCTGTGAAATAGAAGCATGCTTGATGACCAGGAAAATCTTGAAGAAGTAGGTGTTGTGTGTGTTTTGTGGTGTGTGTGTGTGTGGTGTGTTGTGTGGTGTGCATACATATATGTATTCATTTGTTCACTGGAAATTTTTTTACATGTGTTTGTATGTAAGTATATAACTGCTATTATAAACTAACTTTATGCTTCTAATATATATAATGCATAAACATGACCAACCAATTAAAGGACATACATTCAGAATAAGTGTGAGCAGAGAGTGTTTTTCTCTTTTAATTAAATTGTTTTCTAGGGGAGGGAAAGTTGGAGTGGAATATCTGTTTGTCTGAAAAGCATAAAGGACTTTTATTTTTAATGATTTGGGGATGCACCCCTGACATCATGATCCACACCTGGTGATCGTTAACGGGGGATTGCTTTGTGTTAACCACACATGCTCACTATTTCAGGCCAGATCCAAAGCCAAGCTACGTGAGACAACCGTACGTACAGAGTTGGCTGGGTCCAAACCAGTATCAGCTGGACATGACCAACACCGTTCAAGGAGGGAGGTATTGTGTGAAAAAAATGGGGGGAAAATGCCGCATGATTACATTTGATTAACAGATTTTTTTATCCTGTACAAAAAAAGACCTGTCAGATTGTTAAGATCTTCACAACTGTTTCCGGTTGGTTGTGGACAGACGGATAAACAACAAACAGGGCCAACATAACAAACAAACAGGACCATGCATATCAAACAAACAGGACCATGCATAACAAACAAACAGGACCATGCATAACAAACAAACAGGACCATGCATATCAAACAAACAGGACCATACATATCAAACAAACAGGACCATGCATATCAAACAAACAGGACCATGCATAACAAACAAACAGGACCATGCATATCAAACAAACAGGACCATACATATCAAACAAACAGGACCATGCATATCAAACAAACAGGACCATACATAACAAACAAACAGGACCATGCATATCAAACAAACAGACCATGCATATCAAACAAACGGGACCATGCATATCAAACAAACAGACCAAACATACTGTGCTTAATGGTGTTATGCCTGTGTGCAGGGTATGAAATTGAAAAAAAAAAGTGCTCGAAGCCTGCCATGTACTTTTAAATCTGTGTTTGCATTGCATGTCGTTATTGAAAAAGATCTGAGTATGATTAGTATTTAATGATCAACAGTAATATTGTGATAGGTATGTATTAGAGTACAGATTAGTGTAACTGGTTCATTAATGCTTCAGTGGTAAGGAATGAATTCATACTGTTAGTAAGTTGATCCAACATGTTCAGTAGCAAAAATGTAGTGAACAAAGAAGTGATTGATTGATCAGACTTGATTGATTGTCTCTGGCAATATTGATGGATTCTTGCAACACTGAACAGACTTTGTGATATGATGTTGAAAGAACGGCTTTGCAAAAAAAAAAGAAAAAAAAGTGAAAAAAGGACAGACGTTGATGGTGAGATCATGAGTTGATAGAATTGACAAGGAAAGATTATGTGATGCTTTGAGAGAAAAAATCAACAAGGAGATGTTTGCTTGTTTAATTTTTGAAAGTCTAATTTGCATGTCTCGTAGCTGATGGGTACTCATGCAGCACTGGGGTTAAGATGTGTACTTTTGTCTGATTAGGAAGTGGGAAATCATTGTGTTTGTTTTCATCTGTTCAGTATTTTTCATGCTGTTGGCCTCATTGAAATTTTATGCCTTACAAGTCAAGAAGACCAATGTCAACAGCTTTAGTCTCTGTCGGATGAAACAACATGGATTATTTTTTATCATTCCAAGGATGCTATGAATACAAAGTATAGAACTCAAGCATGGTAGAAAATACGTGAACCAAAAGCATAATTTACTGAACTTATCATTTGTGGATTAATGTTCCAGGATGTGAAAGAGTTTTTCAATGTGATTCTGCGCCGCAAGCCGAAAGAGAAAAACTTCAAAGCGGGCGGAGACGTTTCGGACCTGGAACACCAACGTGGGGTTCCACCTGGCTGCATGATTTTTATTCTGCACGGCAATCCTGACCCGCTCACACCCCGGGTATAAACAGTGCGGGCCCTTAAATCCATGGGGATTTTTAACGGGAAACATTTCATTTGAAATCAGTGTTGAAAAAAGTTTGAACAAACGGCCCAAGGTAATTTCAGCTTTTGGGGGTTTTGGGGTTTTTAGGGAAAAAAAAATTTGTTTTGAACAATTACCGAGTTTTTCATTTATCTGTGTTTGTTTTTTAACTGAAAAATTATGGGAAAAAAATAGAGAGCAGGAAGTATTAGGATACTTTGCTTTACTAAAAGGTGTTTGCAATACTTAGAGATGAAGCAGTTTAAAAAAAGAGAATTGCATCTGTAGAAAGGTGGCGTGTACATAATATGTAAAATAACAATTTGCTAGAGAACATAATATCCGCTCTGACTCCTTGCCCTCCACCGAGTTTTTGGGGAAAGTGGCCTAAAAGCCGCCTATTCCGTTCTCTAAAAGTAACCAAAAAAAACTTTATCTACAAACAAACAACGTGCGGGTTTAACCTTTTCAAAACTAATTTAAAAAATTTTTCAATTTCTTTTTGTTAATCCTATTTTTCCTGCATTTCAATAACACTTTTTTCGCGCAAACATTTTTCAAAGATCCTGTCTTTCAGTGAAAAAAAACTACAGTCTTTAACTGTTCTCTAAAGTTTTTTAAAAAGGGATTTAATTTTTGACAAAAAACCCCACACTTTTTTCCCAGCATGTTTTCCCTGAAAGCCATTTTTGACAAAGTTTTCTTTTTTTTAACAGTCTCTTTCGCCGAGCATCATCTAAATAAATACGTTTGCGTTCCTTAAAACATCTAAAAAATGCTAAAACACTCACTCAGTTAAGCTAGGATTAACAAATATAGTCACATTTTCCAAAAACCCTTCATTAGAATCTTTTTTCCTTTTTAAAAGTGTTGGACAAAAAACCACAAATGTTTAAAAATTTAAACGTAAACGTTTGAAACGGGTCGGTAAATTTTGTTTTCCAAAACCAGTTTGTCCAAAAATTTTAATAAACAATGGGGGGGTTTTGTCATAAAGTTTAACTGCTCCATTTTTTTATAACAGAACTTAATCAATCCATTATTGTTTTTACATCTCTCTTTTAAAATTTTTGTTCATATAAAAAAATCCTATAAGGCAAATTGTAATATTAATCCAATTCATTCTTAAATTGTTTCTTTTAGACAAAATTTTGATTTTTGTTGCTTTTTGTTATACCTTTAATATCCTCCCCATTTTTAAAACACGATGGTAACTTTAAGACTGTCAACGTCAAGTTTTTGCCACTATTAAATTTCCTTTTAAAAGGGACGTCACTGACGCCCACCCCCCTTTCCCTCCCTCATTTTTTAAGAAAGAAATTTCAAATACTTGTAACCACACAAATTTTTTTTGGGGAAAGAACTGTAATTTTGTAAAGCGTCCTTTAAAACGTTTTTTTTTCTGTGGAGGATGTACTGTTTTTCTCATACGGTGTTTTTTAAATTTTTCTTTCCGACATGTCGTCTGCATAAACTTACATTAAAGGGCCAAGTTGAACCTTTTTTCAAAACTTTTTTGACGGCTAAAAAATTTAAATGGCTTATGTTTTAAATTTTTTTCCCATTCTAAATTGGGGTTCTAAGTGCCATTTGAGGTCGGTTTTCGAACTATTTATATTCATACGGGCCCATTTTTTGCTTCAATTGCGCAGTTGTTCATTTTTGGGAAATTTTTTTGCGTTGCCAAACCCTTTTTATTTTTAAAACACCATCAGGTACCAAAACCATAAAAAGCCCTATCTCACCATTTTTTAAAGTCTGTAACGTCGGGGGGTCTTTTAAATTCAAGTTTTAACACCTTACAGCGCTAAGAAAACCCCCGGGTTTCTTCGGGCCCCACGCACATTATTTTTTAGAAACGCATTATTTTTTTTTCCAAAACAATTCGGTTTCACATTTTACAACTTTCCCTTTTTTTTTGCGATTTTTATAATAAATGATCCGACCCCCACAAACAAATTTTTTAAATTTAAATTAGGAATTGTATAATTTCAAAATCGCAATATGCAGCTTTCCTGAGGAAGAGCCTTAAAACAGGGGGGCCTTCCATCATAAAAGTTTTTCATCGCCACTCACCAAATGAACTAGAGTAATGAATGAATGCAAGATCAGGGGACTTTCCCCCTCTAAATTTTGGTTGGTGTAACCTAAATCTAAATTGTTACGAAACCCAAAACATTTTAGCTACCTTTTCAAAATAGTAACCCCCTTTCTTCTTCAGGCTTGAATTAACATTGTTTTTTAGATTTGATTGTTTTAATTGAGAGAAATTTCAAAGTTACCATTGCTTCTTTTAGGAGCAAAACCCGAAATAACCATCGGGGATTTTTAAACGGCTAATTTTGGCCCCTGTTTTGTCAACTTTTAGAACCTTATTATTCCCTTGGCTTCGCTTAATTTTAAACCTACGATTTGAGAATATTTCATGACCCAAACCATTTTGGCCCCGCTTTCGTTATCAATAGCATTTCAAAAAACGAAGGGGGGTTTTTGGGTGTTTTTGTTACAAATTTTTTTTAAAAAAATTAAAATGGTGCTTTCAAATATCGAGAAAAAATATTCTGGGGGCCCACTACAATTTTAAAAATATAGCAACTGACACTCTTGACATTGCGTGACCCGACGCCCTTTTCAAAAAAGGTGATACTCCATTAGCAGCTATTTTAAACCCCCCCTTTTGAAAACGACCACATCAAAAAGCTGGTTTAGTCATCCGATGCTTTTTTATCAAAACCCTTTTAAACTTGCTTTTTTTTTCGCATCACTGGGTGAGTGGCGTATGCGACATTAAATACCATAAACCTTTGTGAGGTCAGTGTACAGATCATTTCTTTTACCCTTTTCAGACTATTTTGACTGAACTGCGAGCACCATTAAAAATACAACCTTTTAATCCACTCACAACATAAAGACATGAAGGCTTTTGAAAGGATCTGAACAATTAAATTTTAAACAAGACGGCTTTAACAAAAGGGGATCTAATCAGGCCAGCACCTTTATTTTGGGGGCCCACAAAAGTAAACTATACGGCATCCCCTTTCAAACTTTCTTTCAGAAAAACGTTCACCGGGGCCCTACAGCAAAGCATAAAACACTGGACAACTTTATCTAGACACTTCTAAGGCCTAACAGGGGGAAAGAACGAATAAACACCTATTTCGATTTACTTTGGGTGTTTGCTGGGGGCGCAAGCCGGGCAAGACGGCAAAACGATCCTTCTACGGCTTGAACCGCAAAAACAATACTTAGCAAATTTAGAGGACGCCAAAAATTCACAGTTGTTTTCCCTTCAAGAAATTCAAAGGTACCAACATGTTTTACAATCGCAAGTTCAAAGTAATTTTGCTTTTGGCACGGGTTTAACATGCTGCCTTCTGACCTCAGACTCCAGGAGGAAAAATAAAAAACTTAATAAAAAATTTTCTTAACAGAAATGAACAAAGGGTTGGGAAAAACGACAAAAATTCTGAGCCAAAAATTTTACAAAAAATAAAAAAAACACCCAAGATTAAGACCCAATCCCCGAATTTTCAAACCCCAAAAAGTCATTGAGCTCAGCAAAGCCGGGGACTCTGTTCCGATGACCATGAATATGAAAAACAGCGTTTGTTCTTGTTTAACTCCCCTGGGATTATTTGGTCTTTATTTACAATATTAACCCAACTTTTAAGAGAACTAATGTCCAAATTGCTGGGCCCATAAACCAACTACTTTGTTTTGCATAACAAAACCCAGCACAATACTCCCCAATTTCCTGTAAAGCGCTATAGCTTTACCACAATTTTTTTAATAATTCCAAAGATGATCAAGCTTTTTTTTTACCCAGTTTTTTCAGTGGGGCGAGGGCGGGGGGGCACTGAACTTTGCTCTCCCCCACCGCGTAAACCATCACCAGTGACTTATTGCAAATCCAAAGGGGCCGTTATAACGCTTGCAAAGTGACCCTCTCTCAAAACAGCTTTCGTATTCGTTCTGCTAGGGTTTTGTTTTCATATAAAATTTTTTCGTATTTCTCTTATTCTATTCATTTGAGTTCTAATTGGCCCGTTAGTTCGTCACTTCTATCTTGCTGATCTTCTTGTTCAAGTTTTTTGTTTTTTGTCTTTTTCTTCTTTAAACGGGCCCCTAATTGGGCTCATCAGCCTCAACGAGTTTTTTTTTTTCTCTTTATATCCATCTAGTTCACCTATTTTGCAAAATTGTTTGTTAATTGCCTCTGTCCTTTTTAAAGCAATCAAGGGCCCATTTCTCGCAGGGGTAGCGGGGGGTCGTGTATAGTCTTTAACGCTGTTTCTTCTGAAAAACGGGATTCTGCTTCTATACATTTATTAATTCACCTCGATTGTTTTAAATTCTTTAATTCCATGTTTTGCTTTTGGGTTATTTTTTGGGAGTTTTTGCAGTGTTTTTAAATTTTAAAACTGCCCCCTACTAATTTTGGTCAGCAATCCCAAAGGGGCGTTTTTGATCTTTTCACACTGACTTTGTAAAATTTGTACTTTTTAAAAAACTTTGAGGGGTCGGGTTTAGTTGTAAGCCAACAGTTTCTCCGATCGCTCTTTACAAAAAAAACCCATCCAAATTTAAAAATTTTTGGGGTCTAAAACGGGGGGTTTTTGACCTAAAACTTTTGTAAAATCCCGACCGACTTTCTTTTAAATTTCACGTCGCTTTAGAGCGCTGAGCGATGCCGTGTCAAAGGACTTTTCACTCATTCGCCCCAGATCAAAAACTCATAATCTTCTTCCCTTAAATTCCTCCATTTTTTAAATAATTAACTTTTTTTTTGTTTATAAAAAAATGCACAAGCATATGCTCTTTCTTGCCCGTAAAGAAAGCTGAAAAAACCCTTTTTTGGCTGGGGGGAAATAAACGGAAAAAATTACGTTCCAAATAATCCATCTACTTAGCAGACAAATTCTACTTTTTAAATTTCCAACCTAGGAGCGAATTTTTGATCGTCCCAGGCCTGCACGGCTTACTTTAAAAATAGAACCGCTTCAACAACGACCAACCCAAACAGTGTCCAAAATTTGGACGGGCAATCGTTAAAAAATTTCTGTAAAACTAGGGAAAAGAATTTTTTTTTTAAACAATCAGACAATTTTTAACCCTATTCTGATCTAGCTAACCGCAATAAGGGGAAATCTTGCTTTTCAAAAATTTGGGCAATAAAGAACATAAAACTTAAAATAGGCCCAAACCCGCCTCAGGTCAAAAAGCAGCAAAAAGGCTTAGCTTTAATTTTTCTAGGGTAACGCTTTTCCTTTTCCCCTAATTTTGATTTGTTAAAACGCGCCCCATACTTAAAGGAGCTTTAAAAGACGATTTCATATGAACTAACTTTTAATGAAACAAACGTGTTACAAACAAAACCCCGAAGCAAATACAGCATTTCTGACTCTCGTTAGATTTTTGACTTTGTTAGCAACCCGTTTAGAAAAGCTGTTTTGGGACAATAAACCCAACTATAATATATTACAAAACGTGCGCATCATAAAAACAACCTAAAAGGGGGCAACACATATAAAAATTTTATTTTTTAGGTCTCAGCAAGCCCTTTAAAAGGGTATTTTATTGCTGTGTGAAGAGAAGAACCTTTAAAAAGAGAAGTAAAAATTTTTTTAATCCAAAAATAACGAAAGTAAAATGTTCGTTTGGGGCATCCTAACCAAACAGCTAGGGGCTTAGACCTTATCACTTTTGACGAAATAAAAAATTTGTTTTGGGGGGGGGGGTAGAACCCAACAAAACCCGGGGCAAAAGATCTACACCTTCACAGTGTAAGACTTATATTTTAACACAAAATACGGTTAGGGATTACCTAAGTAAACGGGGGATAATCGTTCCATGGAACGGGAGAACTGGAGAGACTAATAAACATTAAAATTGATAAAGAAGAGAAGCCGAAAACCGCTTAAGTACATTGTTTTAATAATATGCAACTGACTATTAAAGGGGACAGATTACAAGATATACAATACTAAATTATTTTTATTTTTAAAAAGCATGTCTGTTCGGGTTTATCCAAATGTCCTACGCCCCGCCAAAAGGGGGATAGCGGGCAATTCGCTTTTATAAAAAACCCCGAAGAAAAAACTCTTTTAACCCAACATTACACAAATGCAAAAAAAAACAGAGCAGCCCTTTCAAAAACAGCAAAACCAAACAAAGGTATTCTGCTCCCTTTAATGCTGTTACTAGCAATACGGGAGCATCGACTTTGCTGCATCAGCAGGAACGTGAGGTCTCTTAGCAACGGGCGGGGTGCCCCCCGCTTTACCTTGGGCGTTTGTCTTTAGCTTTTGGCCTTGTGTTCATTAGCTTGGGTGCTGCTAGCAAAAAAAAAAAACAAACTCCAAAAGCACACAGCTAGGTTCAACTAATAACGGCAAAAACTTAGCTCGTTCAAACTGACAATAAATAAACGCTAGCTGACCCAAACATCACGTAAAGAATTTAATCGTTTACGGGCCTTTTTTATGACTACAAAAGACAAAAGTTTGATCTTCAAAAAAAGGGAAAGGGACAAGTTTTTCTCAAGGGCCAACCCAGCAGAAAAAAAAGGAATGTTTTTAAAAAAGTAAACAAACATAAACTCTGTTCAAAAGCCCCCTTAACAAGGGCCAAGGGCGTTTAATTTAGTTTATGAGCCAAGCGAAAAAAAACCGTTGAATTGGTTCTGTTTAAGTTTTTTTTTTTAATTTAAATAAAATTTTGATTTAAAAAGAGACTAAACATGGCTAAGATATATAAGGCAAGACAATTTTTTTGAAGCAATGCAAGAAAATTTGTCAAGACACTGAAGATATGATTAAAAGTCATTGATCCAGCAACGACGGCAAGTGTTGGTCCATGCTATTCTAAATTTCCAAGAAAACTAAAAATAACCCGCCTTTTTAAAAGTAATTTAGTGTTTTAATTGACTATGAAACAAAAAATGAAAAAATCTAGGTCTGGGTCTCAACTAAACACAGACTTTTCTTTCCTCTAATCTTCGTCGGTTGGGGAAACGAACGCTTGCCATTTTTGACGCTGCTCTGAAGAAGCCAAAATGAGAGGCTCTTTTGGGCAGGGCGAAGTCCTAGAGATCAGTTTAAAACAGTCAAATAGCCCGATTGTTGGCAAGCCCTTTCCACTCCTCCAGCTTATCCAAAAAAAGCGTTCTAAACATAAAGAATACGACAACAAATGTTTTATGTGGTGTTTCTTGCGGGCGCATTACGCCCCAAGAACGCAGGAAGTGTCTAACTATCGCCCTTACATCAATGATCTTAATTTTAGGAATACCCTTTTCCCGTTAGCGGGGATTCCTTTGATCTGTTTGAAAACAAAAAAAACCCCATAACTGTTAATGTTTACACAGGGGAGAGGAACAGATTTGTCCCAAAAAAGTGTCCCAAAAAATCCAACAATCGAACCAGACAAAAACATTTTGACTTACACTGATGTTTTTACCAGCGGGCACCGCATAAATTAAACCACAAGATAATTTTTGCGGCAACTTCAAAGCATTACCATAAACAAATTCTGAGAAAATGTAACAAAATTCCACTGTGCAAGCCGGAGTGAACATATAAAACATGTAAAAATTCGTAATTGAAACGAACTAATTTCGCCCCCCGAAGGGAGTAAAATTAGTTTTAAGAACTGGAAAAGGGTGCAAAATTCTCCATACTATTTACGCAATTTTAGTCGCTTATTTTTCCTTATAGGGGGCCCGCGCCACAAAACTTCGAAAAAAATCTAATGAGTAATCCAGATTTGTTCATTTGCCTTCATTATTGTCAGGCGGTGGGGCTCATTCAGCACCAGAATTATAAGAGGGCCCGAGCTGCAGAAACATTTTTAAACGCATGCGCAAGTGCGTAATGACTTTTCTAATAATCTGAATTTACGAAAAACATAATGACTCTGAAGAAACAACATAACTCACAAACCCCTGTTGGATTTGTGGGTTTGGCCCTCATCAGACCAGCGAATCCAAAATAAGACCAGACAATTTCGGAAAGTCAAGGGGCGCGCTAACAAATGCAATCTTCAACTAAAGTTTTTAACCAAAGCTGGAAGCTGCCCATCTTCTTTTATAACTTTCGATTTTGACTCTCATCTTTTTTGCAAGCATAACCAGCGCCTTTTGGGGAGCAGCATTTTCACGCTCAGAAAAGACTTTTTTCACTTAAATAACATGCTTTCTAAAACCCATGCAACACATGATGGGCCCCTTAGAGGCACTGGGGTCCTTAAAAATCCTGCCCAATAACAAAAAATTTTTACTCAACTCCCCGTTTTTTTGAAAGGGGGGGGTTTTTTTTTTCCCTTATAGACAGAACAGTTTGGGAAAGGGTTTGGGGAAACTCACTTCCGCCTAAAGGGGGTTCTTTTCTAGCTTAAGGAAAGGACTCAGGGTTCTGAACCACATGCCAAGATGCGTGGCGAAGTTTTGATTGTAAAACAGGGAACTACATGATTCCTATTAATGGGAGAGTATGTTGTTGGCGGACGTCTTTTTAAATTTTAGAAAACCGCATGAAACATTTCAGTTTGGGTCCGCCATTAATTTCTGCACCCGGGTGAGCTGGGCGCTTTCTTAAAGTTTTCGGAGTACAGATTGATTTATTGTCAGATTTTCCAATGATCGAGATTGAAAACGGTTGGGGAGGAATTAGATGGGGTCGCTCTTACTGTAAAGCAAAAAAAAAATACTTTGGGTCATTAGATCCGAGTAAAAGGTTTTCTATCTTGTATTTTTAATGAAACAATCTGTATGGTTGGCAATGGGCAATCACTTCCATTCAACTTTAAAAATTTCACAGGCCGAAAAATATTTAAAGGCATTAAAGTGGGTTTAACGTTTAACCCTGAACAGCGTGGTTTTATTCTGAATTGACTTTAAAAATCCCAGGGAAATCCAGACCTGCATAATGACTATCCATTAGCAGCAGAAAGTCTAAAGACAATCCAAGAGAACCACCTAAACTTGCCCAAACTTTGGGCAAAAAAAAATTTTGTCTTCATTACAGACTTCTACAATTTATTAAGACACGGTTTTAGGAAACATTCATCGTAAATTGCTTTTTATCAAACATTCAGAACCTACATCATGAAGACACTGATCTCAAACTAATCCACAATGCTTCAAAAAGACTTTTCAATTGATGACAACACTGTTTTGGAAAAATAGAGAATCCGCACAAGCGTAAAGATTCAGATTAGCACCAAAGAGAAAGAAACAATTTAACGACTTCAAAACCAATTTTCAGACTTCAGAAATTTTTTCACTTTTTTCATAATGATGAAAAAAAAGAAAATCAATTAACAAAACCGTATTTATGGGTTTTCGTTTTAGAATTTTCAAAGCTTTTGATGTTTGAGTTTCTTTATGACAATTAAGCCCTCATCCTGAGTCCCGAGTTTTTTTTACACAGATACAGACAGTTTTTTTTAGATATTCCACGAAGACATCTATAAAGCAGAAAACCCAAAGGGGAAAAGGGGATGCAGGGTGGTATGAACATCTGATTACCCTAAAATTCCCTTCATTTAATTTCTAATAAAAGGTTTTAGGGAAAAATGAAATGAATTTTCGGAAAGGTGACAAAGGGGTATGTGGGGTTAAATCGAAAATGTACAGTATTTCGAGCCAGGGGAAAATCATTAAGAAAGCAAAGGGGAAAATCCGCAGCGTTGGGCATCAAACTTTACAGACACTACAAAACATTGTTTGGATAAACTTTTCATCAACAACGTAAAACTGCATCAATCTACATGAGATCAACCAACGTTGTAACAAAAAATTTATTAGATAGAACAAACCAAAAAGGGGGTTTGTTAATCCAAGTTTTCATATGCAATTGGGCACTGGAGAACCGCAAAACAGGGGGGTTTAATTTTTATCAAATTTTTTTATAAAAACAATCATAGCTTCACCAAAACATTTAAATCTTTTTTCATGTTTTTCTTGACGAGTTTGAAAATTTTTTTTTTTATTTTTAAGAAATTTTTTTTCCCAAAATTTTTGGGGTTTGATTGTAGTGATCTGGTATTTAGCAAGCATTTATTAATCCCCGAAAATTTTTCCTTAATAGCATTACACCATGAAATGATTCCCGATCATTTTTAAACTCTCCTTTACCCTTTTTGTTTCATTTTGCGCTTCCTTTTGACTTCCATTTTTAAAACCCAAATATTTTACTAAATTTAAATTTAAAACGGGAAATGGTCGGCAGAATTACTCATTCTTCTTTGATTTTTGAGGCCGGTTGTTTTTTGTGTCATTTCTCGTAAAAAATACACGGCGGATTCATTTTTACAATTCTTTTTTTTCATATGGACAATACTCCAAATTTGGGCGGTTTCCCTGATGGAGTGTCCCCTTCGCTTCTCCCGTAAATAAAGGACCCTTTCTTTCAACCCAAAAGTAAAGTTTGCCGGATGAAACTCCCTTCAGCAACATTTATTTTTTTTTTTTTGATTTCTTTTACGGTTTTAGCCCTTTTAAAAACTTCATTATTTATGCCGCAAAAATGAGGGATCTTCTAACCCATTCTTGTTGCGAGAATTGCAAAAAGCCTCGTGATACGGGAGGAAAAAGTCTTTTTAGCAACTGTTTGTTTTAAAATTTTAACTAAAGCCTTGATCTTGAACTCCCGGGAAAGCCCTTTTATGGAACTCTATTTTTAACAATAATTGATTCACTTTCCCTTTTAAATTTTTTCCATCATCGACTTAATCATGCAGGGAAAAATTTGTGGCCCCGTTATAATCACTGTAACGACAGCACAGCAAGGCACTCTTTTTTGTTAAAGGGTTTCCCCATCTTGATCTTGAACTATTCAATACTGTAATCTACTTAAATCTTTTTTGTTAATCCTACAGAGGGGGAAATATAGAAATCCATTTGGGGTTCCCCTTTTTGGGGTTTTATTAACAAAGGTGTCTCTGATTCGCCTAGGGGGAGGGAAATAAAATTTTCCAAATCGCTTTTTTAGATAACCCTTCTTTTTTGGATGACTCCCCCTGCTTGGGTTAGCTTTTGTATTGCTGTGAACCCTTCCCAAAATCCTTTGGGTGAATAAAAATTTTTTTCATTTTTTTTTTCAGCCAATATTTTGTGCAACAAAATACACACGGGGCATACCAAGACAATAAAACGCGATTTTTTGCATCTTTTTTTTTTCTGATGGTTTATAAAAGCACTGAAATTTTTGGGGGGGGCAATGTCTGGACGGGCCGACTAGATAAAATTTTTTTATTGCTTGGGCAACATTTTTTAAAAGTGTAAGCTGCTCCCCCGTTTTTTTCAGGGGGTCAAAAATAAAATCTAACGCTCAAGTCCTGCCTTTCAACGCTTTGCAGCTTCTATTTTTTTCCATAGCTTGTTTTGTCTTTTTCTCTCGCCGTCACCCGCGTTTACTAAATCAAAATTACTGCCCCTAAAAGCAAACGCTTTTACCCCAGCGCCGCCTTCATATTGGAGGGGGGGGGAACCATTTTTATAAATGTATTTTTTCTTTCTATTTATATTTCTGGAATTATTCCTTTTTGACAGAAAATCTTTCTGGGAAAACCCAAGCTGCAAAGATAGCAAAACATTTGCTGAACCTCAAAATCAAATTGCCAAGACTGCTGGTTTAATTCTTTAAAAAGCTTTTTCCAAGCAGATACCTACACTTTGCCTCCAATAACAGCAGAATGGTATACAAGGTTAGCAAAAGTTTTTCGGTCTCTTTTTAGAAAATAAAAAAATTATAATTATTAAAAAAAAGAACAGGATGATTACACGCACAAGGCGGCCTAAACCTTTCCCGAAAATAGAAAAGACCAAGTTTAAAGATCAAGCTATTTTGCCCAAAAAAAAGAGCTGTATTTTTGGGACATGTGGAAAAAAAAAAACATTTCCCCGGAAAGAATTCACATAGAACAGATTCAACAGAGTCCCGAAGACATTAAAAGATCATAACGGATGAAGGCGCTGGGGGCGAGAATGGAAAAAAGTGGGGGCAAACGGCTCTTAGTTTTTACACTAAACTATCAGTAGATTTGCTCCCATTGATTCGAACAAGATCTTCGTAAGATTTTAAACCCAAAATCCAGTTTTAACAAAAACATTAAGTCCCTAGGGTGTATTTTTATTACAAATTTTGGGAAAATTTTATCGCCATAATCATGGGGTTAATTATTTTAAACATAAATTTTATTTTTCCCCCAAAATAACGATGGAAAAACATCAAATCAAATCAGGTGGGGAAAGTAACCAAGCCAGAAAAACCAGAAAACACTGAACCCGGTGGGGGCCCCTGAAAAAATCCTCACCTGGCGTGTAAAGCAGGAAAAAAAATTAGCAGAGGAACAGACAAAAAAAAAAAATGACAGAATAACTCACAGAAAACATAACCCCCAGCGCCCGAACAAGTGGGTTTAATGCCGGCATAAAAAATCCAGCGATACAAACCACAGCACCAAATCTCATGGAATAAACTTTAAAAATGTTGCCATTTTTTGGGGCCATTGGCTGCTGTTGGGGGCTTTATTGCGGCTATAAAAATAAAAAAACCGATGGCAACAGAAACAAAAGCAAACAAAAAAACTAGCCACAAAATCGAAAAAGAAAACCCCCGCCAAAACCGCCAATAACAAAGCATTATTTTTATCCATTTTAAATGTAATAATATTTTAAATTTTTTATAAAAATAATCAGGCAATTTTAAAATAGAAGTCAAAAAATAAAGGGGCCTGATCAAAAAAAGACATTTTCCTAGACCCAATTTTAATCAAGCGGGTTTCTTCGGGGAAAACCCCCCTTTAAATTTATGCAGAGAACGCTGAGCAAGACACCTCAACGATACGCTTTTGAGGGGTTGTTACAAAAAGGGATTTACTATTAAGATAAAAACATAATTTTTATTTTTTGATAATTATAAAACTTAATAAGAACTTTGGGTTTTACTTAGAGGGTGACTTTAGGGTACTTGAGGGTGACTTGAGACACTGAGGGGACTTATAAGAAATTAGAAGTGACTTAATAGAAACTTTGAATGACTTGGGTGACAAGGATGACTTAGGGGACTTGAGGACAACTTTAGGGTGACTTTAAAATAAAACTTGAATGACTTGAAGAAAATTTTAACAACAGTAAGAAATTAAAGTGACTTTTAAAAAACTTAACAAGAACTTGAGGTGGTAAGGGACTTTAAAAAAAAAAAATTAAACAAAATTTTTTTTAAAATTTTTTTTTTAAATTTTTTTTTTTTTTTTTTTTTTTTTTTAAATTTTTTTTTTTTTTTTTTTTTAATTTTTTTTTTTTTTTTTTTTTTTTAATTTTTTTTTTAATTTTTTTTAATTTTTTTTTTTTTTTTTTTTTTTTATTTTTTTATTTTATTTTTTTAAAAAAATTTTTTAAAGTAATTTATCTCCTTTTAATAGCAAAAATAAATTTTCCTCCCCGAAGAATTATCATTTTTAATCGGTGAAGAAAATTGATTTTTAAAGTTTTGTTTTTTTTGTTTTTAAATTTGCAAAGTTTAATATAAATATTACAAAGTAGCTACAAAAAGTACTTTTAAAACACATTTTTTTGTTTAACCTTTAAAAACATTCTGCTTGAATAAAAAACAATTTTAAAAAACCCCCAAATTTTGCATAAACACCCTAAAAATTTTAAAAACTTTTAGTTTGTACATAATAATTAATCCAAAAAGTGTAAAGTTGGGAATATCCTGCGGGGTTTTGTGCTTGTTTGTGTGGGGTTGGAAATCTAATTTGGCCCCTTCGCCCTTAGGACCCTTTCCCAAATTTTGGTTTTTGTCTGGTCACTGGCCGGCATAAACCCCGAAAAAACAAGTGATGTCTGGGGACTGGCGTGGGTATAACCCCGCAAACCACATGTGTGTTCCTAGGAAGGCCATGAAAATGGGGGGGAGAATTGCCCCAAAATTTAAAAAACTGAAAGTAGGCAACCAATTAGAAATCCACATTAAGGGAATTCCCAAAAACCTTTGCATCCCAGCCACATTATCTTTTATCCTCTGGATCTGGCTTGGGCCCTAGGGCGCCAAGGGGCTCAAGTTAGACCATGGGGGACCCGTAAGGGCTAGATGCGAAGGTTTTGCATTTTTTTTAAAAAATTGTAAAATTGTATAAAAACGGGCAACCCACACATATTTTGTTTGTAGATAATCTTTTTTTTTTGTTACTTTTCAAGAACAGGGAAAAGGGGGGCTTTTTAGGCCCCTTTTTGCCCAAAACTCGGGGGAGGAGCAATGATCAAAGCGGGAATTTTTCTGTTCTCTTGGCTTAAAATGTTTTTTTAAAATTTTTTTTAAATTAAAAAACAAAAATTTTTTAGTGCTTCATTGAAGTTTTTTTTGTTTTTGTGCTCAAGATTGAAAGAGAAAAACTGCAAAAGACTGGGCCCAAATCGTGCAATGTTCATAAAAAAATAGAAAAATCGGAAAGGAAAAAAATAATTTAGCTTAAGCTCTGATCACAATTTTACTACTACTACTACTACTACCATACTACTCTACACTAAACCCACTCTCTACTACTACTACTACACAGGCTTTTTGCTAACAAATCTGCTCTGCTGCTGCTTTTGCAACAATCTGCTTCTGCTCTGCTTTTAAACCCCCATTTCTGCTACAAATTTTTGTTTTACTGTTTATGATGAGATGAGCTTCTGCTGCTGTTGCGCACAATTTCAGTTATAACTGCCAGGCTTTCACTAAACACGTCACCACATCGCACTGTCACACCCCTCTGGGTTTAAACTTATTATGTAAAAAATTTTAAGCTAAATTGTTTTAAAACTGGGGCGTAGAGAAAGGGAAAACTTTTTTGGGGAATTTAAATTTTATAGGGCAAAAGAAAAAGTTTGAAAAAAACAAAATCAAGGTTAAAAGGGGGGGAGGCTTCCTGAGGAGATTGTATTAAAAGCGTTTTTGTTTATTTTTTTTTGTTTTTTCCCTTTTTTTGTTACTATCTTATTATTATTAATTTTATTATTATTGTTTGATTCTTACGTTTACCTTGTTGTTCATCGTTCTTTCGAAATTATATGACTTTACTCAGGGAAGACGCTGAGGAGGTCCGCAGGGGGCGGGGGCCAACTGGGGCCCCGGGAAAGGAACCTTACAGGGGCACTGTGGGTGGTGCACAGTGGAGTGGAGGTAGCTGACCTTGCGTGCAGCCGCTTTTCTCAGCTTTTGCTGTGCTCTCTTTTGAAGGGAAGCGACTCCCCGTGTTGTGTTGAGTCCCGGCCTTTGAGGGACACTTGAGGCAGCCTGAAACATTTTTTTATGCCCCCCAACTTTGCGCTTGCCCTGACTCAGTTCTCCGTACAGCAGCTGTTTCGGCAGTCGACTATCAGGCATTGTGATGATGTGGCCAGACCATCTGGCTTGGGATTTCTGAAGGAGAGTGTAGATGCTGGGGTTGCCAGTAAGATATTGTGGGCAGGAGGATAAAGGAAGAATTTATTTATTTGATTACAGATTTTCTTTTGCTTTTTTGTTGTTGTTGTAGTTTTCACTGTATTGACCAGCTGAAATGTCTGTGGGCAGGATGCACAAGGAGATGATGCGGCTGGACTGGAACGACACCTTCCTGACCCTGGACCACCTGAAGGCCAGCTTCCCAGAGAGACCAAAGGTGGACGTCATTGGGCGCCACTCTCCAGATCCCCCTTTTAAGTGAGGTCACAGAGACATCACGGAGAACCAGCTGTCACACTAGTTATCAGGCGTTACAGTCGTAGGAATGATCAAGCATTTAAGTCATCGTAAATTAACATGCATTGAAATTGTAGAAATTATCAGTCAGTGAAGTCATAGTAATACCCAAGTTTTGTAGTTCTAATGATGATCAAGCATTGAAGTCATCGTAATTATCAAGCATTGAAATTGTTGTAATTATCGATCAGTAAAGTCATAGTAATACCCAAGCTTTGTAGTCATAATGATGATTATCCGTTGAAGTCATAATTATCATCAAGCATTGAAGTCAGTGATTTTAAAGCTTTATGAAGGCCATAGATCACTGAAAACAAATGGAGGGTGGAGGTCTTTGAAATCACAGAAATTACAGAGTACTGAAGGGAAAACAGTTACAGATCATTGAAGTCACAGAAGCTGTGAAACATTAGCATCACAGAAATTATGGAACATTGAAATCAAAAGAATATCAAGCACTGAAGTTAGAAGTACAGAACATGCTGTTAGATTCTAAATTATGTGCACAGTGCACACATATGTACAAAGATATGCGTAAATTTTTGCACACTCCCTAGATATGACCATGCACATGAATGCACTTGTACTGTTATGCACTAATGCATACATGTTTGTGCGCATGCATGCATACTCACTGGTGCACACTGTATCAGTATCTATCTGTCTGTGTGTCTGTCTGTCTGTCTGTGTGTCTGTCTATATATCAATGCCCACACTCAAGCATATCCATGTTTCTTGGATTTTGGTATGCAGTAATATCTCTGATGTTACTGACATCTTAATTGCATGCAACTGACTTTTATGTACACACTCATACAGTTGCACATACACCGATATACAGATACCCACACCCACCATTGTTTTCTGCAGTGTTGTGCACATAAAAGCTTCAATGAAATCAGCCAAATTTTAACTAAGCACAAGCTTATGCACTTGTGATACCAACCGATGTTGTAAGTGGCAGGTGTTTGTGAAATTGATATGATTTTGATATATAATATAAGTTAGCAACAGCAAGTGCATGTGAACTTAAACCGTTTTCCGTCTACAAATACTTAAGTGTTACCATTAGTTACAGGAAATGTATGTGATTAACATTTTCCCATTGTGTATAAAATTATGTTGAACTTAAGATCCTAAAGAATTTAACACAAGCTTACTCATCTGTGTCTGCAGAGTAAAGTTTGTGGATGAAGCACCAGCTGAGGGCGGCTCGGTGAAGCGACAGAATGACAGCGACGAAGCGAAAACTGTCAAAGCTCTGGAGGTGGAGCCACACAGAATACCAAACAGGGGACCCTACCCCTACAACCAGCCCAGAAAGTGAGTGCCCCTTAGCTTTTAACACATGCATGGCAGCTACCTGATGCGTCTTTCAGTTCTTCAGTCCTTAGAAGTTACTGAGCAATATCTATGGGGTAGGTATTGTATATACAAACTTAAGTCTTTGTGGATTACTGAGCAGTACCTCCCTGGTAGGCCTTTTAACGTATGTGCGAGCAGGCTTAGTCATTGGGGATTACTGAGCAGTTCCAGGGACGTCTTTTAATATGTGGGCACACAAAGTTCAGTTCTCGCAGATTATTGAACAGGTACTTCCAGATGGGGAAATTGTGTGATGTGTGTGTGTGTGTGTGTGTGTGTGTGTTTTACAAGCGCCCTCACAAACATGAATTCTTGCAGACTGCTGAGCAGTAGATGTTTGACACATCTCATCAAATTTCAACTTCTGCAAATGCAGAAAGCTGAGCTTTATTTCCAGGTAGGTATGTGCACTGTGTCCTCCAGACAAGATTCGAGAAAAGAGATCAGAGGGATTTTTATACCACCAGGCACAATTTTTGATGTAGAAGAGAAGAGGGAGGAGAAGGATTGGGGGGGGGGGGGGGGGGGGGGGGATGGGGGGGGGGGGGGGTAGGGTAGAGAAAGGGTGTATGTTCATGCACAAAATGGTGTCTTTGTTTTCATCAAAGTTTGATGCTGATGGAGGTGATTGTGTTTTGCAGGAACATGATCCCCTTCACGCCAGCCCAGATTGAAGCCATCAAGGCGGGGATGCAGCCAGGACTGACGATGGTGGTGGGTCCCCCAGGCACAGGCAAGACAGACGTGGCTGTCCAGGTCATCTCCAACATCTACCACAACTTCCCTGAACAGCGCACCTTGATCGTCACACACTCCAACCAGGTGAGGGGGGGGGGGGGGGGGGGGGGGGGGGATGAAGAGAGAGAAAGGGGGACTGGGAAGGTAGATGGGGAGAAAAAGAGAGAATGAGAAAGGAGCAGACAGGGATGGAGTTCACTGTTGTTGTTGAGGTTGTTCGTAAATTATATGCGTGTGTGGATGAGAGAAACTGAAGGAGAGACTACTGGCTATACTTGATGGGAAATAACGCATTAAAAGCCATGAGCTGTGGTAGTCATGAGTTAGGACTTGAAGAGACAAAAAAAAGAGAACTGTAAATAGTGCTCACATAAACTTTATTTGATTTTGATGGGGATTTACTAATACATAACAAAAATAGAAAAAAAACATTTTGCAGGTACTTTTTATTTTTTCATCTATTTATTTTTGGGTGATTTTCAACTGGATGTATAACAGTGATAAGAAGCAGCATTTTGCAGATACTTGTTTTTATTGTTTATCATCTCAGATTCTTTTGATGGATCATTTGCTTGTGTTTGTTTGCCAATTTCAGATGCTAATTTTCATGAAGATAAGATTGATTAGCTTTCTGAATATTGGTTTGGATTGATTTTCCCCTTTGACCTTGTCTGTCTGTTTGTGATCACCTGTTTGTCCTTTTTTTCATCCAAGATTTGGCATGTCAGCCTTTTTGTCTGTTTTCTTTCTTGTCTCTGTGGTTAGTTGTCATCCAAACTGTCTGCACATCTTCTGTAATCTGTTAGTCCGTTTCCTTTCTGTTTCAGTCTGCAATCTCTGTGTCTGTGATCCGATTTGTACCCTTCACTAATATCTGTATTATCCTGTTAGTACTTTTTTCCCCATCTGTGTGGCTGTCTTCCCATCTGTACCCTTTTCTCCATTTCTGTGTCTGTCTTTCTATCTATGCCCTTCTCTCCTCTCTGTATCCTTCTGTCAGTCTCTGTAGATGTTTATCTATCTATACTCTTTTCTGTCTCTGTGTCTGCCTTCCTGACTGTACCGTTTAGTAAATCTCTATGCCTGTCTTCCTGTCTGTACATCTCTATTCCTGTCTTCCTGTCTGTACATCTCTATGCCTGTCTTCCTGTCTGTACATCTCTATGCCTGTCTTCCTGTCTGTACATCTCTATGCCTGTCTTCCTGTCTGTACATCTCTATGCCTGTCTTCCTGTCTGTACATCTCTATTCCTGTCTTCCTGTCTGTACATCTCTATGCCTGTCTTCCTGTCTGTACATCTCTATGCCTGTCTTCCTGTCTGTACATCTCTATTCCTGTCTTCCTGTCTGTACATCTCTATGCCTGTCTTCCTGTCTGTACATCTTTGTGCCTGTCTTCCTGTCTGTACATCTCTATTCCTGTCTTCCTGTCTGTACATCTCTATTCCTGTCTTCCTGTCTGTACATCTTTGTGCCTGTCTTCCTGTCTGTACATCTTTGTGCCTGTCTTCCTGTCTGTACATCTTTGTGCCTGTCTTCCTGTCTGTACATCTTTGTGCCTGTCTTCCTGTCTGTACATCTTTGTGCCTGTCTTCCTGTCTGTACATCTCTATTCCTGTCTTCCTGTCTGTACATCTCTATGCCTGTCTTCCTGTCTGTACATCTCAATTCCTGTCTTCCTGTCTGTACATCTTTGTGCCTGTCTTCCTGTCTGTACATCTCAATTCCTGTCTTCCTGTCTGTACATCTCTATGCCTGTCTTCCTGTCTGTACATCTCTATTCCTGTCTTCCTGTCTGTACATCTCTATTCCTGTCTTCCTGTCTGTACATCTCTATTCCTGTCTTCCTGTCTGTACATCTTTGTGCCTGTCTTCCTGTCTGTACATCTCTATTCCTGTCTTCCTGTCTGTACATCTCTATTCCTGTCTTCCTGTCTGTACATCTCTATGCCTGTCTTCCTGTCTGTACATCTTTGTGCCTGTCTTCCTGTCTGTACATCTTTGTGCCTGTCTTCCTGTCTGTACATCTCTATTCCTGTCTTCCTGTCTGTACATCTCTATTCCTGTCTTCCTGTCTGTACATCTTTGTGCCTGTCTTCCTGTCTGTACATCTTTGTGCCTGTCTTCCTGTCTGTACATCTTTGTGCCTGTCTTCCTGTCTGTACATCTTTGTGCCTGTCTTCCTGTCTGTACATCTCTATGCCTGTCTTCCTGTCTGTACATCTTTGTGCCTGTCTTCCTGTCTGTACATCTCTATGCCTGTCTTCCTGTCTGTACATCTCTATGCCTGTCTTCCTGTCTGTACATCTCTATGCCTGTCTTCCTGTCTGTACATCTTTGTGCCTGTCTTCCTGTCTGTACATCTTTGTGCCTGTCTTCCTGTCTGTACATCTTTGTGCCTGTCTTCCTGTCTGTACATCTTTGTGCCTGTCTTCCTGTCTGTACATCTCTATGCCTGTCTTCCTGTCTGTACATCTTTGTGCCTGTCTTCCTGTCTGTACATCTCTATGCCTGTCTTCCTGTCTGTACATCTTTGTGCCTGTCTTCCTGTCTGTACATCTCTATGCCTGTCTTCCTGTCTGTACATCTCTATGCCTGTCTTCCTGTCTGTACATCTCTATGCCTGTCTTCCTGTCTGTACATCTTTGTGCCTGTCTTCCTGTCTGTACATCTTTGTGCCTGTCTTCCTGTCTGTACATCTTTGTGCCTGTCTTCCTGTCTGTACATCTTTGTGCCTGTCTTCCTGTCTGTACATCTTTGTGCCTGTCTTCCTGTCTGTACATCTCTGTTCCTGTCTTCCTGTCTGTACATCTCTATGCCTGTCTTCCTGTCTGTACATCCCTGTGTGCTCGTCAGTCTGTACATCTGTGTCTGTCTTCCTGTTTGCACATCTCTCTCTCTCTCTTTACCCACCAGTCTCTACCTCTGCTGCATTCTCTTCATTGTGCTGAAGCATGGAAGCGGTGTTTTGTCATCAGGCCTTGAACCAGCTGTTTGAGAAGATCATTGCTCTGGATATTGACGAGCGTCACCTGCTGCGTCTGGGTCATGGGGAGGAGGCCCTGGAAACCAACAAAGACTTCAGCAGGTGAAGTGGTGCTCTGACGTGGCTGTACTGGTCGTTTTGGGGGGACAGCCGAGTGTGGATCTCTTTACCCGTGTGATATTTTGTACACACTTTTCTTCTTCAGTTTGTCATATTAATTCATTGGATTTTCTAAACAAAAATCCAATGAATATGACAAACTGAAGAAGAAAAGTCGGGAAAAAAAAATCAAGAGAAAAAGTTCTTGAGTGATAATCACACTTGTGGTGTTCAGCTCTTGCTAACTACCATGCATGTTGGTTCTCGACAATATGCTGCTGCGTTGGAATAATAACAGGGACTACAGGCCCTGAAATGAAAAAACAAAACAAAAAAAAACAGCAAGAGAACATGACCTTGTGCCTAAGTATACTGATGAATCAGACTTGATTCATTCTTCATTCAGTGATTCAGTCAGTCCTTCATTACCCATTGGGAGAATGTGTTTCCACTGTAATTGCTGGGGAATCAGGTATCCCTCTTCCCTCTGCTGTGTGGCACTGTTGGTGGGCAAAAATGCCCCCACCCGCCCTTCCCCCTGACCCGCTCTTGCACTTCAACAGAAATTTGGAAGATATGTGCACACAATTTTATGAACATACACCCATTTTAGGTGAAAAGTACACCAAAAGCAGATTTAGGATGAACAGGTCTGTGAGTGATGAGAGCACCAGGTTCTCAGTCAGAAGGTTGCAGATTTGACCTTTGCCATTTTCATGATGCATGACTCGTGGGTCTGGGTTTTCTGATTTTCTGTGTCGGTACAGAGGCTAAAGTAGAGATCTGGTAGTGCCTGAATTTTGATAATGTGTCTGCACAGTGCAGACGTTGATGAAATATGCACTATAACAATCTGTAGTATGCATGCCACAGGACAGTTTGAGAAGAAGCGGGCATCGTCAAGCATTCCCCGTTGCCCTCTGAAATATGTTGATGGTATAGCAATGACCAGCATTTCTTGATTACCCACAGGAATGATGTGATGGCATTGCAACAACCAGCTTTCCTCACTGCCCACTGAAATGCTTTGACAGATATATGACCTGATGGACACGTGCTCTGATGGACATAGCACCCATCAGCATTCCTCGCTGATGCCAGAAAGCCATTCTGATGGGACAGCTGAAAGCAAAGAAAGATAACCCAAATAGGACACGGTTCTAATCTGCCAACTTTTCGCTTTCAGATCTGCAGACAATTCGAACCAGTACTTGAAACTGGGGGTCCTGTTCTTAGAATAAAGAAACTCCTATGTCCCATATAATTTTGTTTTCTTCTTATGGTTTCGAATGTCGGTGTTGTTGCATGTATACATTAATATTCTGTTTAAGTTATATGAATCTGAATGTTGTTTTAGGTATGGGTTGTGTAAACTACTTTTTTTTTCTTCTTATGGCTATCAATATCTTAGTGTTACTTATGATAAACATTTTCATTTTATATTAATTATATGAACCTGGGTGTGTGATTAGGTATGGTCGAGTGAACTATGTTCTGGCTCTGCGACTTGAACTGTTGGATGAGGTGAAACGCCTGCAGGAGAGTCTGGGAGTCAGTGGGGACATGTCCTACACCTGTGAAACAGCTGGTTACTTCTTTCTCTATCAGGTAGGTATTTCTCTTTATGTGTATCAGGGGATGGGTGTGCGGGTATGAGGGATTATATCTTTTTCTCCCAGTGTATTCCTGTCCAAACTACTGCTGCTGAAAGATATCACCAGATAAGAAAAACACTTTGGATTTAGTTCAGTTGAAAGGACTTTTTTTTTTAACACAAAGAGAAAACAAACATGTACTCATTTGATTGTTTTCAGTTATGATCATGCGTATGATTGAACACACTGCTTATGTATAAGTGTGTGTGTGTGTGTGAGAGAGAGTGTGCATATGTGGATGCATATATGTGCCTGTGCACAGAATGTTAATGTCGTTATGTCGCATAGTACAAGGGTTAGATTTAAACAGAGACTGCTGGTATACTTGAGGGGCAGTCAAGTAGAAGAACTGGTCAAATCAGTCATTTTTACATTACGTGTTACAGAATATTGTTTACTGTCAAGTGAAACTTATTTGTGATAAGATTTAAGTTACAGGGTAGTAATCAGATTTCATTGATAATTTCCCTACCCCATCCCACCCCTTCCCCACCCCTCTGATGAAATCATGGTTTAGCCCCAGATGTAGAGTCTGATGATGTAGGGATGGATATCTATTGAAGGGAAGTGAGAATGAAGGAGAGCTGGTGTCAGATTGCACACAAACACACACACACACAGACTCGCTGTCTCAGTGGTATACATGTTGCAGGTGCTGGCAAGGTGGGAGGAGTTCCAAAGTAAAGTGAAGGCCTACAAAGAGAAGGTCTGTTTCTCTGTCATCACTCTTTGTGTGTGTGAGTGTTTGTGCGCATGCATGTGTGCATGGAGGTTTGTCTGAACTAAAGATCAACCTTTCCTTTTTGGGTTGTACATTCGACAAGGAACACATGCTTTTAATTTTTTTTTGTAACCATGAATTATTTAAATGAATCTGAGAACATTTATTAAAGGAGTGATTTAGGTGTGTGTACAGTTGTTGTTTTTCCCCATAGCAGCCCATCAGCTCAAATATATTACTATTTTTTCTATCTGCCTGTCCAGTAAATGCCTTGTTTCTGCGAAGCATAAACAAAATTAAAAGAAAAATTACTGTACCACCAGACGAAAGAACAAACAAATTACAAAACGAGCACCATGCGTCTCGACCTCTTTGGTCTTCATCAGGCAAGACAACCAACATTCAAACCAATGAAGATGAAGCAGGAACAGACAGTCACTTATTTCCTCAGATTGAGCACGGAATGGACGTGGAATGAGTACAGAATGGATGTTGAATGCATGAACATATGCTCTCACACTATGATACCTGCTGGAGTCATCAAAAACAAGTCAGCATACAGGTGTAGAGCTGTGTGATGCGTAGGAGATCAGCAGCCTTCTGTGTTATCAAATAAGCTAATACAATAGGCAGCTGTAGTATATAGGGAGGTGTTCATGTTTTGTATGAGTGTGTTCTGCTTTTCTCTGAGTGTTCTCTTTGTGTCCATACTACATGCTTTCTTGCCTTCCATGTGTGTTCCATATCAGGAAGGGGGAGTAAAGCAGATCCGACAGTTGTTTCCCTTCACCAGGTTCTTTGACAACGCCCCACAGCCGTTGTTTCATGGGCAGAGCTTTGAGGAGGACATGGACATCGCTGATGGCTGCTTCAGACATATCCGCAAAATCTTCACCCAGCTAGAGGTCTGAAGCTGTTTGTTTATTTGTTAATTTTTGTTTTAGACTGAAAGGATACATATGCTTTGTGTGCAGCAGTTATTGCCAGTGTTTAGAAAAATGAAGCCGGAAAGACTTCCAGGAAAAACTGATCAAAGAGAAACAGGCAAGAAAAACACAGGAAGGGATGGTGAAAGATTGAGAATAAGGTTGAATGTCTTCAGCTAACTTCAGCAGTGTAAGAGACAGTTTCAGTATCAAATTTGAAAGACAGAAAAAAAAAGAAATTGAACCAAAATGCAGATTGTTCGCCTGATCATATCTTAGGTGGGCTGTCTTCTGTTTGTTTTGTGTGGCAGTTTCACGTTTGTTTGAGCATGTTGGAGATGCCATTGTTCTCTCTCTTTCTTTTTTTTTTTAACTTTCTTTTTGGTCCGTTTTTTTTCCCCCCTTTTGGATTGAGAATGAATAGTATGAATTGGCATGCCACTGGATTTGATATTACTGTGGCTGTTTGTTAGGGAAAGTTCTGGAACAGCAGAGTGTTGGATAGTGCAGAGAGACATGATGTTTTTTTCTCCAGATATTTGTGATTTTAGAATACTAGATTATTCCAAGAATTTTTCTCATACATACCTGTCTAAATGAGCGCCTTATTCCTCCTGTGAGAGAACAACATGCTGGATGATTAGAAATTAGAGATTTGGGAGGGAAGGGAGTTAAATCTATCCACAGTATTGCCACAATAGTGTTCAGACTCCTGTAGTGACGTCCCTTGGTTTACATGATACTTCCACTGAAACTTTCATGTGCTACGGTTTATCTGATATCTGTTATTATTTTGATTTGTTTTATTGTGTAGAATATTGGTTGTGATTAAGGACAAGGAGAACGAAATAAAATGTTGAAAAATGATAACATTGATACCTACGTATTACTTATGGGACTTACGGGACAAAATGTCCTTTGCCAGTGCTGTATAAGGTGTTTGAAATAACCTGTAACTACTGGCTCCCTTTATTTCACACATTTGAGATAGGTTGTGAACTGTTTTTTTTTCTTTTTTTTGTTCTGTCAAGTGGCATTACCCTCATGCTGCTCATTCTGGCTTGTTCAGTCCCAACCTGGTTTGTCCTATCACAGCCCTTCCACTGGCAATCCACAGGAAGAGTCTGGTTTAAAGTTGTCTTTAGGCCACTCACCAGAGGAGACACTGCACTGCTGTGGAGTCACATTGGTAGTGTTCAGTGGTGCCTTTCAGATCCAGCATATGAAGGGCACCACACACTAAGCCCCAGTTGTCCATAATAACTGCCTAGTTCAGGAGCCAGCCTGACTGAGCATCCCCCCTCTGGGCACCACCACATCCATCCTACAACGGCCCCCGTAAATTTGCGGACACAGGCAAGAGGACACAATGAGAGGACATTGAAAGTGAGGTTATTATGAATGCAGAACATGGATGGGTAGGGGCCAGTCCTGGGCTGAAAAATCCCACAGCTATAAATGGTTCTGATGGGAATCGAATCCCCGGCCTCCCAGCCAGGAATCTGCAGCGCTAACCACGGTGCCACGGCAGCTGGTTAGATCGCCAATCACTTGTTACTCTCTGGCCTGACAGTCCATTGATTGCTCTGGGTTTTTTTTTTTTTTTTTAAGCATACAGATTATTTGGGAAGGGTTTGAACATGAAAGAGACAGCATTTGTTTCTTATCTGCGGGTGTGTTTGTGTGGCTTGCACATGCATTTTGAAATATATTTGTATGTAATGTACACAAAATAAATCTGATAGCCTAGGGAACTTTTACTTTTTATATTTGTTGCTCAGAACATTTGGTAATTCAAATTTTTTTAAATGAAAGAAGGGATGAGAAGAAAGAAATGTTGGTTTTGAATAAAAAAAAATATGTAAGCATGAAAATAGAATGAGAAAACTAATGTAACTGTTGTTTTAAAATACATTCTGCAGGAGTTCCGGGCCTTTGAGCTGTTGAGAAGTGGGGCTGATCGTGCAAACTATCTGCTGGTGAAAGAAGCCAAAATCATCGCCATGACCTGTACCCATGCTGCCCTCAAACGTCGAGATCTTGTCAATGTGGGATTTCAGGTAAGTTTTCTCTTCTTTTTGTTTTTGTTTGTTTGTTTTGGGGGGAGGTTGGGGGATGGTGGTGGGATGGTGGTTAATCTCCCTGATGAGAAAATAGAGGATTGAAGCCTTTTAAAAGTTGTGACTGAAAAACAAACCAAACAAACCAACAAAAAAAAAGAACATGACCCGTTTTTGAGGCAGCAATTATTCATTCTGAACAGAAGTGAGCTTCAGTTCGCTTGTTCTTTTAGTTTTATGTCTTTCTGCCAAGTGTGATGTGTGTGTGTGTGTGTGTGTGTGTGTGTGTGTGTGTGTGTGTGTACATGAATATGTGATTGTGTCGTTTTTGTTGTATACATGTGTGTGACTGTGTACATACATACATCTCTTGTTTCCAGTCATCATTTCAAACGGGGTAGGTTTAAAGAATGCGAATGATGGTTTTGAATGTCACATGGTGAACATGTGTGCAGTTTGACAACATCCTGATGGAGGAAGCTGCCCAGATTCTGGAGATTGAGACCTTCATCCCACTCTTGCTTCAGGTTAGTGGGCACACATCACAGTCACCAGGGCTTGTGTGACTAAACTGACTGCAGACGGGAGCATAGACCAATCTAAACAGACAGACAGGCACTCTCTTCAGCATCAGGGTTGTTGGACAGAACAGACTGCTACACTCAGGAGTATGTCTCGGTCCGTACAGACAGGCAGTGTGTGCAGCATCTCTGATGTCTGACGAAACAGTCAGCAGAAGTATACATCAGTCCATACAGACAGACCAAACCATGAAGAAGAATAAAAGTGAAATGACTAAACCTTATCTGATGTAAAACAACTTGAAATGAAATCAGAGGGAGAGAGAGAGAGAGAGAGAGAGAGAGAGAGAGAGAGAGAGGAAGGGCGGAAGGGGACGAGGGATGGGTGAGTGGAAGGTTGGGTGGGTGGGTGAGAACCTGCACTTTACACTTCGTCAGTGATTTACATAGACTGGGTTTTGAGGTTTTGTTTGCTTTGCCCACCCCCATCTCCCTCACTTCACACTTTGTCAATGATTTAAGTAGACTGGGTTTTGAGGCTTCTCCTCCCTCCCCCCCCCCCCCCCCCCCCCCCTCCCCCGTCACTCGGCCTGTATATCATAGGACAAATGTGAAACTGGAGTGACAGTTTAAAGATGGATAGTTTTTTTCCATGTTTAGTCTATATTAACAGTATTACTACCAGTGAATCTGACATGTCTTTCAGAATCATAGCAGCAAGTGCTCTCCATTTCCATGAGTTTGTCGGTGCTTTTTGACGTCATTTCTCAGGGGATCAAGAGGGGTCCATACAAACTAAGTTTTCATTTTGACTTTGTTTTTGAACATTATGTCTTCACCCACGAGCACTTGGAAGTTTTGGCATATCTGGAGTTTAGGAGGCTTTTGACACTCACTTGTCTTTCACCAATTAATTCAATAGCGGTCAAAATTGAACAAATTAGAAAACATCTTGAATTTTCTACAAATGGCAAGTATACACATATGGTGGCATAGTTCAGCTAATTGAGCCTGTTTAAGTCTGCCATGTATCTGGAAAAAATGGAAAGAGAAATAAAGGGAAAAAACACTACAGATGATTTGATACTGACTGCTTGGCAGAGGATTGCATGTCACCATCGCCAATGTGTGAATGTCTCAGAACCCAGAGGACGGCAACAACCGCCTGAAGCGGTGGATCATGATTGGTGATCACCACCAGCTGCCTCCGGTCATCAAGAACATGGCCTTCCAGAAGTTCTCCAACATGGAGCAGTCCCTCTTCACACGCTTTGTGCGGCTGGGCGTGCCCACTGTCGATCTGGACGCTCAGGGTCGTGCCCGGGCAAGGTAAGTGTTGGGGCTGTGTGCTTCGATTTTTTTCTGTCGTTTGTGTTCCCTCATTTGAACAAAGTGGCGACATTTATAAGAAAGAGATTAAAATATGGTAAGTGTAATTATTTTCTTGAATATCAGTCAGCTCTGTTCATACTGAAATGGACTTCATGTGATGAGAAAACTTTCAGCTTGATATGGGAAAAAAAACCCCACAACAACCAACCAAACATGCAAAAATTATGCAGAGAGGGGACGACGTTTCCAAAGTATACTGGTTTTGATGAAAATTCTCTGATCTTTGATGAAAAATGCTCTAACACCAGTGTCCAGACACCCAGATGTGAAGGTCATAACCTTGATCATCGTCTCATTCTGAAGTGTCGGTGTGTGTGTTTCTCTTGCAGCATTGCCAGTCTGTACAACTGGCGCTACAAGCGACTGGGCAGTCTGCCCCATGTCATCTCACAGCTGCAGTTCAGGCTGGCCAACCCGGGCTTCATGTTCGACTTTCAGCTCATTGATGTCGGCGACTTTAATGGAATTGGAGAGTCTGAACCAAATCCTTACTTCTATCAGGTAAATTTTGGTTTTTGATATGAAAAGGGCAGTTGAAGTTCTTTTATAGTTTTGGGCTTCTTTTTAAAATGAACGGAAGGTGTTCTTTCATAACCTGTGAAAAAAGGGAAGGAAGGCTTGCATCATTAGACAGAGCCAGGAATCATTATTAATGTGACACAAAGCACTAACTTGTTGCCAGTTCTCAAAGGGCACACAAGTTAGTGTTTTGTGTCATGTGTGTGTGTGTGTGTGTGTGTGTGTGTGTGTGTGTGTGTGTGTGTGCATTTGGAAAAAAATGAAAGTAAGCATGTTAAATGTGTTTGGAAAAAAATGAAAGCAAGCATGTTAACTGCGTTTGGAAAAAAATAAAAGCAAGTATGTTAAGTGTTGGATTTAATGCATGCATCAATGCAAGCAATGTAATTGTTTGGTTGTTAGGTGTGCTTCTGTGGACAACTGTTGTAGATATTTGGCTTTGTTGGTTTATTTTTTTCATTTGTTTATTTTTGCAACTTGATGTTGCTGCTGTTGCTTTTGGTCGTGATGATAGTTGTACTGGTGTGTGTGTGTATGTGTGTGTGTGTGTGTGTGTGTTGTGTGTGTGTGTGTGTGTGTGTGTATACGTGTGTGTGTGTGTGTGTGTATGTGTGTGTGTGTGTGTGTGTGTGTGTGTGTGTTGTGCATGTGGTTCCATGTTTTGATGTCCACGCTCCCAATGTGGAAACAGCCACTGAAGCGAGGAAGACAAAACCATATTAGTACTGCCAGCTCTGTCGTGATTTTATGTTGATTTCCAGAGATCAGGACAGACTGGGCTTTCACCACTGACACCTCACATCAGGTTGTAGGTGGTGCGGCTGTTCATTACATCTTTTCTGTAGGGGAGGTCAGAGGCTTGGCAGTGTTCATCTTCTTTCCACATTTCCTGGTTCATGGTGGATGCATTCAGGTTTTCCTGATTCATGTCTTTGTTTGCTGATCCTGCCAGCTATGGATCATAGGATATTTTGTGCTTGTAAAAGCAGTCCACTGCACAGGCACATACATAATAGAATTGAGCCATTAGCAAATCAGCATGTGTGTGAAATAAAAAGATTAGAAAAATCCCAATCCATTCTTTACCAGCCTGGTGCTTTTAAAGGCTTGAACCGACAATGTTCATTCTTTGCCAGTTACCATTTCTACATTTACAGGTTTGATAGAAATCAGACTAATTTTTCCATGTAACTGTTGAAACAAACTACTGTGACAGAACCTGGCTGAAGCAGAGTACGTGGTGGCCTTGTTCATGTACATGCGGCTGATCGGCTACCCTGCGGAGAAAATCTCCATCCTCACCACCTACAACGGCCAGAAACACCTCATCCGCGATGTCATCGCTCAGCGCTGCGCCAACAACCCTTTCATTGGGAAACCGCACAAGGTCAGGAAGCGGGAATCCCTTTCTGGGTTTTTTTCCTTTCATCTCTTGTGTATAGCGTGGATGTATGCAACCATTAATACACTGAAATTTGTAACTTATGATAATGGCCTAGGCAGTAACTTGATGGAGGAGAATGAAGGATTTGGAACATGGACTTTTTTTTGTGTGAGAAGTGAAGTGAATGGTTTATGAAAGAGTAAAATTCTGTTATGTCTGAACTGAATTTCTGTGTGGAGTGAGTGACTGATTCATGACCAACCCAAACTGCCTGCTAGGGAATGAGTGTAGTATGAATAAAGATGAAATGAAATTAACTGTTGACACACTGGAGCATAATATGCTACAATTATATTATTATTTTACTGGCACAAAGCAGATCCATAGAATCACCTAGATATAATTATCTGTGTACATATCTTTTTGGAGCTAAAGTTTAGTGTAACTGGTTGTGGTCTGGGAAGTTGTGGTTTTGTGTCGCATTAGAGGCATACATTTAAGTGATTTTTTTGGGCTCCTACCTAAAGTTTTTCTTAAATTCCATGAGTTCAAATGAGCAACCTGAAACCACACAAGTTTTCACCCCTTTAATGGATGATCTGTGAGAGTGTTGCTCAGATTTCCTGACCCCCATTTCATGTACCTGTGTAACCTGGACTTTGTTGATGCTGGGATACTCTCTGAAAGGAAGCACAGAATACAGACTACAATGGAACTCTGTGGCATCGTCATCATCTGTACTGATTGTCATTGAAAGAGTATCTCGAATTCAGAGACCTTTCATACCATCCTGTCAGTTTGGATAATCTCTCTCATGTTTATTTCCTATGTTTTGGCATGCTTATGGTGATGATGTTGGGCCCTGGTAAAGGTACGTTAATTCGGGCTGGCTGTGCAAGTGAACTGTTTTTCTTGTAATTCATCATGCGGAACTGGTTTCATTGTGTGTGTTGATGGTGCGTGTGACAGGTGACGACAGTGGACAGGTATCAGGGCCAGCAGAACGACTACATCCTGTTGTCGCTGGTCAGAACCAAGACCGTTGGCCATTTACGGTAAGCTTTCGTTGTTCCTTCCAATGCCTTCACGTTTTTGTAAGTTGTGTCCTGTAAGTTTATTATGTAAGTTGAGAGTATACAGGGCGCCATAGGTGTCGGTCACTGTGAAGGCTCAGGGCTTCTTTGATTTTTCAGCATGAAAAAGGAATCTTAAATTAAGGTTTAAGAAATTAAGTAAAAGGAGAAAAAAAGGGGATAAAACTATTACTTATCAGAGGTGACGTCTGTGACAGTGTTTTATTTGAATGTGTCGCTTAATTGTTCAGCATTATTTGAATGTGATGTTGCAGAGATGTCCGACGGTTGGTGGTGGCGATGTCTCGTGCACGGTTAGGTCTCTACATCTTTGCCCGGGTGTCGCTCTTTAGCAACTGCTTTGAGCTCACACCTGCCTTCAACAGGGTAAGTTGGTACTTTTGTTTTTGAAAATTCTGTGTACTTGTTTTATTGTAATGTGTAAATTGTCTGTTTGTCAATTGTTTTGTCTGCTGACGAGATTGTAATAAAACTTGGTGGAAAGATAAAATGTAACTCATGGATGAAACCCAATTAAATCTGGATCAAAAAGGTGATCCTCAATTTCTTTTTCACTTTCTTCAAATTATGTTGGTATTTTTTAACATTTTTAATAAATTTCTCTTGGATCTCGGTGAAAAAAAAAATCAAGATTACTTAATGTATTTATGTCAACAAACTCAAAATTTGTTGCAATGCCAGATTGCAACATGTATGTAGTGAACACATTTGACATTCATAAGATGGGGTAGGTGGATAGGGAGGTTGTGTCTTTATTCAGTCAACGAAAAGTAGCAACAGGAGCTAAATCTCTGCACCAGGGGGTAGCTGAGAATATGAGGAATCCATGAGGCACAGCCACTTTTGGGGATACATCAAAAGATTTACGATGGATTGTGGGGGGGAGGGTTTTATTAAAGCTCAAAGGACTGTTGTGACATAGGCAGAAGTCTGCATTCTCTAGTCAGCAGTTCTGTGATTTAGTATTTTCAGGTAAAAACAGATATCTCTGTTGATATTTGGACTTCTCACCACAGGCCGGATGGGGGAGGTGGGAGGCCAAAGGGGAGAGCACCCCCATGGTATGGCAAATTCCACTTTCTGTCTGCAGTGGTTAGGTTTCCCTGTCAGAGTGCATTTTCCTGCTGAATATTGTCAGAGTCAATGGCTGGTTGCCATGGGTTCTTTGACATGTTGCAACTAGGAAACTTGGTTTATTTTTATGCAAAAGACTAACATCCAGATCACCACTCAGTATTGGGTGAAGAAGGGAAGACATAATCTGCCTGGTGTTAAGAAGACATCTGGCATAGACCTGGGGTCTTCTCCTTTCTGTGTGGGTACTTCATCTACTGAGCCGCTCCACTGTAGAGGCAGTTGTGGAAAATGTCAGTCCCCGGAGCCGCTGAACGCCGTTTGTCACTTTCCTCTAAACCAGCTGCCGTCAGCATAGAAACTTCCTCAGAGCTTTTTGTTTGCAAGAATAAGCACCTGCAAGACAAACCTGTTGACATGACAATACTCCAATTGCAAACCTGTGATATCTGTCATTGAGTGCACTTTTCACTCCTGACAGTTTTAGATGAAGCTTATTAGTTGACCTTAAAGAAAAAAAAAAGAAAAAAGGAAAAGAAAAATGTAAAGTAAGCAGATCTCTATATGTGATCAAGGCAGTCTTTATAATGATATAAAGAGCATTGTCTTTTTTTTTTATAACAGGCCAGATGCTATAATGATGTGTTGTGTCACATTTCAGCTGACAGCCAGACCCACCAAGCTACATTTGGTTCCCTCAGAGAGCTTCCCACTCACCAGAAAGGTTGGTGCTCTGTGTTCTGCATGTTCTTTTGAATGAAGTCGTCTGTATTGGTACATATTCTCATCAGCATTGGTACGTGTTATGACTAGCCTGGGTTGGTATGGTGTGCATCTGTGTTCTGGTTGGCATGTGTTTGGGTTCTAGTCAGGGGGTTTTCTGATTTGTGTTTTTCTCTGTGTGCTGGCCTTTGCGTGCTTGTGTCCTTGCCTGCGTTTAGTTTTGTTTTGGCGTGCATGTGTGTTCTGCTGTGTTGTCTGTATTTTGGTCTATATATTTGTTCAGATCTTTGTCTTCTGGGTTGTGTTTGGATCTGTGCATTTAATCCGTCTGTGTTGCATGTGCTCTCGTCTTCCTATGTTCTGGTCTGTCTGGGTTTTGATATGTGCGTATGCTCCAGTTTGTGTGTGTGTGTGTTGCAGTGTATGTTCTTTCTGGGTCTTGAGTTCTGGTCTGTCTGGGTTTTGATATGTGCGTATGCTCCAGTTTGTGTGTGTGTGTGTTGCAGTGTATGTTCTTTCTGGGTCTTGAGTTCTGGTCTGTCTGGGTTTTGATATGTGCGTATGCTCCAGTTTGTGTGTGTGTGTGTGTTGCAGTGTATGTTCTTTCTGGGTCTTGAGTTCTGGTCTGTCTGGGTTTTGATATGTGCGTATGCTCCAGTTTGTGTGTGTGTGTGTTGCAGTGTATGTTCTTTCTGGGTCTTGAGTTCTGGTCTGTCTGGGTTTTGATATGTGCGTATGCTCCAGTTTTGTGTGTGTGTGTGTGTTGCAGTGTATGTTCTTTCTGGGTCTTGAGTTCTGGTCTGTCTGGGTTTTGATATGTGCGTATGCTCCAGTTTGTGTGTGTGTGTGTTGCAGTGTATGTTCTTTCTGGGTCTTGAGTTCTGGTCTGTCTGGGTTTTGATATGTGCGTATGCTCCAGTTTGTGTGTGTGTGTGTTGCAGTGTATGTTCTTTCTGGGTCTTGAGTTCTGGTCTGTCTGGGTTTTGATATGTGCGTATGCTCCAGTTTGTGTGTGTGTGTGTTGCAGTGTATGTTCTTTCTGGGTCTTGAGTTCTGGTCTGTCTGGGTTTTGATATGTGCGTATGCTCCAGTTTGTGTGTGTGTGTGTTGCAGTGTATGTTCTTTCTGGGTCTTGAGTTCTGGTCTGTCTGGGTTTTGATATGTGCGTATGCTCCAGTTTGTGTGTGTGTGGTTGCAGTGTATGTTCTTTCTGGGTCTTGAGTTTTGGTCTGTCTGGGTTTTGATATGTGCGTATGCTCCAGTTTGTGTGTGTGTGTGTTGCAGTGTATGTTCTTTCTGGGTCTTGAGTTCTGGTCTGTCTGGGTTTTGATATGTGCGTATGCTCCAGTTTGTGTGTGTGTGTGTGTTGCAGTGTATGTTCTTTCTGGGTCTTGAGTTCTGGTCTGTCTGGGTTTTGATATGTGCGTATGCTCCAGTTTGTGTGTGTGTGTGTTGCAGTGTATGTTCTTTCTGGGTCTTGAGTTCTGGGCTGTCTGGGTTTTGATATGTGCGTATGCTCCAGTTTGTGTGTGTGTGTGTTGCAGTGTATGTTCTTTCTGGGTCTTGAGTTCTGGGCTGTCTGGGTTTTGATATGTGCGTATGCTCCAGTTTGTGTGTGTGTGTGTTGCAGTGTATGTTCTTTCTGGGTCTTGAGTTCTGGTCTGTGCCCATGCTCTGTTCTGTGCCTGTGTTTTGTCTGCGTTTGTGTTCTAGGCAGCATGTTTTGTCCCTGGGCGTACACGTTATTTTTGTTGTTGTTGTTTTCTGGTGCCTGACTGTTTATATCTGTCTTTTAGTCTGTTTCTCAGACTTCATGTTGTGTAATCTAAGCTTTGGAAATAGGAGTCTTTGTCTCGTTTTTCAGACTTCATGTTGTGTAATCTAAGCTTTGGAAATAGGAGTCTTTGTCTCCCTTCTCACACACTTCCTTCTATTCTTGTCAAATAGTATTTCATAATGAAAGGTGTTATGTTGAAGAATGAAAACATGCACAATATGTGCATGTGAACCCATATTCCCTCTCTCCTACACCCCTCAGCTCTCCACCACACTGTTGTAGCATGAGCATCGTTACACTTAACATGTGCTCTGATCGATTCCGATTGGCTGGCAGGTCCAGGAGCCCCCACAGGAAGCCCCCATGGCCATCACTGACATGCCGCAGATGGCACAGTTTGTCTACGACTTCTACAACGCCCGCATCCATCAGCTAATGAGGATGAGAGGCTTCAGTCAGGTGGGTGCTGTGTGCTCTGAACACTATGTTCCTTAACTCTTTCAAAAGTCAGGGGTGTGATGTGTTCTGAAAACATTTTCCCTTTAACTCTTTCAGTCAGGGGTGTGATGTGTTCTGAACACATTTTCCCTTTAACTCTTTCAGTCAGGGGTGTGATGTGTTCTGAGAACGTTTTCACTGAACTCTTTCAGTCAGGGGTGTGATGTGTTCTGAACATATTTTCCCTTTAACTCTTTCAGTTAGGGGTGCGATGTGTTCTGAACACATTTCTCCTAAACTCTTTCAGTCAGGGGTGCGATGTGTTCTGAACACATTTCTCCTCAACTCTTTCAGTCAGGGGTGTGATGTGTTCTGAACATATTTCTCCTCAACTCTTTCAGTCATGGGTGTGATGTGTTCTGAACATATTTCTCCTCAACTCTTTCAGTCAGGGGTGTGATGTGTTCTGAACATATTTCTCCTCAGCTCTTTCAGTTAGGGGTGCGATGTGTTCTGAACATATTTCTCCTCAACTCTTTCAGTCAGGGGTGTGATGTGTTCTGAACACATTTCTCCTCAACTCTTTCAGTCAGGGGTGTGATGTGTTTTGAACATATTTCTCCTCAGCTCTTTCAGTCATGGATGTTACGCGCTCTGAGCAAGCTCCCATGAGCATTTGTACGTGTCATGACTGGTCTGGTTTGCAGTTGTTAGGGTCCTGGTCAGGATGTTTTCTGATTTGTGGTTTTGTGTTTTCATTCAGTCAGGGAAAGTAGTGTACTCAGAACATGCTTTAGTTAGGGGGCGTTCTGTGCACTGAACATGTTTCTACTTGTTCATTGTTTCTGTCAGGGGATATTGTATGCACTGAATATTTTACTGGTTCACAGGTTGTCATCTAGCCATGGAGTACACTAAACATCTTTCTAGTTGTTGACTGTTTCAGAGAGTTGAGCACTGTGTCTACCTGTTAGCAGCTTTTATTCAGGGGTGCTGTATACAAAACACAGTTCTTGTTAATAGTTTCAGTCAGATGTTGGCCTTGTTCAGTGAACAGATTGCTTCATATTGACCATTTAAGTCAGGGATGCACACATTTCTGCTTGTTTTTCATTGCTGTGCAGGCTGCGCTGGAGTGCCACGGTTGAGAGCTCCATCTGAATTGGTGGTTTTTCTCTTTAAATGCTTGTGACTTCTTTATTTCTGAAATAATTTCTGAATTGGTGGTTTTTCTCTTTAAATGCTTGTGACTTCTTTATTTCTGAAATAATTTTCTTGCTACTTTTTTTTTTTTTTTAGTTAAAGGAGAATTATTGTTTTGTTCAACTGTACAGTGGATTCTGTCTTCTTCCCAGAATAACGACCTATCAGTCTTCAATTAATGTCTCTTAGGTTGGTGCATAATGTGACACAGATGCTGGGCCTCATTGTAGTATTTTTGTCATTTTGGTGCTTAAATAGTTTGACTTTTACATTGCATTGAACAAAGTTGGACGCCTGAAGATTTTGTCATTAAGCAGAAATCACTGTCTCTGCTTCGAGTGAAAAGATAGGATTTCAAGATGTTGACCATGCATATACCTGGTCTGGCATATTTCTATGCTTTTTTTTTTCTATTATTTTATCTCCATTTTGTTAAAGGATGATACATGTTTTATCCATCCTTTTCTATCCTGTCTTTCTTAGTTTTTTCTTAGTGGGGTTTTCCCCCCATCCTTTGCTATGTACCTTTACCCCTATAATTATTGAGTGTAAAAATGAAGTTATTTCTGGTTTATCGGAGGAATGCATGTCATTGATAAACCGGTTGCTACATTTTAGCCAGAGTCCAAAGCAGGAAGTCTTCTGTCAAAATGAGTACATTGTTTTGACTTTGTCACGATGAGTGTCTAGAAAGCATAATAGAAACTCCCCATTTTTGCAGGGGCCAGCTGACTTCATGATTTGTGTTCCTTTGCTTTTGACCAGATCTCTAAGACTTTGCATGCGTGTATGTGCAGAAAACGCACCTGAGACAGCCACCACGGCAGCACGTCAGGCAAGAAACGCAAGCCCCTGCTAGGAGTGCAGAGTCTGCACCTTCCACAGAAGCCCAGCCAACTTCCACAGAGACCCAGCCAGCCAACACAGAGGCCCAGGCAGCCAACACAGAGACCCAGGCAGCCGACACAGAAACCCAGCCAGCCAAGACAGACAGTGTAACACCGGAACAAGAGTAAAGAGACAACAGGAGCACCACAGAAGAACAGCTCCAGATTGAAGACTTAGAGCCCGTGAATGGCTCGACCGCAGCAGCAGAATGATGTGGGGAGGGAAGGCAGGAGTGTGTGTATGTGTGGGTGTGCCTGAATTCAGGTGATATTGTGAAGACTCAGACGGACAATGCTTCACTGGGAGAAATAATGCTCTCGATATATGTATATATGGCCTTCAACCCATGTCATTGAACTTCAAATAAATAAAACCTTTGGCATACATTTGTCACCTTATGTACATCCATGGGGATGCAGTGGACTGAAATTGAAGAAGAGGAATCAACATGCAGTGTGACACAGACATACCTGGTGAGGACTGCTGAAAGACAGGAGCAGAAAGATTGAGACTGCTGACATCACCTTGAAATTACTCCAGCACAGCTCATTCACTCTCAGCAACAGGTGAACAGTAGGTAAAGAGACAGGTAGAAAAAACGATGAAATGTTGCTGATGTGGATGACACAAGTGAGGGAAAGATCAATAATTATTTTTTGTGAAAAAAGTTATAATGACTTACTGCGTGGTGGTAATTGCTGTGTGAGATAATTAAAAAAAAAGTTTCTTACAGAAGTGAAATGCTGTAGTTCAGTGTGGGTTTGAAAAAAAAAAAGAGGGGTGGGGTTGGGTGGAGCAAAAGTAATGCGGTGTATGGTGGAACAATGTTACGTCCAACATCTGATGATCTTGTACATTTCTTCTCCATCATCAACCTGTTTTCCAGGAGAATTGCAATGATCTGACAAACTGGACTGCTGTTGGTAGTTGAGGGAGGTGGGTATGTTTAGTAATGCCAAACAGAGTTTAAGTGTGTAGAGCCAGCCCTGATAATAGACCCTTGTGGTCATGAACAGATAGAGGGTGAGTGAGTGTGAGCATGTGTGAGTTTTTCGTTTTCAGATGAAAGGAGACCTGGCTCACACACGCATACATAAAATGGATTTTTGAATGACTCTCGATGCATGCGTTCTTAAAAACTACTATTTTAAAGGAGGAAATGGTGCTGAGAGGGGGAAATGGGTGTGCAGAAACCTAAAGACATTGGTCTGAAGTTCTGTACAATAGACCTCACCGGCTCGCGGCGGCCTCATTATCATAGAGTTGCTAGGGGGCCACAAGCTCTCGCGGGAGGCTGAAACAATGGCGGCTGATACGAACAGCGTGACAGACTCGCTCGAAGGCATCCATGATTCCGTCGGCCCTCATTACCTTCCAAAGTACAGCACGCTCTCAAAAAAAAATAAACATCTGCAGGTAAAATAAATAAATAAATAAATAAATAAATAAAACACATACATGACAAGTCTTGAACCAGGAAACCGAGATAGCCCGGCTTCCGAGGCGAGACTATAACCACTGGGCCCTGTTTCCAGTTATAGGTGTCCCTGACTAGGTAAACTGACTCTACCCAGACACAACTAAGCCGTATTTACTCGTTCACACACCACACCCCTCCCCCCTTTGTTTGAGCATGTGTGTGTGTGTGTGTGTGTGTGTGTGTGCGTGCGTGCGTGCGTGCGTGTGTGTATGTGTGTGCGCGCGCGTGTGTGTGCGTGTGCGTGTATGTGTGTGTGTGCTCTGAGAGTTGCAATGATTTTGGAGCGGGACGGGGGAGGGGGGGGGGGGGGGGGGGAGGAGGGGGTTGTGACTCTACAACTAAGGAGGGACCAAAGTGAAGAGTCTCGAACAGGAACACACCACGTAATAATTGATCAAGAGTCGTGTTGAAGGGAATTATTGTTCAGCAAACACCAGTTTCCTTTTCCCTTTTTTTTTCTTTTCTCAATTTCTTTTTCATTATTTCTGTATTTGTTTCTCTCTTTTTCTTTCATTTCTTATCTTTCTTCCTTATACCTTTTTTTCCTTTCTAGTTCGTTGGTTTTCTTCATTCGTTCTCTCCCCCTCCCTCCCCCCTTTTTATTTTCTTTTGATCCATCCTTTCTCGTTTTTTCTCATTGTTTCTTTTGCTCTTCGTTCGCTCTTTTCTTTCTTTCTTTCCTTCTCTCCTTTCTGTCTTTTTCCTCTCCCTTTTGTTCCGTCTATGCTTTCACTTAAAAGAAATCATTTTCTCCCTATCGTTTCCTCTCTCTCTCTCTCTCTCTCTCTCTTCTTCACTTTTTCTTCTTCTTTCTTTCCTTCTCCCTTCTTTCCTTCCTTCTTTTTGTTTTCTCTATCTATCTTTCTCTTCTCCCTTTTTGTTCCGTCTCTCCTTTCACTTTTTAGAGTAAAATTTTTTTTTCTTCTCTCTATCGTTTCCTCTGTCTTTTCTCGCTGTCATTTCATTCTATTTTTCTCTCTTCTTCCTATTCTGTCTTTCCTTCTCCCTTCTTTCCTTCCTTCTGTTTCTTTGATGTTTTTTGTTGTTGTTTTTTTTCAATCTATCTCGCGTCTTATCCAGTTTTATGTTTCCATTCGTTTTTCACGTGACTATGGAAGTGTTCATCCCTCCAATCCCTACCTCTCTCTCTCTCTCTCTCTCTCTCTCTCTCTTTCACACACACACACACACACACACACACACATTAAGTTCAAAATATTAAGGAAATGTCATATACATATCTTTAATGTTTAGAACATTTATTTGACGTTTAAACTTGATGGTTCACTCACTGGTTGGTTCTCATAGTATCAAGCCAGATGAATTATTCAGACAGGGAAGAAGGGAAGATGACGGTATCAGTGCGTGCAGGTGGAGGGGAGATGGGATAGATCAGAGTGTGTGTATGTGCAGGGAATAGACCTCACCGGCTCGCGGCCCGCGTGCGTTGCTACGGTTGTAGCTTGTGGCCCCCCCTTCTATGCTGCCTGCGACTAGGCGCGCACCGAATGTGACCTATTTTCTGATTGGCTGAAAATCCTTTCTCCGGTGAGGTCTATTGTGTTAATTGTACTAAAAGCATAAACTTTATTTTCCATTTGTGCTTCCCATTTCTCTCTTGAGTTACAGAGACTGAAACTTGTGAAAGGTTTTCCGTTTGATGTCATTGGTATAGTCTGTTATTCCTGTTTAATGGTACCAATAATTAATGATGCCAGCAAATTGCACATACCACTGTCTTGGCATGTGTGCTGATTTAGAGATAACGATGTTGATTCATGGTGGCCAAACTTCAGTATTTAGCAGGTGATACATGGTCGCATTTTTCTTTCCGTTAATTGAAGGAAAGATCTTTTTTGGTTTGGGTGAAGCAGAATCGAGGAGAGAGAGAGAGAGAGAATGGATATGAATAGCAGAACATTTTTTGTGTGTCAGGAATTGGGGCGTTTGCAGATGGTAAGACACATTCACGATCATTATGAAACCATGCCTTGTAACAAAAGGGTTTTAAATCCTTTCAACACCACCACACACAGAGCTCACTTTTTGAACATCAAATTTAATCTGAATTGGTCCCTTATACAAGAGACCAAAAGTAAAATAAAGATAAATTACCGATAAAGTCTACCAAAGTAAAACATGTACAACAACAGTCAATGACCATAACAAAACATTTGCCATGCACATTATGTACAGTGTACTCCCTGAAATGATTGCACCCGCAGGACCATGGAAGCGGTGATTGCCCCTGATGTCTGACTGTGGCACTTCCGTCTTCTTCTTCAGCAACATATTGCAGTTTTCAGGCTACCGTCCTTGTTGAAAGAGCTTACGGAACCAATATTTTGTGTTCAGTGTGCATGTGTGTACAGAATAAATTTTTGATGTTGATAAACCTTAAAGTGTACGAATATAGATGAATATATGTTGTATGCGAGCACCATTTTGTGTGCGCGAGTTTTTGTGCATGCATGCATATTTCATCACTTTGAAAATTGTCAAACAGAATGTATCATACAAAAAAATCCATATGTATTCAACTTGGTTGCATGTATATAATTTCAGCGATTTGAAAACTACTATCGGACACAGATTGTCATCCACGAGTGATGTATGATGGAGGACTTGGGCAAATGACACTTTTCTTGAACTTTCAACATTTTTTTTCCTCATCTTTTACACATATAATGCATCTGTCTCATCATATCCACACTAATTTGGGACAGGAGAGCCATATGATCGACCCTTTTGTCATTACGACATTCATCTTGCGAGATTTTGACCAATTTGTTAAGTATGACCATTCTTCAGAGCAGAGCTGTGAAGCTCAAAAGCACAAAATGCAGCATTTTGACATTGCAAGTGTAGTATTTCAAATTCATGTGTGATATCACAAGTTGGACTGGGAAGCACTTCCAGTTGTGGTTTGCTCTGCACACCACATGACGGTGGACTTCATTTTTAGTTTATCTCGAGGTTTTGACTCGACGTACAAGAAAATCAAAAGGCTCGACAATGAAACCAATAGACAAGGTTGTAAAATTGTGGATTGTCTTCAGTGATTTTTCTTTTGCTTTTTCTTCCTCTCCTTACTGAACTTGGCCATTTTCTTAACTTGTCCATTTTTGATGAAATATGACTGAAGATCTACATTGTCCAGTTATTGTTTAAGCTGCCTCAAAGTCTGTGAAGCTTTTTTTGTTGTTGTTGTTTGCATTTCATCACAGAGTAGCAGTGTAGCATTGTCAACAAAGTCATAGCATGTTACACAAACAGTAGTAGAAATACTACACAAAGAGGTAGCACTTGGCAGCTCTGAATAAGAATCGTTGTTTTAAAAGCTTTCAAAAAATGTGATTCACTGTGTGTGAAAGATACCATCTACTGTGCGTTCATTCCTATTTACCTTGTGGGCTTGAGACAGTTGCTACAGCCTTTTTTTAAACGACATAAAATATGCTCATAGTTTGTATAACAACTTTCTAGATCAACCGAGGCAGTCATGATACAAAGCATTGCAACTGCTTCGTTTCTTTTCCTACCTGTGTAGGTTCCATGAGTTTCATCTAAACAAGGACAAAAACAACAAAAAAACAAAAAAAGCCCTCTGCTATGGCACAACACAACATTGTCTCGTAACCTGAGAAAATAGAAAAGAAAAAGTGCTTTTCTGTGTGCATTGTCATGAGCATGGTACCTCCGTCAGCTGTGGTCAGGCTTGTTCAATGTCGAGAGAAGATGGAGGCCGGAGTCCGGTACTGTCTGATTGTTGGAACTTGATAGTGGACTGAAAGAACTCTGTGCAACCTCTCCATTGTAAAATGATTCCCATAATTCCCGTTTTAATGGAGGGGGGAGGAACATGAATTCATCTTATTAACAAACCAACAACAAAACCCAGTAGGAATTGCAGGTAATTTTTGGATAGTGGGAGGACAAATGTTGCTTGGTAGAGCAAAAAATCTCTGCATGCCCAAGAAGTCATGTGCAGGACATGTTCTTTGTGATCCCTCTGATCGATTCCAGCAATTAGTTGTGAACACGCCATCATTTCTTTTACAAAGCATGGAATCTTGACCTTGGGGATGGGTATGGAAAGGTAACATTTCTGTTTGTTTACAAGTAAAGTGTATATATGAATTGCCTCCCTTCTTTTAATGGCTGTGAAACAATGTTCTGAAATTTGCACTGACACATTGTCATGGGTGACCAACACAGCCTCTGACTGAATACACAGGGAGAATCCCATAGTGTCTCACTGTTGGCACAGACAGATGTCTTGAAACAAGAACAGAATTTTCCTCCCTTTAGGCATTGAAAGAGTTGGACTGAATCTGGAGATCTCTTCAAAAGTCCACCATCAAGTGCTCCCACCTTCATCGCCAGACTCAGGCCTCTGTTCTGTCATTTCAACATACAGCAAACAAGCTGAACTAACCAACAGGTGCTGTGAAAGAAACTATAAAAAAAAAAAAAAAAGCTTTGCAAGACGGACATGGTTACATCTTTTCTTTAAGATGAATGGAAAGTAAGTGACAAGTCAAGTTTAACAGATTGTGCATTTGTGCTAGAATATTATTATTTTTTCTGTTTACATGATTACATATTCCTGGAGATGTACTGAAAGCTAGTGATAATACTGCTTTCACAGAACTGTGCGTCAGTGCAAGTATGTATGTTTTTTTCTCTGAGACAAACTGAAAACAAGCGCCAAAGCAGAGTTAAGAGAACTCGATAAAGGCATCGGAATTCTTGAAAGTTAGTGACAAGTCAGCCTAGCTTGATTCTGCAAGGTACTGTTCTTTGTGAAAGATCAGCCAGGATAGAACTGCTCAAGGTTAGATTGTTATCTGAGATGGATGAAAGGTAAAAGCTGATACGTTAGCTTAAACAGAGCTTTGCAAGGTAAAGTGTTTTGTGAGACAATGAATGCTAGCGACAAGTCGGCTGTAATATAATTCAGCAAGGTTATATTATTTTCCACGTTGCATTGAAAACTAATGACAAATCTAAGTACACCCCAAGGTACATTTTACTCGTAAATATGTTAGTCATTTTCCAAATTGCATTGAAAACTAAATGACAAATCTAACTACACCCCAAGGTACATTTTTCTCTTAAATATGTTAGTTGGGTTTCTTTGGTGATGAACGTCATGTTGAACACATCAAATATTTCTTGACTATTGTATTATTTATGTCCCAGCTTAGGGGGCTTCCAAATCACTACAGACATGCTTAAGGACTATTTGAACAGAAGCGGTCTTGTTTCAATATTTACAGAGATTTCATGGAGGTAGTCAGTTGCTCTTCATTTTTCGGGCCCAATCTGAAATCTCACATTAAACTTCAACATACTGCTTCCACAGTCATTCTTAGTGTAATACCTTTCACACCCAATGCAAATCTGGCACAGAGTTCACCATACTTCCTGTACACCATCTTCTTCTTAGATACACAGACTTAACATAAATATGTCCTGTACAGAAAAAGTATCTTCTATTCAGTTTGTACATCTGCAAACCGCCATACAACTTACCTGAAAGAACATTCACGCAAAAAGTTCAGAATAGTAAAAAGTCAGTTTGTTGCAAGAAACTCCCAAAACAAATAGAACATTTCATCTAGCAAAAGTAACAAAACCATTTCATTGAAAAAAAAGTAACAATAGACCACCACACACAACATAAAGGAATATAAAGTGGGACATACTTCTGCTTTGTGGAACATGTGCACTCTTATTTCCCTTTGTTGTCACTGACTGCTGTGGATTTCAGAGTGGGGTTTCCTGAATCAGATGGTGAATGGTGAGATTTAGTCCTATCCAGAACCACTGTTGACAATGGGGTTAGTGATGCTTCGTCAAATGATGAACAGAAAGAGACGTGGAACCTTCCGCACTCGAAGATACTCCCAGAATGGAATCTTCAGTTGTGTCGGAACTTTATGACATGAGACATTTTGAGCTAGAAATGACTTTGTGACCCTTCCACCGTCGAAGGCATCTAATCAACACAGATTTCCACATTCTGTGTGCGCGTTAGTTAGATATTTGTGATCTGAACTGGCATGTGCCCTGCTGAAACGGATATTCAAGTACATCTGTTATAAACGATAAATGTCATTTTTCGCCAACAGATGGTGTCACTTACCCATTGTGAATATTTCATCTCTGATTAAATTTTGTTGATATTCTTTTTTTGTAAATTTCTTCTTCTGATGATATTTACTACTGGTCAGTGTGCAGTTGAAATAGGCTAAAGGGAGAGTACAGGATGTCAAAACACAGCAATCTCTGGAATCTGAGTCGGGGGAAAGGATGAATACAAACTGAAAGGAACAATTGAAGCAAAGACATCAGTAATGTGTGAACAAGAGAAACTACACGCATTCTCCTTCCTATGAAAAATAGCTCAAAGGGGGACACTAAAATGGCTATTCACACAACACGGATGTGCTTCACGATGAGTAGACTCAAATAAATAAATATGGGAAACGTTGAAAGAAACGTTCCTATTTTCATTCATGTGAACCAACCAGAAGTCAGCCTCAGAATCTGACAAATGTCCATGCAAACAGCTTGTCCAAGAGGTCACATCGTCCAGAGAGAAAGTGGTAACGAACAAAACACATTCGTTAAAAGAGCATTAAACCATCAGAAATTATGAACAAGTGACTTCATAACTCACACAAGTTTTTTTTGTCAAAGCATAGCAAATCACCAACTGCTTAGGTGAAGTTGAAAAACGTGCTGCAACAGTGCACATTTCATTGCATGACGTTGACGGTAACAAATCGGCTGATTTTTGTCAGTACCACTGCCTGACAAAACGGCGTATTTCTAAGAAGTAAAGGATACAGTCAGATTGTCCTCCAGGGGCGGCAATAAGTGACGGGAGAGCACTACTGAGGGGGATGGTCACGGCAGCCTCAGGAATGTCCAGGCAGTATCATCCTCAGACAACACACAATCACAGACATCAGCTGGAAGGTCCAGTATCTCACTGCTTTGCCATCCCGAGATGACGAGCAGCAGCGGCTGAGGAGGTAGACAAGGTCAAGGTGAGGTCATCTCTGGCAGACGTCGAGGTGCGTGTACCGGCTGCTCCGACAAGACGGATGAACTGCTGATTGCTAGAGCTGGCGAGGCTGGATGCAGACAACTCGTCCTCTGATTTCTGCTGTAAGAAGTGTGGCCTGGAGGCACAGAATACTCTATCATTAACAGACGGTAGCTCGTGACTGAAGACTAGAGGTGTGAAGGCACAATGCGTATTTGAAACGTAAATGAACAAGAATGAATTATCATATAATGCAGTTCTCGTAGCAAACTACGGTCCATTACACAGAGCCATGCCAAGTTGTGGCCACTTTACGGGCTCTGGCAACATTTTTGTGGTTCGTGCAGTACATACATGCAAAAGAATCTTAAGCTACCAGCAAGACACAGGGGTATTGAAACATTCTTAGCTTCATAAACCAATGAAAGGCAGTTTTGTCTTTTTCCTGAGGAAAACAAGTATTATTCTTGTTTTTCGAAAGCATTATGCTGTTATCCCTGAAATTCATTACTATTTTCCAGGGGGGGGGGGGGGGGGGGGGGTGGGGTTCCTGTTTTCTCTATGGATCACACCGTTTTCCCGAAGGAAAACGGTTATTACTGTTGTTATCATTTTGGATCACTACCGGTTTCCTCTTTTTGCGGGGAAAACAGTAATTATCCTTAAGGACAGAGGCGGAAATAGGGAGAAAAAAAAAAAAAGTTGTGATCCTTTGCTGAACATGTGCAGACCACCAAGTGATTGAACATCATTGTAAACACACAAGCAGAAAGTTACTAATGCTTCTGAAATAAGCTTTCCTGTTATCCAGGTCAGCTTATACTTCGTTTTGAAAAAAATCGAAAATACCCAACCTGTATCAGGGTATCTGTGGTCCAAGATCAACAGCCTTTTCCAGTACCAATAGTTACCTTGCCCTCTGGAAGTTCTCTGCCAGTGATTTCCTCTTTTCTTTGACTTTCTTTGACTGCATTAACTTTTTTGTTGTTGGTAATCTTTCATTACTGTTGTCTTCTGTTCTTGTTTGTTTCTGCCTCTGAGGACTATGCTTCTGACTTTGGTCTTTAAACTCTTTTACTCCTTATTTCTAGTCACAGTTTAGAACATGCTAGCTTTCAAGTCATAATCTGGTGACTTGGTGGTTTAAGTTGTCTGGGATTGACACTAACTTCTGGGATGGACGTAACCGTCCTTTCTGTAGTGTCTGTTTTCCTGTATGGGTTTTTACTAAGCAATTTTTGTTACGTTTAAATGTTTTTCGTCTTTTTTTCCCCCTCTCAATTTTTAAAATTCAGGGTTCAAATAATGACTGAATGGCCGATGTCCTCAGCACTGCCCAGTCTTCTCTGCTGTAGTAGTGTGGCTTCCATGTCATGAATTGTTTTTGTTTGTTTCCTTTTCAAGAGGCAGTCTTTTCCAGGATCTGACCTTTCCAGGGCACGACCTCCTGTTTTGCTATGTGAATTCGACAACCCCGAATAGGCCCTGTGTGGTCATATGGGCTGTAATGATAAAAACTAAGCTACAAACTGATCATGGGATAGGATCTGTTCAAGCCACACACATATTTTTCCAGCCATTTGTAAGAAACCACTGACTAAGTTTATGAACACAGACATTCTAGCTTCTCACTGGCTACCACTTCCCTGTTTATGAGAATGGAAGGAAGAAAACTGTAATCTATAATTGGATGGAAGAACATTGAAACCTTTAATTCACAAATTCTTCCAGTCGACTGGATATGTTAGCAAAATTGAACCATTTATTATTTTCGAATGATTCACACGCGCGCGCGCACACACACACACACACACACCACGCACACACACACACACACACACACACACACACAAGTAGAGATCGAATAACTTGTTACCTGGAATTATCCATGCGGACCCAGAGGTCATTAAACGTCTTCTGCTTGCTCTTGTGTTTCCCTTTTCTACGTCTGGATTTCTGTCTGGACTGACCTTTGTTCCTGAAACAGAACAAAACATTCAAATGCACCTGGGCGGAGAGGGGAGGGGAATGCAGATTTACACACACATGCATGCACACAGAGAGTCTCTCACTCATACATACACACACACATGTGCTCACACTTGCGCGCACACACACACACACACACACACACACACACACACACACACACGTGTGCATACACAAAGACACACGCACACACACGTTCAAGGGTTAGAACTGTTCTCTCAACATTAGGGCAGGAAGCCTGGTTACTTTGTGGGAAGGTGCCTAGACTCTTCTCCCGAGACCTGGGGACCCTCGTTTTTGCGTCTGTCAACACGCCCCTACCCTCTCCTGGTTGAAGTAGTAATAATAATGTCTTAAAGTAAATGTACGTGTAAAATACACACTGCTGACTATACGTACTTGTCTCCTTCCAAGCTGCTCCATAGAGCTTCCAAACGACGATGCCGTTTTCGTACTCGGAATAATCCTTTCTTGCGGTCACGTTTTTTGCTGTGGCGAATTCTGAATGGTACAAACGAAAGGAGAACGTCTGCATAACTCATCACATAACTGCATGTCATGTCTTTGTTAACTATGAAGCAACATACAATTGTAATACATACGCTCAACTTCCGAAATCGCCAAATGCAATGAAACATGATAGTACAAGAACCATAAAATATTTTATAATAGTTAATGAATTTTATGTACTTAATTCATCAACTGTCTACAATCAGTTCAAACTGCAACAGCGCTTGCAACAAATTCTTTGACATTTGTCTTATCTGGTTCAATCACTTAAAAATAATTCTCTGACATCCATTATTATCAAATGAGGGAACTGCACGCCTTCTTCATAATATTAATCTCTGACTTTTATTTGAAGCAAAAATTAGCTTGAATCGATGGATTGCAGACACAAAGTGGAAGAAAAAAAAAACGTACATGAAGACCGTCACTTCTTCACTGACAGCAACACAGAGAGGTGGTCCTTTTCTAAACATCATCCAGAAATGAATGCTAACACATACTGGAAGCATGGAACTCCTCTCTCCTTGCTGGTCCCTTTTCTAACATCATCTGGAAATGAATGCTAACACATACTGGAAGCATGAACTCCTCTCTCCTTGCTGGTCTTAACTGCTGTCACCTTTCGCGAAGGAAAAGGGGGAATGCCCCTGTACCAGGATCAATCTCCTGTTCAGCCCTTTCTTTGTTGTCGTTTATTATCATTATCATTATTAATATTACTGTTATCATTATCATTATAATTCTTTTCTCCAGGAAAAAAAGAAACACCTTGCCAAGGAACACTGTATGGCATCTCGTGCTTGTGCTTTCTCTTCAAAGCCACGGATCCATAAATTTGATCAAACAGATGGTGCTCTGTGGATGGGGGCACTCAGTCTTGCTAGCACGTGGAATAAGCAATTATTGTTGTTAACAGGAGGCTTGGTAGGTTGTGTCCTGCTTTCTGAATCAGAATCGGCACCATAGAACTCCATGTGAAAAAAAACCTTTGCAGCAGTGCTGTGTATTCTCTGGCGGGTTGCCTAATAGTGACCCGATATTAATGGCTTCTCTGTGGACTGCTAGTATCGAAGCTGCCGTAACATGACGCTCAGTGGGGCTGCATATATGGGGAGCAGGAATGCAATCCCGGTTTGGGGCACATAACAGGAGCAAAAACATCCTGAGTAATTCTCATCCGTTTTCTATATCTTTTAAAAACAATAATCATTTGGGCCTCTTTGGCTCTAATTATAACAAGGTCACTGTACGTGTCTCTTGGGCATTTTAGGTAAACATCTTCACATGTGTCCGATTTCTTTGATCTTTTTAAATTTTGATTCAGCCAAATCTGTCTTTATCTAATTCTTTATCCTCCTTCGCTATCCTTTTATCTTTTTAAATTTTGATTCAGCCAAATCTGTCTTCATCTAATTCTTTATCATCCTTCGCTATATATACTATTAAATCTGATTAAGTACCGACTGGATAAATGAAAGCAGAAGAGGCAGTCTCACTTTTTCTTGAAGAGGTATTGTATATCACCGTATATAACGTCGGACGGCAGGGGGAAGCCAGACGACAGAGTGGAGTCTGGTTTTCGCCTTCGTTGAGATTTCTTCTTCCCCTTTTGTACACTGAAACAACAGATTAGTGTGAAGGGTTGGAAGGGTTGCTTTGTGCATGCGAGTGCTGTATGTAAAGGAACAAAAGCTGTTGGGGCGTATGCATGGTGCATAATAACCAATATGACAAGTCAGCCTTCTTGATTCCGTACACCTCGGTAAGCCTGGTTCTTTTAGTCTTTTTACCGTCGATCAATGTCAGTTTTGTAATGGTAAATGTTAGTGTTGCTCGGCTGGAAGCATAATTCAGGAAGTTCTAAAATTTAATTTTGCCATCATATCTAGTGGAAAGAATTTGTCTATGTGCGAAGGGGGTGGGGTGGCAAGAAAGAAAATCTTAATCAGGCACCAATCCCCTTGAGGGTATTTTGCACAGGGATGACCAAAGAAACAAGAAAACAGATGGTTTTGAAACATTCAAGAATGACGAAAGGAAATAGTTCAGACCAATTAAAAGAATACTGCTTAATGTGGGGAGAAAAACAAGATCTAGATGCTTCTATGGCTTTCCAGGGAAAACATTTTGGGTATGGACTGGCCAGTGTGACGGCTACATTCAGTCCGTGAAACATCACATTTGAACAGAAATCACGCCAAAGGTGATGCCGAAACACACGATATATTGACAAAATGTGTGTTGCGAAATGTCTTGCTAAACTGGCATGGTATAGGCCCTGTGGGTCACACAAACTGAGGATTAGGCTCTGCAGTTCACACAGATTGTGGCGTAGACTCTGTGCGTCTTATCTACTGAGGCATCGGCTTTGCGAGTCACAGAAACTGTAGCAAAGGCTCTGGTAGTCATACCTACTGAGGTACAGGCTCCATGTGTCATAAATGCCGAGGTACAGAGTATGTGGACTATGCATACTGAGATATAGCCTATGTGATTCATACATAATAAGGTTTTGCATCTGTGGGTTATACATACTGGGTTATAGGCTCCGTGGAATATGAATACGGAGCTAGATGCTATGTGGGTCATACTTACTGAGGTAGAGGCTCTCTGGGCCATACATACTGAGTTGTAGGCTTTCTGGACCACACATACTAAGGTATGCGCTCTCTGGGCAATACATACTGAGGTACAGGCTCCTTGGATCATACACAGTGAGATATAGGCTCTAAGAGTCATACATACTGCGGTATAGGATCTGTAGGTCATATATATTGAGGTATAGAATCTGTGGGTCACACATATTGAGGTATATGGTCTGTGGGTCATACATACTGAGGTATAGGCTCTATTGATCATACATACTGAGGTATATGGTCCGTGGATCATACATACTGAGGTATAGGGTCTGTGGGTCACACATACTGAGGTATAGGATCTGTGGTAATACATATTGAAGTACAGGATCTGTGGGTCATACATACTGAGGTGCAGGATCTGCGGGTAATACATACTGAGGTATAGGATCTGTTGGTCACACACACAGAGGTATAGGATCTGTGGGTCATACACAGAGAGGTATAGGATCTGTGGGCCAAACATACTGGGGTATAGGATCTATGGGTCATGCACACAGAGGTATAGGATCTGTGGGTTATACACAGAAAAGTATAGTATCTGTGGGCCATACATAATGAGGTATAGGATCTGTGGGTCATACACACAGAGATATAGGATCTGTGAGTCATACACGGAGAGGAAAAGGATCCGTGGGCATACGTACTGAGGTATAGGATCTGTGGGTCATACACAGAGAGGTATAGGAGCCGTGGGTCATACACAGAAGTATAGGATCTGTGGGTCATACATAGTGAGGCACAGGGTCTGTGGGTCATACATACGAGGTAATAGGATCTGTTGTCATAACTACTGAGGTACAGGATCTGTGGTTCTACATACTGAGGTACAGGATCTGCGGTTCATACAAACTGAGGTACAGTATCTGTGGGTCATACAAAGAGAGGTAAAGAAGCTGTGGTCATACACAGAGAGGTATAGGATCTGTGGGTTCTACATTCTGGGTACAGAATCTGTGGCTCATAATTTACTGAGGTATAGGATCTGTAGGACATAAATACTGAGGTATGGGATCTGTGGGTAATACATATTAGGGTACAGGATCTGTGGTCATACATACTGAGGTACAGATCTTGGGTCATACGTACTGAGGTATAGATATGTGGGTCATTCATACTGAGGAACAGGATCTGTGGGTAATACATACTGAGGTACAGGATCTGGGGGTCATACGTACTGAGGTATAAGATTTTGTGGTCATTCATACTGAGGTACAGGATCTGTGGGTAATACATACTGAGGTATAGGTTCTGTAGGTCCTGTTGTGGTCCAGCTCCAGACCGAGACGACGAAGTCTGTCCACCACTGTCCCTCGACCCAGAAAATGACCTGCACACACACACACACACACACACACACACACACACACACACACACACACACACGTACACACACACACATGAACGTATGCATACACTTGCATCTATATGGAAAACAAAAACAAGCAAACGCATGCACGCAAGTAAACAGATCCATATGGTTGTCAAACATACACACATGCTTTTCACAACCACACATGCACGCACGCTCGCGCGCATGCTCTCCCTCTCTCTCTCTCTCTCACACACACATACACATCTGTCTAATATCACTTTAAAGTGAAAAGACGTTAAATCGAACAACAACAACAACAACAACAACAACACACACACACACACACACACACACACACACACACACACACACGCGTGCGCACGCACCCCGCGCGCGCTCACCCAAACACACACACACACACACACACACACTCATCATCACTACTACGAAGACATCAGTCCAACTGTAACACCTAAGGTGAAGAATTGTTATTGTTGGGGAAACTAGGTTATCAGTGCGTTGATGCATTAGACACCGCCCACCACCACCACTTCCACCCCCCCCCCCCCCCCCACATCCTCTCCCACCCCATCGCAAGGACCAATGCCTACCAGTCTCAAAAACGTAGAGGAAGCACTTGGTAAGAATGGGGATTAATGGGTTCACCCCACACCCTTTCACGACCTGTATGTACCAGTTACAAATGTAAGGAAAAAGCTCTCGCTGGTAAATTTTGGGCCAGTTGGCCGTTGATGCACACAACCAACCCACCCCCCTTCTCACGATAATCACCAAATACCTACCACCCCTAAATGGAAGAAGCTCTTGTTGGTGAACCTGATCAGCAGAGAACTGATGACCCCCCCCCCCCCCTTCCTCTTGCCATTCCACTCTCCTACTACATTCTTAAAAACCAAAAACCCCTAAAGACAAACAAGCTATCGTTGGAGGAATTTTGTAGGGGGGAATTCCTCGCCGCCCCCCCCCCCTCCCCCTTCATCCTCCCCCGGCACTCGCCCTCAGACAGCACCCACGATCAATATCAACAAACCCCAAATACAAAGAAAATCTGGTTGGGAAGCAGGCGTTGGTGCATCCCCATACTCCCCCCTCCCCTCTCCAACCACACCACCAATGACCACTACTTTTCTGCCCAAAAGACAGAGACAAAACTTGTTGGAAAATTTGACTCAGTAAGGCACTGATGCATCCTGCTCCCCTTCCTTACCCTCCCTCCCTCTCTTCCAGCACTCTGGACCCATCCCTACCAGCCCTAAAAGGCGAAGACGTTTGTTGGTCAACTTGGTCATTGGGGGCCTGATCTTCCCCCACTTTTTTTCCACTTCTTCTTCTACGTACGCAGGCTGATACTCCTGCGGACACTCCCTATATGGACAGGCAAGTATTAATCCCATCTACCCTACAAAGGGAGTGAAGTTTTGTGTGCATGACCGGGTTTTTTTTTTTATCCCGCCATTAAGGCAGCCATTCTCCATCTTTGGGGAAGGTGCATGCTATGTGTAACGTGTCATCCATAACAACGACCAAACTGGCCTTCTCTTCCGAAAGTTGGTGATGGGATTTTACGTGTGTGCAAGATGTTATGCGTGCGTTCACACACGGAACCTCGGTTTATAGTCTCATTCGAAGGACTGTATGGGAAATGGTCAGAACTAATGTTAACTCTGAGGGAAAATCCCCCTGTACCGAAACGGCCCGGCGGAGATTCGAACCCGCAACCCTTGGATTACGAGTCCGGCGTTCTACCAACTGAGCTACTCCGGCCCCCACTTTTTCCCACGATCACGACGAATGCCAACCAGCCCCCCAAGGTGAAGAAGCTCTTGTTGGGAACTTCGCCCCCTTCCGTCTTCAAATTCTCCCACGTCCCCCACCCCCCGCCCCAACATCTCCCTTTACCTGCATCCTTTGAACCACCTCCACCACCACCACCACCACCACCACTGAGTAATAACCTACCAGCCCCAAAGGCGAAGAAGAAGCTCTTGTTGGGGAACTTGGTCAGCAGGGCGTTGACCCGCTGGGCCATCCGCTCGTTGCGCTTGTCGATCAGCTCCTGCTGGAAGTAGTCGTCGATGCGCTGGGCCGCCACGGCCTCCGCCGGCGGCATGCTGCTGTTCAGCAGATAGGGGACCTGCTGACACACGTGTGACAAGAGCTTTAACATGCTACAGCGAAAGGGGGACCTGCCAACACACGTGCGACAAGAGCTTTAACGTGCTTACAGCGGTAGGGGGACCTGCCAACACACGTGTGTCAAGGCCTTTAACGCGCTTACAGCGGTAAGGGACCTGCCAGAACACGTGCGTCAAGGCCTTTCACGTGCCACCGCCATCTTCCAACAAACTGAACGTGAGTGAACGTTTCGATGGCTTTTTATACCAATCATAGAACGTTATAACTTTCGGTGCATGGGGAGAGGGAGGAGGAGGGGGGGGGGGGGGGGGGGGGCAGTGACTGAACATGATGACAAAATTTACGAACAAGTAGGGCAACTCTTGCTCCCATGATAAAATCAACAGACGCCCACAACCCAAAACGAATGCTGCTTACGACACCGAATCGTCTGGCAGACATGACAGCACAGAGCACACAGAACAAACAAGGAGACATCCATCCTCTGATTACAAAAGATTTTCTTTTTCACCTCGAACCCCTGACCTTCGCTGTCGGTCTCCATGTTATTGTGAACATCAGTATTTACATACCACGATGGTTTAAAGGGAAATAAACGTTATCTGCACACACACACACACACTCTCTCTCTCTCTCTGTCTTACTTGGACAGAGAGAGAGAGAGAGAGAGAGAGAAAGAAAGAGAGAGATCAAAGATAGCCAATACTACCAACACCTAATAATATGGGATAGAGTTGTGTCCCTTTGACCATGAATCTAAAGAAAGCTACAAGGCGGCAGACGAAGGGGACGACAAGCCAAATGCTGGATGGACAACATCAAAGAATGGACCAGGATGGATGGCCCTACGCTGATGCGACAGGCAGAGGACAGGGCCGGATGGCGGTGCCTGGCTTCGAGAGTGTCTCTCATCTCTCCTCTACGCCCATCATGGGCAAGAGAATGATGATGATGATGACTAGTAGTTTTGCCTCCATGATGAGTGCGACAAATTGAGAAACACGGTGCCAACCCAACGTTGCCTTCGTTACGCACGCCTTCAGTTGACACATAAATAAAAGATACACAGAAGAAACCAGGAAATTCCCCTATCGACCCCCCACCCAATAAATCGATAGAATAAACAAAATTTTAAAAATCTGCAATGAGAAAGCGTTTCCACAGTATCTACACTGTTTTACCATACAGTTGTAAGATCACATTATTGAAATTAAAAAACGACAAAGCAAATGCTCCTTCCGAATGGAAAACATTTTGATAATATTCTTAGACACGACAACACATGCGCGCGTGCGTACGCGCGCGCGCGCGCGCACGCACGCACGCACGCACGCACGCACGCACGCACGCACACACAACACACACACACACACACACACACACACACACACACACACACACGCACACATTTACTGGTTCTTGTTCAAGTGCTATGGCAGCACTTCAGCTATATGAATATATTCGGGTTTTTTTTTGTTTTTTGCTTGAATGATTTGATATACTACTCTTGTTATCATGTGATGTTTGGGATACTAGCTTATGTTTTAAGTGGTTTTTTTTTTTTAACCATCTTTACCAGAAATTATGAGATATAAACACTCCTTAGTGATATCTATAGGGGAATAATGGCACATTACTTTCACATCTTTACTAGAAACTACGAGATATAAACACTCCTTAATGACATCTGCAGGGAATAATGGCACAACTCTTTCACATCTTTACTAGAAAATATGAGATATAAACACTCCTTAATGATATCTATAGGGAAATAATGGCACAACACTTTCACGTCTTTAGTAGAAACTACGAGATATAAAGATTCCTTAATGATATCTACAGGGAATAATGGCACAGCACTTTCACATCTTTACTAGAAACTATGAGATATAAACACTCCTTAATGATATCTATAGGAGAATATGGCACAGTACTTTCACATCTTTACTAGAAACTGTGAGATATAAACACTCCTTAATGATATCTACAGGGGAATAATGGCACAGCACTTTCACATCTTTACTGGAAACTATGAGATACAAACACTCCTTAATGATATCTACAGGAGAATAATGGCACAGCACTTTCGGACCCGCTCAAGCGCTGTACATATCCACTGAACATACTACACTAGCACTTTAAAAGATAAAACATTAAAGTGTCATAGTTTCATGGCCGTGGGGGGGGGGGGGGGGGGGGGGGGGGGGGGGGGGGGGGGGGGGGTCAATGAACTATTGGGAGTTCACCGTGCCGGGGCACAGCATGATAGAAAGCGGATCCCATCCCTCTCCTCGACGCCTTTGACCTTTCCTGACCTCAGCCAGATGCCCAGTTACCGCCGGATGGACAGGGAAAATAGTTGAGTTTTACGTCCTCATAGCGAAAGCTTTTAGGGACATGTCTTTCATTCACGGTAGTCTTTGATGGACAGGAGGTTTTTCAAGCCTTTAGTGGTTTCGAACACTCGGCCGTCAGCTCCGCAGGTGACCGCCCTGAAGGCTCCTGGCTTATCTACCATCAGATAAAAGATGTTGACTTGCACGTCACTGCTATTCCCCGTGCTCACTCCCCCGCCAGCGGCTGCACACCAAAAACTAATGCGCCAAGGCCTTGCTGAAGGAGTCGATTATTTATATATAGACTGGCGCAAGTCGATTGTTTTGAGAATTTTTATCGTGTCTGAAAGTCGATTCTCCTCGTTGTCTTTTACATGGCCATCAAGGTGCAAGCCAGGTGGTTCCAAGCAGACAGATTAAAATCAAAGGAATGGGATTATTCGGGGCGCTTGAAGCTGGCGCAAAGATAGGGTCAAGGTTGAGTGCAAAGGCCTGAAATGTTGTGTCAGTTACGGGGGAACCTCATGTATATGAAGACTGTGTGTGATTTCATCGGTGAAATAGTTGGTGGGAAGCCGTTCTTTTGATCCGTTATCAGGTTAACATTAACCGCTGGCTTCAAATTTATGGCAGACCTCAAAACTCTTACATGGATTATATAGTGTTTTAGTACCAAATCCTAACTGTGGCGTGTGGCCACCTTCACTTCTTTTCCTACCCCCCTCCCCCGTCCCCCCCCCCCCCTCCCCCCACCCCCACATACATACACACAACCATCCCAACACCCTTCCGGTGCTTTCCCATTTCGAACATATCCGTTGCCAACCCTCTGCCCTACCCTACCCTACCCTCCCTCCACCCATCTCCTTTAGCCCTTTACCCACCCACCCCCTCCCACCTACTTCCCCTTGCAATCATGCATCATACATGATGATAAGAAAATCAGTGCTTCATTAATTAAGAAACTCGCTTCGTGTCCCGCACAGAGCACCTCAGTTGAATGGCTCCGTCCATATCATGTCTGGCAGGAGTTCAGAATATGCCAGACGCGCGCCGTGACGCCGTAAGGTTGTTGTGACCAGAACAATGACAACAGCAGCTGGAGGAAGAAGAGAGGGGACCAGTAGAAGAAGAAAAAGATGGCGGAGAACAAGTTGTAAAAGACTTAACAAAGACGGACACAGACTTTTAAAAAACACGGAGAAATTCAATACTATTTCAGTTTTCGTTTGATATCAGCCCAGCTGAGTTCACGTGGCTTTTCCAAGGACAAAGAAGAAGAAGAGGAATAAGGAGGCGGAAGAGGAAGAAGAGGAGGAGGAGGAAGAGGAGAAGGAGAAGGCGTAGAAGGAGGAGGAGTTGGAGGGGAAGAAGGAGGAGGAAGAGAAATAGAAGAAGGAGGAGCAGAGAGGAGGAGAAGAAGAAGAAGAAGAAGAAGAAGAAGAAGAAGAAGATCAACAAAAAGAAGATCAACAAAACAAAATCAACAATAGAAAAGGAAGAAAAGGAATAAGAACATGTGAGAAAGAAGAAGAAGAAGAAGAAGAAGAAGAAGAAGAAGAAGAGAGAAGAAGAAGAAAGGAGGAGGAGGAGGAGGAGGAGGAGGAGGAAGAGGAGGAGGAGGAGGAAGAGGAGGAGGAGAAGAAAGAGGAAGAGGACGAGGGATACAATAAAGAGAATAAGAACATGTGAGAAAGAAGAAGAAGAAGAAGAAGAAGAAGGAGAAGAAGAAGAAAGGAGGAGGAGGAGGAGGAGGAGGAGGAAGAGGAGGAGGAGGAAGAGGAGGAGGAGAAGAAAGAGGCAGAGGAAGAGGACGAGGGATACAATAAAGAGAAAAGTAGCAGCAGTAACATCATCCATTCATCCATCCATCCACACACACACACACACACACACACACACACACACACACACACTTTTTAACATTACAGCCTCATACACAGAGCCTCCGAGACAAAAAAAAAAATCAAAACAATGAAAAAAAAATCGATCTGACGTCAGCCGAGGTCGACATGTCATACAAAATGACATACAACAAACCTGTCTCGTGTTGCTGGTGATCATGACGTCATTGAGGTCCCCGCAGTTGTAGTTACGTATGAGGTCCACGGTGGTGAAGGGGGCTCGCTCCCTGCCCGCCCGTGTCACCTCGTGCTGGAACAACGTCTGGTTGAGGGCGAACACCACCTGCAACACAAAAACACAACGACAGTTAGTTTCCCCACTTTTCGTCATAGACTAACGAAGGATACCAGTGCGCGTACGCCTGTCATGGTAAACAAGTAATTATGGCCGTTTTTTTTTTCCCCCTGTTCAGGTTGTTGTCCTAGCAATAATTCCCGTTTTCCTTCGGAAAACAAGGAAAACCGTTAGTATCCCATGGAAAACTGGAGAGAAAAAAACCCAAACAAACAAAAAAAAAAAACCAAAAAAAAAACAACTGATGGTGATCTTAAGGGAAAACAGTGAAAACACTTATCATCTTCAAGAAAACAGGGGAAAACAGTCGTGATCACTGGGAAAATAGTAGTAAACAGCAATCATAGCCGTTTTCCCTGTTCACGACATTGTCTTTGCGATAATTCCCGTTTTCCTAAAGAAAACAGTTACTATCCTACCGAAAATGGGAAGAAATCAAGACCAGACTAGCGATCGCAACAGCAGCAATGGCAAAGCTAAACAAGATCTGGAAGAGCAGGGAGATCAGCTTTCCTACAAAGATGAAGCTGTACAAGTCCCTGGTGCTGTCCATCCTGCTGTATGGCTACGAAAGCTGGACCATGACAGCACAGACCACCAAGAGAATCCAGACGTTTGAAACTAAATGCTTCAGGCGCTTGTTCGGGATCTCTTGGCAAGACCGGAAGACAAACGACCTTGTGAGGAGCCAAATAGCATCACTTGCAGGCCCCCAAGAACCCCTCTTGGCAACAGTCAAGAAGAGGAAGCTGTCGTGGTTCGGGCATGTCATACGCCACAATTCACTGCCCAAAACAGTCATCCAGGGCACGCTGGAAGGTGGCAGACGAAGGGGACGACAAGCCAAATGCTGGATGGACAACATCAAAGAATGGACCAGGATGGATGGCCCTACACTGATGCGACAGGCAGACGACAGCGCCGGATGGCGGTGCCTGGCTTCGAGAGTGTCTCTCATCTCTCCTCTACACTCATCATGGGCAAGAGAATGATGATGATGATCCTGAAGAAACACAGAGAAATTCTAATTATCTTCAGGAAAACAGTCGTAATCCTTGGGGAATGAGTAGTGATCCTCAGGAAAATAACCTCTTTTCTTCTTTTCGCTATTCTCCTTGAGGATCGTATCAGTTTTCCTGAAGAAAAGTTATTACCGTCTTTTGACGCAAGTATGCTCCCATACACAGCACTTAATTTTTTTAATATTTTCTATCGCGCTCTGATTGTCTGTCTGTTTGTCTACCTGTTCGTTTGTTTTATTTTGATGGTTCAAAATTTACAAACAAGGCATTACTGCGCGCGAACTGATCCTAATGCGTTACATTACATCAAACAATGCTGAACAATTATGTAGTGGGGGAAAACAAGTGCAGGCTAACAATTCTTCAGTCGTTATAGTAATGACTTGACAAAGATCTGAACTTTGAAAAAAAAAAATTGTTTTTGAAGATGAAGAAAATGGGGGAATATATTATAAATATGAGAAGCCCTTCACTAGCTGCCTGAGGGAACCATCGTAATCCCTCTCAAAGGCACATTTATTTGTATTGCCTGCTCCTAGGCCTTTCGTCCGCTGGATCGGACTCATCAGGGAGACACGGCTAATTGTGTCTGTGCTCTTGGTGTCAAATAGAGACACACCACAGTCCATGATTCTGTGGTGTTCTCACTACCAAGGGTTCGAAAAAAGAATCCAACAGCAGCCTCAAAGCAGCCAGTGAAGGGTAATAAATGGAACAAAACAAAAGTGTGGAGAGGAAAAAAGTCGCTGAAAAACTAAAAGCATTATTCAAACAGTATAAAATATAGAGGACAATCTTTGAGCCTATGCTTGAGGATCCATTCAAGGATGCAAGGGAGGTCAAAAGATATGGAACAGTCTGAGTGGTCAGCTCTGCTGTTCAATAACCCAAGCATTGTGAGTGGCTAAGAATTGCGCAGAACAACCTTTACTTGGATCTCCTAAGAGATGCAATCTCCCACTGATTGACCAAACAATATAATGCTGAACAATTAAGTAGTGGGGGAAAACAAGTGCAGGCTAACAATTCTTAAGTCGTTATAGTAATGACTTGACAAAGATCTGAACTTTGAAAAAAAAAATGTTTTTGAAGATGAAGAAAATGGGGGAATATATTATAAATATGAGAAGCCTTTCACTAGCTGCCTGAGGGAACCATCGTAATCCCTCTCAAAGGCACATTTATTTGTATTGCCTGCTCCTAGGCCTTTCGTCCGCTGGATCGGACTCATCAGGGAGACACGGCTAATTGTGTCTGTGCTCTTGGTGTCAAATAGAGACACACCACAGTCCATGATTCTGTGGTGTTCTCACCACCAAGGGTTCGAAAAAAGAATCCAACAGCAGCCTCAAACAATCACACATTGCCTCATGTGTGGATAGGATGTGAGTCTACGAATAAGTAAATGTAAATGAAAGCAGAGGGTCCACCCTAACCGCTTTCACGGCACATCTAAATAAATGAATAAATGCATACATAAATAATTAATGCCTACGGCCACAAACACACAAACATGCGGCCGGGCTAAAGAACGAGACTTAGCACAAGATACGTACGTTTTATTTTTGTTTTTGTTTTTGCTTGTTTGTTTGCTTGTTGCTTTCATTTTGTCATTTTTTGAGCGGATCCCCGTCCACAACCAAAGCCAAGCCCCTGCAATAGCAACCCACAGCCGGGAACAATCGACGACAGAGTCGTCATGAGGCAACACACTGGAGAAGACACTGCGCTGCTATCGAGTCACTTCTTCGGTGATGTGCACTGGTGCCTGTTCAGATCCAACTATGCGGGGGACACCACCTATACTTAGTTCCCCTACGGACGACCATAACTGCTTAGTAGCGGAGCCAGCTTGAATGAGTATCCCCCCCCCCCCCCCCCCCCCCGGGAGACCGCCACCACATCAACGATAGTTCCATGAACTTGCTGATGATGTGTTATGTTGACACAGGACCTCCGTTCATTGTCTGACCTGAAAGTCTAGCGCACAGACCCACAACTTGAAATCTTGTGGAAAGAGATTGGAGACGGGGAGATGGAGGGGGTGGGGGGTGGGGGTGGAGGTGAGGGGAGAAGGAGGAGGAGAAGGAGGAATGGAAGGGGAAGAGAGGCAACCCGCTGCGCACGAAACTGGGGATGATCTCACTTCCAAGGGGAGTGAGTGTATGACCCTGTCGGCCAGTTTCTAAACTCACGCTCACCTGGCTTGCTTTTCGTTTTTATTAACTGGCATTCTTGATTGTTTTTCCCCAGAAGGAATTGTGACACGTGTCCTTCTTCGTTTCTGAGCTAAAAGCTTCGAGGTTCACCGAATAGGTGATTTCTTTCTTTCTTTCTTTCTTTGAAACTCTACAGAGTAAGCTAAGCTTTCACCTGTGTTTGTTGATTTGTGTGTCGGTCTGTCAGTGCGATTTTCCGAAAAACGACTGGACTAAGTTGAATAAAACTTGGGTGAAAAGATGCGACGTGGCACAAAGACAAACCCAAAAGCATACATCCGCACACAGACAGACATATATATATATATATATATATATATATATATATATATATATATATATATATATATATATATATATATATCTCACACACACACACGCACGCACGCACGCACACATGCACGCACGCACGCACGCACGCACGCACGCACGCACGCACGCACACACACACACACACACACACACACACACACACACACACATACACACACAAGCAGTACTCATTACGACATGCACACCCTGCACGTCAGTCCTTCGTCTGCGTGCAGGGTAAGACAGACCGTCGATCGAATGACACAGACAGTCGGAGGAAGAGACGTGGAGGAGAAGGAGGGGGATCAAAGGCAGAGGGTTTATCTGCTGTTGAACACTTGGACACCTACATCTCTGTGTGCATCTCCCCCCTCCCCCCCTCCACCTCTTCCTCCAACCATTCCCACCTCCCCCCTCCATCAGCAGAGACCACGCCAAGTGTTCGGACAATTAACACTGCCACCTGTTTTCCTCGTCAACTGGGAGGGGGGGGGGGGGGGGGGTGAGGAGGGCTGTGGAGAGAGACTTCAGACTTCAGACTTCAGAATTTTATTCAGTAAGGCCATCGGCCCATTTGAAGGGGAATGAGCATAACCATTTACATTATAGGAAGAAGCAAATAATGTATCAGGGGAAAAAACATCTGCCATCCAAACAAGCAAGAACAACAATTAAGATGTCATTATTTCTCTGATCTTAGATGCTTTAACAAAAACATGCCTAAATTCTTGATAACGTTATACCTATTAGAGCTAAGTAGTAACTGTAAACGAAACAAGCATGGGCGCCTATAATATTTCTGTGGGATAAATTTTTGGCGAATATCTTTTAAAGCTGGGCAAATGAACAGAAAATGTATTTCATTTTCTTCACCTTGCGTACACAATGGACACACTAAATCACTTTGTCTATGTTGTCTGTATCTTAAGAAATGAGTCCTTATCTCAGAAACTCCAAGTCTAAATTTAGCAATTGATCTTTTCAAATACATGTCTATATCGAATTTCAAATAAGGCTGAATCCGAAAAAACTTGAACAATTTCTGTACAAATTGTATCGGTCACTAGTCTGGATATGATCGTCCCACATTTGCCATCTACAGTCAATTAGCCTTTGTTGAAAAATACGAATAAACTGATTTTGATTCCAACACCCTGAGCCAGCCAAACATCCCCAAATCCGTGCTTATACAGAAATAGACGCACACTTGAAACCCAGTTCGTTTTTCCCTTTAAATCCAATTCGAATAACATTTCATAAGACTTACGAGACAATCTACCATTATCCATGTGTAAAAGCTTTAACCAATACCGAACACATCTAACGGCTGAAGTAATGAACAATGGATATCTGTTGGATTCCCCATACACCAAATCATTAGAGATACGCCTGTCGAGACCTAGAAACTTCTTCAAAGCAAATAAATGCACCGCCTCACAATGAACGACGGCGTTATCTAAACCCCAAATTTCAGCCCCATACATCAAAATAGGCTGTATCTGGGAATCAAAGATCTTTAAGAATAACTCAAGTGAATTATTGTTTAAAGCATGCAATCTTTTTATTACGCAAATCAAAGCATTCTTTGCCCTACATGCAAGGTCTTTGCAAGCAAAGCTAAAACTTAGACGAGTAGAAAAGTAGATCCCCAGGTACTTATACACATTCACTACAGGTATAACAAGTCCATCATACATCCATCTTTCCCTCGCTGATAAATATCCTCCCTTTCGAAATACCACGATGTTGCTTTTATTCATGTTAACTTTCAACTCTAATGAAGAGGCAGCCCTGCTCAGATTATTTAGCTGACGTTGTAAGCCAACTATCGTTTCTGAAACCAGAACGATGTCATCTGCTAATAGTAGGATAAATAATTCTGACACACCATCTGGAAATCGTCCACCATGAAGGCCATTGTTAATAACCTCGATAGCAACCTCATTAATATACATAGAAAATAATGCAGGGCTACACACATCACCTTGTCGTACCCCAGCGGCACAATTAATAAAGTCTGTAAACTGGAACCACTTCTTATCCTTGTTTTAACTACTTGATACATAGCTCTAATACAACTAAATAATTTCCCCTTGACTCCGTTTTTAAGTAATACTGTCCATAAAAGCTTTCTGTTAATGGAGTCAAAGGCTTTTTCAAAGTCAATAAACGCAACATAAAATTTACGATTTAAAGAAAATTGCTTTTGAACAAACGCAAGAAGAGTAAACATATGATCGACAGTAGAGTAACCCTTTTTAAAGCCAGCTTGATGTTCTCCCGTGATATTATTACATTCAATCCACTCCTGTAATCTGCTGTTAATGATAGTGGTATATATTTTACTGCTAACGTCAACCAAAGAGATACCTCTGTAATTATTAGGATTATTTGCATCGCCTTTCTTGAATATGGGTAAAGTTACAGACTCTGTCCAGTTATCTGGAAAGATAACCCTCATCAAAAATTCTGTTGAAAAAAGCTTGTAAAAAGTCGACAACTTGAGCTCCAGCATACTTAAACAATTCACCAATAATAAAATCAGGTCCTGCCGATTTGTTGGTTTTAATTTTCCGCATGGCGAACATAACCTCCTCTCTAGAGATGGGGCGATTGAAATACTCAACTTCTCCCTCATCGGTGACATCAGAAAGTTCATCATCACCTGAAATATCTTTATCTAACAAATGCTTAAAATGCTCATACCATGTGTCCGGGGAGATATTATTCTTTGGATGTCTTCTTTTAAATGAAACTCTTTTGATAGTTTTCCAGAACTCCTGCTGTGACGGAAGAGATCTAATCATATCATCTAGCAAATTTCTATTGAATGTTTTCTTTTTCTGCTTCAAAAGGTTTTTATATTCTCTTCTTGCAATAACATACTCAACTCTGTCGCCATCGTCTAGAGTACGAAGCCATACTCTCAGTAAGTTTAGCGCTTTTCTTTTTGTTACCAAACAGACACTATCAAACCAATCATCCTTCTTAGCACAGTTCCCTTTATGCACATATTTTTTCATACATTCAGCACTGGTTTTGATACAATCATTAAACACCTTTAAGGCTTTATTTATATCAACATTTATCAATCCGAAAGCCTCATTAAATTTTGAACACATTTCCGCTTTGAACAAATTGTCTCTGAAAATCAAGGCATAGTCATCATTCCACACAAACTTATCACAGACAGTGGCCTCAACAGTCTCCATAGTTTTTATCGACATTTTCTGTTGACAAGTCAATGTGAAATTCAAGAGGTAAATGATCAGATTCGATCCGTTCAGAAACAAACAAATAACACAAATCACAAAAACTGGAGAAAAAGTCTTTAGATACTAGGAAATAATCATTTACACTGCTTCCGCTGTCTGTTATGTATGTATAGCAACCATGGCAGTCGCCCTGACATACACCATTCATAATATACAAATCAAAAGCAACACAGAGATTTAGCAATAACTTACCATAATTATTCAATACATTATCATGAGAAGAACGATCTGTACAAGGTGGCTGACTTTTCACTTGCAAACAGGAATCGAAAACATCAGAAGACAAGTCAGGAGAAAAATTAGCCGTACTGCTGTTCAAATCGCCACACACAACCACATCAATGTCACCTAGTGAACACAAGCAGTCTGCCAAACATTCCTCCAACATGGAATACCATTATCAACATTAAAAGAAGTGTAGAAAGGAGAACCTTCAGGCTGAACATACGCACAAACCCAAAACAATATTTTTCAGTGTCCCAAAAAGCGATTTTTGATTAAAAAGACACGCACATTAGAGCAATCAACATCTACATAAGATACAAAGGGAACAAACTCTTGTTTTATTAAGCAAACGAGCCCTCCAGATCGTCTCCCCTGATGACACAGCTTTACGGCAGGTTTAATAAAGGCTTTATACCCGACAAACACGTTCGTGTCAAATGATTCAAGGAAGGTTTCTGCAAAGCAAATAAAATCAAAACCACAGGCATAGGAAACAAATGCATTGTCAGTAACTTTTGAGAGTAAACCATTAACATTCCAAGAGAGTAGCTTGAACACATTCTTACATACAGGCACGTCCAGACCTCTGTTATCAGTATGACTATCATCAAGTACAATATTTTCCCTACATATGTTGACATTGCTATCCACATCATCATTACATTTAGAAGAATCAAAATTCAAACGCCTATCTTTCAAACCGTGAAACGAATTCATGTAACTGCCAGTGCCAACGCTCACCTCGTCCACTACACTGTCAACATCACGTGCTAAACGGTTCGAGTCACGCACGGCAGAGTCCGGAACGACCAGTCTTTCCACCGGTGTAAAGCAATCTTTTCTCCCATTTGAATTAGTGTCTACAACACTGCGAGAGGGCCGGCCAAAACCCTATTTTAGCTCTTTTAGCTCACCGGAAACATCGAAACCGAACCTCTTGCCGTCCACAAGCAGATGGTCAAACACCATCGTGGCCCTCTTACCGTTGTTTCTCGCCTCTTTCAGATGAGGAGTGAGCCTTCGTCTGATGTCGCGGACTCTATTAGTAAAATCCTCACCGACAAAGATGTTTGTTCCTTTCAGGTTAGTCTTGGCCTTCAAAATACGAACCTTGTCCTTATACGAGGAGCATCTGGCAATGATGGGAGAGTCACGCTTGGCATTTAAACGATGCGCCCTGTCAATTCCACCTCATTCACGCCCAACTTCTTTGCAGTCAAATCTTTCAACATTCGCTCGCAGTCATCACTGTTCTCGTTCTCACTTCTATTCAATCCATAAAACAATAAATTATTGCGTTTTGAACGCCCTTCCAGATCATCTGTCTTCTTTTCTAGTAATTCAATTCTGTCACCAAGTTCAGAGTTCACTTTCTGCAGGTCTTTGTTCTGAGCACGCAGTTCAACCACCTCCTCCCTGAGACCCTTCACTTCATTCTGCAGCGCAGCATACTCTTCACTAAGGGTCCTCACATCCACTTTCACATCGTCCAGCTTACTATCCATAGCCTTGTTGGTCTTGTACATCTCCAGTAGCTTGGTCATGATGTCGGCCATGGTGGGTTCGGCGCTCGTCGGTCTCGGCAAAGTAGAGTCCGCAGAGGGGGCAGCACTCCTGTCCGCACTGGCACCGCGCGTAGCATAACCCAGCCGGGTCTGCTTCACGTTGTCTGCCTTCACCGCTGGAGTAGGTCCGGGGTTCTGCTCTACGTCTCCACATTGCAGTAATAGTCCGCCCCAAAACAACAAGACGAGGAGCAAACCTGCCCATACACCGTCACTCGGCCGGCGTAGCGTCAAAATGGATGACCTCATTTTCATTTTTTGCACAGTTCTTTGTACATAAAATGTAGAAATGTCTCCAGAAAACAGCCACATCTTGTGCGGAAAGAAAGACTATCCAACGGCATGGTGCAAATACTAATTACATGCACAAACTCAATCACCAGCACAAACAGGAACCGTCAAAAATAGGAAAAAACTCGAAGAGACTTTCACGCAACGTCTGACTCCAACTCCACGTTGAACCACCCCCGCTGTGGAAGAGAGAGAGAGAGAGAGAGAGAGAGAGAGAGAGAGAGAGAGAGAGAGAGAGAGAGAGACAAAGAGAGAGAGAGAGATACAGGAGTAATGAGAATAAAGCGAGAGACAGAGAGTAAGAGAGAGAGAGAGAGAGAGAGGAGAGAGAGAGAGAGTGTGTGTGTGTGTGTGTGTGTGTGTGTGTGTGTGTGTGTGTGTGAGAGAGAGAGAGAGAGAGAGAGAGAGAGAGAGAGAGAGAGAGAGAGAGAGAGACAGACAGACAGACAGACAGAGGCTCACATGCAGACAAAGAAATGAGAATATAGAGGAGATAGACAGACAGACAGACAGAGAGAGAGAGAGAGAGAGAGAGAGAGAGAGAGAGAGAGAGAGAGAGAGACAGAGAGACAAAGAGAGAGGAGAGAGATACAGGAGTAATGAGAAAAAGCGAGAGACAGAGAGTAAGAGAGAGAGTGTGAGAGAGAGAGAGAGAGAGAGAGAGAGAGAGAGAGAGAGAGAGAGAGAGAGAGAGAGACAGAGGCATACATGCAGACAAAGAGAATGAGAATATAGAGAAGGAGAAAGACAGACAGACAGAGACAGAATATATATATATATAATATATAAGAGAGAGAGAGAGAGAGAGAGAGAGAGAGAGAGAGAGAGAGAGAGAGAGAGAGGGGAGAGGGGAGAGAGACAGAGACTGACAGAGAGAGAGAGAGAGAGAGAGAGAGAGAGAGAGAGAGAGAGGAGAGAGAGAGAGAGAGAAGAAAAGGGGCAGAGAGAGAGAGAGAGAGAGAGAGAGAGAGAGAGAGAGAGAGAGAGAGAGAGAGAGATACAGACACAGATTGAGATTACACGCACACACACACACGCACAGAGAGAGAGAGAGAGAGAGAGAGAGAGAGAGAGGAGAGAGAGAGAGAGAGAGAGATGTCATGCCAAGACGCAGGCTCTGGCTAATCCTAATCAAGGCGACTTGTAACTTTCAAATGCATCCAATGTTTGTAGCCGAAATTGGACCCAGATCCAGTTGAATCTCGTTGAGTGTCAGATTCAAAAGAAAAGAGAGGTAAACTTACATTGCCTTTACTACTTTACACAGAACCTACATCTCAAACGAAACATGAATGCCAACTGAAAATAAGTATAGTTTTCAAAAGAACATGCGGACCACTGTTTTCATTTGCTGAGAAAGATATCTTCCATATCTAATCGTTCGAATGAAACGACAAAATTAATAGGAACTGGGCCCGAGCACTTATTCCCAAACCCAAACATTGTGTAAATATTGTTATCCCTGAATGTGTAGGTCTGGCGATTAGTTGTCATAGTATTAATCACAAGATGCAAAGCATATAAACGTACTCCCAGTAGGGCCTATATCTTGAAAACGCGTGTAAAAAAAACCGTCACAATCAAACATGCGTCATTTTTATAAAAAAACACACACGTCACAATCAAACATACGTCATGATATATTTCGTCACTTTGATAAGACAATGGCGAAGTACTTTCAGTGATATTCCATAAAGAAGAAAAACCGTTTGGGGCCGTTATGACCGTTAGTAACGGCTATTCTTGTAAAATAAAACATCGGGCATCATCCGTGACCCATAATGAACATACCTACACATTTTCAGAAAGATCGGCCCGGGCGTTTTGTCTGGAGCGAGGGGAACACTTTTTTGTCCAGGGACAGAAGACACCAAAGACAAAAACAGCATTTCTTCGTTCCCATTGTAAAGACTCCCTGTTCAAAAAGGAACTGGGTAAAAAAAAACTGGAAGTAACGACGTTTGTGAGCCCTGTTTCCGTTACTTGTCTCATTGGTGCTCATCATGATTTTGACTTGTGTAAAAGTCATGTTGACTTGCCAACACAGTGATTTCTTCTGGCATTCGTGACGTTACGTGTGATGACACAGAAGCCTGCTTACACCATGCCACTTTATTATCCACGACCCTGTTTTATCATATAACAGAAGCATTTTGGCCCCCCGGGGTTTTTTTAATTAAGAAAAGTGGATCCTGAAAGTTTTCATTTTGCTCAGACAGAAGACAGACAGACAAAGACAAACTGAATGTCGTTTTAAGAGATTCTTGACGAGGGTTGTAAAACTCAAAATTTGGAAAACCGACGGTAAAAAAACAATGGGCATCGACTTACACTTTAAAATTCATCTTGGTACCTTAGCTTTTGGCGCGGCGCAAGAACTCTGAGGCAGAAACCCCCCTCTTCCCCCTCTCTTATACACAACGCACAATTTTAAACCTTCTGTTGGTGTTGGTGTGTGGGGTGTGTGTGTGTGTTGTGTGTGTGTGTGTGCGTGCGCGCGCGCGTGGGTGTGTCTGTTTTGTCGTGCGTGCGTCAAACATTCAAAAATAAATTTTTGAACATATTCTAAAATGCCCCAAATCTTAACTTTAGAATCCAGTTTCCTTTCCCTTTTCGTTCTTCTCAGTTCGTTCTCTTCCTTCCTCTTGAAAAAAAAAAAGTTCTTCTTTCCTCCCTCTTCACAATTTTCTCTTCTTCGCCTCTCTCATCATCTCTGCTCTCTCTCTCCCCCCAGTCGGTATCCCCCCACGATCTCTGCTGAAGAAGGGTCAGAAAGGCCGGGCAGTGGTCACAGCACGCTGACTGATGGAGGGAGGGGAGGGCAGACAGATGATATGTGACCATCACTTCGGCCCCGAGATTGCGTGTCAGGGCTGCACCGGAGAGGATTGTACGGAGAAGATGACGAATGAGCTGGAGTTCAATGTGTGATGAGCCCAAGTGAAAGTCGGAGGTCCCCTGCCCCATCCGCCTCTCCAATTTTCAATTTTTTTTACCCCTCTCCTCCCCCCTCCCCCCCCCCCCGCCTCTCTCTCTCTGTCCTCTTTTTCTCCACACACACACACATGCGCGCGCGCGCACGCACACACATAGACGACGCGCGCGCACGCATGCAACACACACACACACACACACACACACACACACACACACACACACACTCACACACACACACACACACACAAAAACAAACACTGACTGATGTAGTCCTAATGTCGACTCCTTTGCATGATAGTGGTCATGGACCCCCCCCCCCCCCCCCCCCCCCCAAAAAAAAAAAAAAAAAAAAAAAAGAAAAGAAAAAAGCAACAATAGACAATATTCGGAAATCTGCGAAGGAGGTCATTTGTGCCAGAGCTCGCGTTCAGCGAGAGTGACCCCGCTGTTTCATGGGACGGATGCCGCTGCTAGACATGCCCAAAGCAATTTTTGCCCTAACATCAGCTTAAACCGCTCAATCAGAGAGAGAGAGAGAGAGAGAGAGAGAGAGAGAGAGAGAGAGAGAAAGAGAAAGAGAGGGGGAGAGCAAAAATGCCAAAACGCGGGTGCGAAACGGTGCTGTGCCTGTAATGCGGACAGTAGATATCCCCACCGGTATCCTGGCGTACACTTCATATCGAATACTGAGCTCTCAAGATCTTATTGGTCTGACCCATCAACTGAGAAAAGGTCACTCTGTTTGCAATGAAAAGTCAGGGGGTTATCTTGGCTTGATTTTTTTGGCCAGAACAGGTCTATTCAACAGATGTCCCGTCTTCGCACAGCGTCTCATTCTTCTCCTTCTTCTGCATACGCGGGCAAATACTTCTGCGGACACTCCCTATATGGACAGGCAAGAATTAATCCTACCTACCCAACAAAAGGAGAAGAATTTTGTGTGTATGACCGTTTTTTTTTTATCCCGCCATTAAGGCAGCGATACTCCACCTTCGGGAAGGTGCATGCTATGTGTCACGTGTCATCCATTCCAACGCCCAAAACCTGGCCTTCTCTCGGAAAGTTGGTAAATGGGTTTTTTTACTGTGTGCAAGATGTTATGCGTGCGTTCAAAAACGGAACCTCGGTTTATATCTCTTTGGGAAGGACTGAAAGGGAAAAAAGGGACTGTATGGAAATGGAGTCAAAACCCAAATGTTAACTCCGAGGGAAAAAACCCCCCGTACCGAAACGGTCCGGCGGAGATTCGAACCCGCAACCCTTTGGATTACAGTCCGGCGCTCACCAACCGAGCTATTCCGGCCCCCAGCGTCTCATTCCAATTGCGGAAGAAAAGTGCGGGTCCAGCCGGCCATACAGAGACCTTGTGAGCCGAGAGAGGGCCCAGATAAGGGATTATCCCCCCTAAAACCTATCCCCCTCCCCCCCTACCGAGAACGGTCAACACTGACCATCCTTACACCCGTGAAAGGGGGGTGATCCATCTAATCTTCTACACGGCCATTCCGTGTTACTGGACAATGCTTTGATGGCCGCTGTGGGTGTCCCCTGCACGTGGGGTATTGTTATAACTGGTGAGGGTTTTTAGTTTTGGTTCTGCCTGCCTGCCTGTCGGTCTGTCTGTCGGTCTGTCGGCCTGTTTGTCGGTCTGGCCGTAAGGTAACTCGGAAGTCACTTGTGTGGACCCCCTTCTTTAAATTCCACACGTTTGCTTGTAGAAATAATAAAATACAAAGAATTTTTTGGTAAGGTCTCGTAGGGAACGCTTCAACTAACTCTGGCTCTTGCGACTAAGCTAGCTATCATTGTTTTCAGAAGGAGGCTGGCTGAGTGATGCCCTGCGAAATGTTGGATCACTCACCACTGAAACACCACCAAAGTAAGTGGGCAGAAGAGCACGTCCTCCTCTGAATGGTTGGCTTACATCGACTATCTGATAGCTCCCCTGGGGATTTCTCTATCCTGACAGGTCAAACCGGACATGGTTGCAAAGAGAAACAGAATACGAAGCAAAAGAAGTTGCCATGGAGGGAGAAGGGAAACAGGAGGGGGAGGGGGGGGGGGGGGGGGGGGGGGGGGGGGGGGGGGGGGGGGGGGGGGGGGGGGGGGGGGGGGGGGGGGGGGGGGGGGGGGGGGGGGGGGGGGGGGGGGGGGGGGGAAGTGGTGGGGTTGGTGGGTGGGGAGCGAAGTAAAGCCAAGCCCGGAAGAAAACCTTTTTTTCAGGTCTCTAGAGGCGAACTGACAAAAAAACAAACAAACAAATAACAACAAAATTACAACAAGCAAACTGTTCGCAAGCAGGAAAAAACCACAAACAAACGAACAAACAAACAAACAAACAAACAACAAAAAAAACAACAACAGAAAAACAGCAATCAGAAGAGGATACCAAGTTTATTTATGCATCTTATGAGTCGCTGGTTAACCCGACTTTCCCTGAATAGGTTTCGTTTAGACATTTCACCACCTGTACAAGAACGTTAAAGACAGGGAAAAAAAAAATAATAGGAAGATTGTTCCCCTATTCTCACCTGAATCCACAAGGAGCTGGCCACCAATGGCGAGTTTACACAAAGGCTTTAGCCCTTGCCGGAAAGTACAAGGCTTATTGTGAATCTTTGAAGTGCTTCTCCTGGGTTTTTGTGTAACTCGTTCTTTTACATGTTTTTTGGGCCTGATTTTAATATGCGATCACGTCCCGGGAGACTTGAGCAAACCTCTGCGAAACTTGATCCACCTGGCGAGACTTGCCGAGATTTGGCACATAGAAAGTGTGTCTAGAAACACAATCGACAGTTGAAGAAGCTTTACTGTCTGGTTTACCTTTTAGTCTGGGATCGCTTTGTCAACCGACACATAGAATAAGGAAGATGAAGGAGGGGTTTGTTTTTAAATGTGAGTTTCATTATTTCATTCTTAAAGTTTTGAAAGTTATTCCAATTCATTAGACTATCTCAGATATTGATTTGTGTTTCGAATTCCACATTCATTTGAACTTTAACTATTGTGAATTCAGTGGAAATGAACCGTTTTTCGTTGGCGAGGATTGCATGAGAATAAAAAAAATCAAATTTTTATTAGTTGTGTGGATGGACTTTAAGTTACCATGCCAATTTCCGTACTGCGCACTGCGACAGCTTTGGGAGAAGAACTTGTTCTTTCGTTGGAATTAAAAAAAAAAAAGAAAAAATGAAATAATATTTTGTTTTCAAATCATTGTAAATTTGAGCCTACGTTCTGTTTTTTTCCCCCCCCAAAACTTCGTATTTTCCCCATTTGGTTTTGGGAGGAACAGACCCCTTCGGCACATTCGTTTGGGAAAAAGTGTTTGCCAAAAAGTTGTGTCACACGGACGACAAAGCCCACAAAGAACAAATCCCAACAATGAGTCGTATGGAAACTCATTGACAAAAAACTTCCCCCCCAAATGTCTTGCAGAGACAAGTGCTTGTGGACCACGGACGAAAGCTCGAACAGGCGAATGTTAAAACAAGTAAAGAGAGACAACTCCCACTAAGGCAGCTGAAGTGGCATTTCAATCAGAAGAAAGTGCAACACAGAACCGGATAGCCCTTCCAAGGGGACAACTCATCTCATACAAAAACAAGCCCTCATAGAAAAGAGCTCTTTCGCAAAGCTTCTCTCACCATAAACTTTTTATTCATTTAAGTCTGAAGTCTTGTCCCCTATCCCACTTCTCTTCTGACTCCCTTAAATTTTGCCTCTCTCTTTCCATGCCCCCCCCTCTTTCTATGGGCCCCCCCCCCCCCCCTCTCTTTCTATGCCCCCCCCCCCCCCCCTCCTCTTTCGTTTTTCCCCTACATGTACTCCCCTGTCAATCCAATCTCGCATTTCCTTATTATAATTGTTATGATGATTAAATTCAAAGTTCTGATTTTCTAGTTCTAGTACAACATTTAATATGTAGCACACAATCTCGCATTTCTCTTTATTATAATTGTTTTTTGATTAATATTACAAATGTTTTGATTTTCTAGTTCTAGTACTATCATTATAATTATGATTAGCACACAATTCTCACATTCTCTTTATTATAATTGTCATGATGATTAATATTACAAATGTTTTGATTTTTTATTCTAGTACTAACATTATAATTATGATTAGCACAGTTGCTTCATTCTTTGTGACTGTCACCCTTTCATGGTCTCAGTTGGTTGTTGTAGAATGTCGTAGAATAGGACAGACTGATTGGTAGACCAGGCAACGCCTAAAATCTCTTTCCTCGAGTTTAATATAGCTTTAGAGTCTTCTCTCTGTCTTCCTCTCTCTCTATCTGAAAAAAAAATATTCTAGTAACAATATGTAGCTTTGAAACCCTTTCTGTTTGTTCGGTAAGTACAACAACATCGCACTGCAAACAGCGCGCTGGCCGCTACCTTATCAAAAAAGATGAAGGAAGTTTCGTTCCCCGGAAACCGAAACCCATCATCTATCATTGATGAGCGAGAGCGAAAAGGGAGAGAATAACATTGTGGCAGTCGGTTCGAGCTCTCTACGTCATAGACGAAGGGGGATAAATACGTATACCCAATCTCCGCCACTGTCCCGGGCACTCTCTTTAGGTCAACAGCATCGCACGAAGAAAAACAAAAGGGACCCCTGGATCTACAGTGCCCAGTCGATGAAACAAACACACTGTCCGCCGCTCTGTCAGCCATTCCATTTCCTCTTGCTCCTTCACTTCGCTCGCCTCTCTTGGCCAGTCAAACTTCAGAATGCTCTCCCTTGTCTTTTTTTGTCCACCAGAGTTCGTTGTGTGTGTATGTGTGTGTGTGTGTGTGCGGCGCGTGTGTGCGCGCGCGCGCATGTGTGTCTGTGCAAGGATGTGGAGGGAGAAGAGGGAGGACGGGGATGGGAGAGAAAGGCAGAATCAGAAATGATCCTATGTCAAAAATGACCCTGGTTACCCTGAACGCATGCTAATGTTTTCGAAGCTGAAATCAATCGTGCCTGTAAGCGCCCCTGCATCGTAATGACTTCCACGGAAGTGATGTATTTCCGACATCGATGTTTGCAATGTTTACGAAAACCACGCTAGCATGTGGCGAAAGAAAAAAAAAAAGAAAAAAAAAAAAAATTAAAAAAAAAAAAGAAAAAAAATAAAAAAAAGAAAAAAAAAAAAAAAAGAAGAAAAAAAAAAAGACTGCGAACACAGCTCTTGGACATTTGTCACTTCCGTAACATGCATGTTATGCACTTCAGTTAATGCGCTTTCGGTTTGTCTGCTTGTTTGATTTTTAAGTGTAAAATTTTGTGACACATGCACATCAAATGTCTTGGATCGTAATCATTCTGTGTTAGTGGTACATTTCCAAGAACGATTTTTGCAGCCGTTTTCAAAGCTATGCTATATTACTGACTTGACAATTACGCCGCTTTGTTTACAAATGGTTTAACAGCTGGTTGTCCTCAAAAAGCCCAGTCCTTTCCTGATTTTCATCCGCGGTAGTAGTACGCAGTTGCCAAATTTATCGTTATGACGCAATTCTTTGCCTGTGTCATATTTAGCGTAGATCGACAAGGCAAAAACAATTCTGTTGTTATTCAGTCAGTCAACTTTCGCTCAAAATTTCTCTTTTTTCTGTTTCTTTTCTTTTTCTCTTTATTTTTCTTTCTTTCTTTCTTCTCTATCTTTTTCTTTCTTTCTTTTAAAAAAAAATCTTTTTCTTTCTTTTCAAACAAAGCCTGCCGCTAGTTAGCTACAAGGTTAGCTGGAAGGCCCTATCAGTCCGAAGGCTTGAGACCCAAATGTCTCAGATATGAATCTGGTGCAGGGAGCTACGGTCTGTGTTACACCGACGAGAAGTGTGATGAACACACAGCGCAAGGGGAAATGAGACGGACTACAAATTGAACTGTGTCAGACAGGGGAGCTGACTTTCACTCTAAATATTTACCTCCCCTCAACTGATGGGGATCATTTATGGAAGAACAAGAAACAGACGAAAAAAAAAAAAAAAAAAAAAAAAAAAGGGCGGGATGGGGGGATGGGGGGGGGGGGGGGGGGGGGGGGGTGGAGAGATAGACACACTGGAGAGAGAAGAGAGCCTAGCTAGAGTGAAGCGGGGGTGTATGTAGAATGAGAGAGAGAGAGAGAGAGAGAGAAGGGGGAGGAGAAGAGAGAGAGAGAGACAGAAAGACAGACAGACAGTGACAGTAAAAAAAAGCTATACATAAATACCGAGAGAGAGAGAGGATGAGGGAGGAGAGAGAGAGAGAGAGAGAGAGAAAGAGAGAGAGACAGACAGACAGACAGTGACAGAGAGAAGCTATACATAAAACCTAGAAACAGAGAGAGAGAGAGAGAGAGAGAGAGGAGAGAGAGATAGTCGGAAAAGGTTCCATAGCCCTGTGACCGCAGAGAGAACGGAACTTTTCAGAGTCCACCGTGTTCAGGCCACGGCGTTATGGGACTAACGTTCCCTCAAAATGCATTATACACATCACATTGTATTAGCCGATTTCACATTCATCACCACCCTTCGGCTTGGATTCAGAAATTTCAAGTCATTCGGCTACTGCAGAAAGATGATAAATCAGTGCGATACTGATGGTTTATTGTGTTGTCTGAAAGCAACACACACACACACACACACACACACACACACACACACACACGATCGCGCATGCACGCACGCACACACAGAGAAAAGTGAAATCGACAAAAGGCGGAAAAAACATCACCCGCAGGCGCACATGTACACACACACACACACACACACCACACACACACCCCCTTACCCACCCACATACACAATTAAGATGCTTCTGGTTTTCTTGTGTTGTGAAGTGCGAGGTGAGAAGAACCACTGCTGAAGCCATTATACCGCCATTGACCCTGAAGAACCCGGCGCATGCAGCCATGTTGATCTCATCCGGCCCTCCAACAACAAAGAGCGCGGAAAAGGGAAATAATCGCGCTCTCGCTCCTTTTCATCATCACCACCTGGTCTTTAAAAGAAGGGGGTAGGACGGGCATTGGGGGGGGGGGGGGGCGACGTGGGCGGAAAAGGAAAGGGGAGGGGGGGGGTCAGGTGATGTGAGTTGGTGATGGGGAGGGGGGGTGGGGAGCAGGCTGGGAGTTCATGGAATCTGCTAGGAAAAGATTCCATCGTGATTTCAACTTCAGAGCAACCTCGTCAGCAGATCAACGGAAGTTGTTGTGTATTCTCCCAACAGCATTTTTCCGTTTTAGTGGACTTTCAAAACCAGTTAATGTGGACAAGACAGTAAGACAGTATCTGTTTTTTTTTTTGTTCCTCCACATATGCCTATGGTCTAATATAATTTCAGTGAACAGACGATCGGTTGAAAGATTAAAAAAAAAGAAGAAAGATGCAAGCATATAAATGTACTCTGTTTTATTTTGATACGCGTGTACATACCAAATTTCATCCAAATGGACAATATGTCAAGAATAACGGTTTTTTAACGGTCAAATTTTGAAACACTATATAGAAGTGCCATTTGTGCGTGATAACCTTTCTATGTACCAAAGTTAATTAGAATCCACCCATATATAAGAAATAACGACAAAATAACGGGTTTTTTTTAACGGTTGTTAACCCATTTTCAGCATTATATCACTTTACATATGGAAAGAGGCTTCGATTTGTCACAAGATCATTCAAACCGCTTATAAATCGGCCAAGTACTTTCTGAGATATTCCATAAAGAAGAAAAACCGTTTTGGGGCCGTTTATGACCGTTAGTAACGGCTATTCTGGTAAATAAAACATCGGGCATCATCCATGACCCATAATGAAAATACCTACAAATTTTCAGAAAGTTCGGCCCAGAAGTTTTGTCTGGAGCGAGTGGAACACATTTTGACCACGGACGGACAGACACACAGACAGACACACAGACAGCATTTCTTCGTTCCCATTGTAAAGTACTCTCTGTTCTATAAGAACTGGGAGTACAAAAAAAGAGACGGATGGTATGATTTTATTCACTGACTGATATTTCAAGTTATGACGTGAATTACTGCTGTAACTATTTACTTGAACTACGTCATTATTGAGTTTTTTTTGGATGCCCGCTGTCAAGCTGTTCAGAGCAATTGACTGCGGAGGTGATAATAGTCGCGAGATCGGAACACACATACAGTCGGACTTCCACGGCCTGAAAACCCTCTCTGTCCACCCAACAATAAATGGATACCTGATTCATTCCAGGGAAGGCTGGGGCGGCGGAAGGAAAGAGGTTGGCTCCGCTTTTCGTCATGCCGTGCCATGGACGTGATGAACCTTTGTAAGTTCATTACCCTCACAGCCACGAGGTTATGGGAGTTTAGCCTGCAAGCTGTGGTACGAAAACGTGCTAAATATGTTGCCGAGGTAAAGGGTGTGGAACAGCTTAGTCTGTATAAGGCGACATCTCCTTCAGCACGATTCTGAACATCCTCTTTCGAACAAAGCCTCTAATCGTATCGAAAAAACTAGACGAACACTGGAAAAAAAATCGTTCAATAAATAATGAAAAGATAAAAAAAGGAAGAAAAAAAAGCCTTCAAGACTATTGAGTAAGATACGTTTGTTTGTCTGTCTGTCTGTCTGTCTCTCTCCTTCAGTGATGATATCTTTTCACATGCGTCTGTTTGCTCGTTTGTCCGTCTGTCTGTCTGTCTGCCAGCAACAACAACAACAACAACAACAACAACAACACACACACACACACACACACACACACACACACACACACACACACACACACACACACACAAAAACAACAACTGCAGAATCGATTTGAACGAAACTTGGTGAAAAGATACCATGTGGGCCATGGACGAACGCACCTAATTCTGGTGCGGATCCCTGGTATACATCCGAACCCGATCCAGGATCCGTTCCACGAAAAATTAAATTAACTGAGCATGAAAATGTGAACTTACAGTTTATGCATTGATAACTATTTTTAATTGTGTATATTTTCATGGAATATTCAAAAACTTTCCAGTTACATGAACGTTGGCATTTCGACATTTCTGTATCCTATTACCAAAGATGTACATGGGAAGTATTTCTTTCAATCCGTGCCATCGACTGTTTCCCCTGGCGAATGTCAAAATTATGTGGCGTCCGCGCTCTCTTGAGTGCTTTACAAGTTTGTTTCTAGTTCTGTCAGTCTTAGCCCTTGATTCTCCCTGCGTGTTTCTCTGGCTTGTCTGTATAGTTCCCATTCTATCTGTTACAGTCTGATTTTATCTGTCTCAAGTCTGTTTAATTTTACTGACGTATATCAAGTGTTATAGCAGAAAACAGTTGTGATGAATCTAGCCAGGCCTGTTCTCGAAGAATGTGAAAATAGATAATGCATTTAGAAAACAAATCCCACGTTTATGGGCGTGGTCATATGCGATACATCATCCTAAGTCACAAGCCTGTCTCTGCCTGACTTTATCTCAATTTCTGTTTCTGTGTCTGTCTGTCTGTCCGATTGTCTGTCTGTCTCTCGTTCTCTATCTATCTCTCTTTCTCTCTTCATGTTCTCTTCTTCCTCCCCTCTCCTCCCCCCTCTCTGTATATCTCTGTCTGCCTGTCCATCTGCCTGTCCGCCTGCCTGTCCGTCTGTCTGCCCGTCTACCTGTCTGTCAGCCCGTCTACCTGTCTGTCTATCTGACTGTCTCTACATGTCTGTCTGTCTGTGTGGCTACGTGCCTACCTGCCTGCCTCTCTCCCTGTCACTTTCTCTCCCTCCTCGCCTCCCCCTCCCCCTCTCTGTATGTCTCTGCCTGTCCATCAGTCTGACCGCGTGTCAGCCCGTCTGCCTGTTGGTCTCTCTAACTATCTAATCGCCTCTCGACCTGTTGGTCTCTCTAACTATCTAATCGCCTCTCGACCTGTCGGTCTGTCTAACTATTTAATCGTCTACCTACCTGTCCGTCTATCTATCTAATCATCTCTCTGCCTGTCGGTCTAACTATCTAAGCGTCTCTCTACCTGTCGGTCTATCTAACTATCTAACCATCTCTCTACCTGCCTGTCTATCTAAATATCTAATTGTCTCTCTACCTGTCGGTCTATCTGACTATCAAAGCGTCTCTCTACCTGTCTGTCTATCTATCTAATAGTCTCTCTACCTGCCTGTCGATCTAACTATCTAATCGTCTCTCTACCTGCCTGTCTATCTAACTATCTAATCGTCTCTCTGCCTGTCTGTCCATCTAACTATCTAATCGTCTCTCTACCCGTCTGTCTATCTAACTATCTAATCGTCTCTCTACCTCCCTGTCTATCTAACTATCTAATCGTCTCTCTGCCTGTCTGTCTAACTATCTAATCGTCTTTCTGCGTGTCTATCTAACGATCTAATCGTCTGTCTTCCTGCCTGTCTATCTAACTATCAAATAGTCTCTCTGCCTGCCTGTCTATCTAACTATCTAATCGTCTCTCTGCCTGTCTCTCTATCTAATTATCTAATCGTCTCTCTGCCTGTCTGTATATCTAACTATTTAATCGTCTCTCTACCTGTCTGTCTATCTAGCTATCTAATCGTCTCTCTACCTGCCTGTCTATCTAACTATCTAATAGTCTCTCTGCCTGTCTGTCCATCTAACTATCTAATCGTCTCTCTACCCGTCTGTCTACCTAACTATCCAATCGTCTCTCTGCCTGCCTGTCTAACTATCTAATCGTCTCTCTACCTGTCTATCTAACTATCTAATCGTCTCTCTACCTGTCTGTCTATCTAACTATCTAATCGTCCGTCTACCTGTCTGTCTATCTAGCTACCTAATCGTCTGTCTACCTGTCTGCCTATCTAACTACCTAATCGTCTCTCTATCTATCTGTCTATCTAACTATCTAATCGTCTCTTTATCTGTCTATCTAACTATCTAATCGTCTGTCTACCTGTCTGTCTATCCGCCTGCCTGCCTGCCTCACAAACACACACACACACACACACACACACACACACACACACACACACCACCACCACCACCACCAACCACCACCAGAAAATACAGAAGACGGCTTTGCAGACTCTGACGTGTGTTTGCTTCACTCACCAGTCACCTTCATCTGATGAGATCGAAATGCATGGACTGCAAGTGTTTCCTGTTAGAGGTTCAAGTCCCTTGAATGAATGAATGAACGCGCACGCGCGCGCGCGCATGCGCGCGCGCGTGTGTGTATGTGTGTGTGTTTGTAATGTGTGTGGTTTGTGTGTGTGGTGTGTGGTGTTGTGTGTGTGTGTGTGTGTGTGTGTGTGTGTGTGTGTGTGGTGAGGAGAGAGGGAGAGAGAGAGAGAGAGAGAGAAGAGAGAGAGAGAGAAGGGAGAGAGAGAGACAGGAGAGAGAGGACAGACAGAGAGGAGAGAGAGGGAAGAGAGGTAGAGAGAGAGAGAGAGAAGAGAGAGAAGAGAGAGAGAAGAGAGAGAGAGAGAGAGAGAGAGAGAGAGAGGGAGGGGAGAGACAGACAGACAGACAGGGAGAGAGAGACAGAGACAGAGCCTGGCTAAAGGAGGCGGGGTTACATGTATGTAAGGAGGGGTGACGGAGGAAGTAGAGAGGTGAGGGAAAGATGGATGCAGGGTGGAGGGTGGAGGGAGGAGGGAGGAACCCTCAAGTGCACACGTACTCTTACACTCTTTGGTGTTGTCTCTCTTTGACTAAACTGTCCTGTCTTTCCTCGCATTGTCTACCCTGTCAACATTTCTCGCTCGATGTTACCATGAATTTTTTTTTTTACTGTTCCTTTCTTTTTTCTCTCTCTCTCTCTGTTTTTTTTCTTCTTTTTTTTTCCTGTCTGTTCAGGGATATGTTTGTTCGTCATGGCTCTTCCCCAGCCCTCCTCACCCCCATTCTTCCTTAAGATGTGTCTGTCTGTCTGTCTGCCTGCCTGCCGGTCCTTTCAGCCTTTCGTTTCTTTGGTCTCTTTCTACCGAGATCATTGCTCCGTTTGCTTTCTCTTTCCATACTCTTTCTCTGTGTTTTCTTTCTCCCTTTCTTCCATACCTCCCGCTCTGCCTTCCCCGCCCCCTCCCCCTCCCACAATCCCCTTTCACCTCTTCTTCCCCCGCCCCCCTGTCCCTTCTTAGAACGTCTTCCTCCAATTCGTCTTTCCCTTCTTATTCTCTCTCCCCGCCCACCCCCCCCCCCCCCCCCCCGCTCCTTCAACCTCCTCTCTCCACTCCGTCCCCACTCATATTCTCTTCATCTTCCCTCTTGTTATCTCTCTCCCCGACACCTAATCTATATTTTCTTTCCTTATTTTCTCTCGCCACCCTCCACTCTAGACGAAAGGGAGACCACTGACGGCTTCCGTCCAAAACGAGAAAGAAAGAAAACCGAACGCGAGTGCAGTAAGAACAAGTGAACCACGGTCATTCATGATGACGAAATTATTAAACTGTGACGTCAAATTAATCAGGATTGACCTTATAACTAACTGCACATCATTTTCCCCCATCAACATTTATGTCAACACGACAGACAGAACGATGGAAATGGAAATTTTTATGATACACTTTCATTTCACCAGTTTCGTAATCCCCCCCCCCCCCCCCCCCCCGGGCCCCCTCCCCTCCCCTCATCCCTCTTCCCCTTCCCTCATCCTTCTGCCCCCCCCCCCCCCCTCCTTCTGCTTTATCGTGGTCATATCGATATCAACGATGAAAAAAAAAGAAGTATCAGTATGTAATCGATTCATGATGAACTTGATGTCCTCTTTGTACAGTTACCGTTCTTCTTCATCCCGTTAGTGTCGGCGATTCGCATTAGCGACACCACATACGTACCCCTCCCTCCACCTCATCATCTCACTCCCTCTTTCCTGCACCCCCCCCCCCCCCCCCCATTTCTTCCTCTCACCCCCAACCCCCTCCTACAACACCCCCCAGTATCTTTTCTGCGCCTTCTTGCTGTGTGGGGACGGAGGTGGGGGTGGTGGGTGTGAGTGGGGGGGGGGGGGGGGGGGGGGGTTAAGCGAGTCGCCTTGCGATAGGCAAACAACAGCAGGAGGCAGTAATCTGATCGATACAGCAACGCTGGCGGAGCAAGATCAAAGACAGGAATCACCGAGGGGGTGATAATCTTTCCCACCCCTGCACCGACCAACAAGGTGAACGCACATCGCACGCTCTTCTCTCTCTCCCCCCCCTCCCTTTCTTCCTCCTCCCCTTCCTCCCTCCTCCCTATCTCTCTACTCTCTGTTGTCTCTGCCTTTACGCCTTGTCTGTCTGTCTGTCTATCTGTCTGTCCGTCTGACTGTCTGCCTCTCTCTTTCTTTACGCACACACGCAACTCATACACGCGAGCGCGGACGCGCACCCCCCCCCCCCCACACGCACTCTCCCCCTCTCTCTGTCTCACACCACACACACACCACACACACACGCACACTCATACACACGAGCGCGGATGTGCACGCCCCCCCCCCCCCACACACACCACCACAACACACAACACACACACACACACACACACACACACACACACTCTCTCTCTCCTCACACACACGCACCACAGACTAAGGAGGTTACATACTTAATCTGTGCACGCTCTCTCTCTCTCTCTCTCTCTCTCTCTCTCTCTCTCCTCTCTCTCTCTCTCCCCCCCCCCCCCCCCCCCCCGTGACACCCATTATCTCCTCCAATGACACTGACATTGCTGTCTTATCTTTTGTACGTCGTGTTTCTTTCACGTTTCAGCAAACTGCTTCGTTCTTCTTGTGGCTGACTGGACTGTTCTCTCTTCAGGCAAACCCTGCTCGGTCGCCAAGGACGGATGTAAACAGTACACGCGTGCTTCATTGGCATCCTAGAAATATAAACAATTTAGATCCTTCTCTGTCTGTCTGTCTGTCTCTCTTCTCTTGTCTCTCTCTCTCTTTTTCTCCACCTTCTACTTTTACCTCCCTCTTCTCTCTCTCTCGGATTCGGAATTCAGAAACGGATTCATTCTCTCTCTCTCTCTCTCTCTCTCTCTCTACCTCCGTCCTCTCTTTATCTCCCTTCCTTCCCCTCTGTCTCTTCTCTCCTCCCTCCCCCACCACCCCTCCCTCGCCCCATCCTATAACTTCTCTCCCTTTAACTGCCCTCTTTATCTTTTCTACTTTCTTCCTATCTGACACGCTGCTTCCCTTTCGCTGCGCTTTTAATAAACGAAGGCGGCGAACTTCAAACGAAAGATGGGGATATGTAACCCACAATGCTGAGAAGAAAAAAAAAAAGGGTGGGTGAGGTGTGTGTGTGCGTTGGAGTCGTTGATTCTGTCATGTTACGACACAGACACAGACAGACAGACAGACACACAGACACACACTCAATCTCTCTCTCTCTCTGTTTAGGTTTCTCTTTTGCTCACACACACACCACACACATACACACACACACCACACACACACACACACACACACACACACACACACACACACACACACACAATCTCTCTCTCTCTCTGTCTGTTCATGTTTCTCTATTGTTCACACACACACAGACACAGACAGACAGACAGACAGACAGACAGACAGACAGACAGACAGACACACACACACACACACACACACACACACACACACACACACACACCACACACACACTAATGGAGAGAAAAAACCCGAAAAGAATGACAATAAAGATTAAAAAAAAAAGATGCGGAAGAGAAGGAGGAGGAAAAGAGGGAAGGGGGAAGGAGAGGGGGGAGGAAGGGGGGGGGGGGGGGGAAGGAGACTGAGGAGGAAGAAGAGGGGGGAGGAGGAAGAGGAGAAGAAGGAGGAGAAAGAGGAGATGAAGAAAAAAAAACCCCACCTAAAAAGAAAGATACAGAGAATGGAAGAAGACATAAAGAACGGCACAGATGAAGAAAGAAAGAAAGAAAGAAAAAAAAAAAAAGAAAGAAGAAGTAAGAAAGAAAGAAAGAAAGAAAGAAAGAAAGAGAAGAGGCTGAAGAAATGAATCACCCTGATCAGTATCTCGCTGGGGGTTGGTAACATCATGTCGATGAGAAATGTCTGTGGGTGCTTAAAATGTACCGCCTGCCTCTCTCTCTCTCTCTCTCTCTCTCTCTCTCTCTCTCTCTCTCTCTCTCTCTCTTCTCCCTGTGTCCCAACCCCCCCCCTCTCTCTCCCCCCCCCCCCACCCCCGACCAAGCCCTTACACTCTCTCTGCCCTCTACCCATTTCGTCCTCCCGTCGGAGATCCAGATCTGAGATAATCATCATCAACCCCACCATGCCCTCACGTTTGTTCACCCCTTTCCCACTTACACAGGAGTGCACGCACTTTTGCGCGTGGGGCCTACATGCTCCTAGAAATGCACGTACAGGAGAGAGAGAGAGAGAGAGAGAGAGAGAGAGAGAGAGAGAGAGAGAGAGAGAGAGAGAGAGTGAGTGAGAGAGAGAGAGACAGACAGACAGACAGAGACAGAAAAAAAAGAGAGAGGAGTATGAAATTTTATTGAGGGAAAAATGCCCCACCCCCTCCATCCCCACCTCTTTTGATAAGAAAAAAATATATATATAATGACAAACACAGTCACGGCCAAGAAAAAGAAATGAACAAACAAAAGCTATGAAGAACAGGTTTTACACTCACACATATGCAGTTCTTGAAGCCAGTACACAGAGAGAGAGAGAGAGAGAGAGAGAGAGAGAGAGAGAGGAGAGAGAGAGAGAGAGAGAGAGAGAGAGAGAGAGATTCAGATTCAGATGATTTATTCATATGGGTTTTTGCCCATAGTAAAGGGGTGTGTGAACATGTAAAGCACAGTAATTACAAACAATTATACAATTATGGATAAAAAAGGAAATCGTTGTCACATGTTCAAGAAGAAGAAGAAGAAGAAGAAAGAAGAAGAAGAAGAAGAAGGAGAGAGAGAGAGAGAGAGAGAGGAGAGAGAGAGAGAGAGAGAGAGAGAGAGAGAGAGGAAAGAATGGTGGCAGTTGGGGTTGAGGTGGAGACGGCGGACAGACAAACAGAGAGCAGCGCAACAATCGTAACATTGTGGTCAGAATACCATATGACAAATTGTTTAGTCAGACTTTCCCATAAAGTTTCAAAGATGATATTCAGTTTTCAGTTTTCAAGTCATCACGGATCTCATTCCAGAGTTTATACCATCAGAACACGCGAAGAAGACATAAAAAAGATAAGTTCCGAGACGGGGAATGACCATGGTACGTTTATTACTGAAACGTTTTACCATGCACTTATTATGCCCTTATTATGCACTTATAAACGAGAAGATGCGGAGTTCGTCATGATTTCATACATAAAGGATATCTTACTTAAAAGTCATTTCAGACTGAATGAAAGAAGTTCTTCATGATTTCATACATAAAGGATATCTTACTTAAAAGTCATTTCAGACTGAATGAGAGGAAAGATAAGAAGATGTGAAGTTCTTCATTATTTCATACATATATACATGTTTATTTGAAAAGTAATTTGGGACTGAATGAGAGGAAAGTTCTTTACAGTCAGTAGTAACGTGAAGAGATTTGAGGCGAATGAATTTAAGAGAAACTCTGTGCAAGCGTTGTAGTGATTAAAAGCGGTTCACTGATGCCAGCAAGTAGAGGTATAAGTAATATACAACTGTATATATGCATGAAAAAAAGATGATATCTTTCAGGAAATCTTTCAAGACATACAGCAGAAACAATTACCTCAAGACAAATTATCATAAATAGTGAGACTAGGAGAATCATTTTCCTACAAAGGTTGGTCGTGACATTTCAACCCTGAGAATAGACATTTTGACGTTTTCATCTCATTGAAACCAACACAAACCAGGGTTTTATGTGATGGAAGGCCATAATAGCGAGTTCTGACCATTTAACAAGTCTATCAACATGCTTTTGAAGGTTGTTGCACACTGTAGTTGCATTTTACCTTTCTTGTGAAGGGCCGTATCATCGGCAAAAAGTCGTACGAGGCAGAAATAGTCAAAGGCAGACCATTAACATAACCTGAAAACAAAATTGGACACGAGACCGACCTTTGAGAAATCCTGTATTTTACTGGCAGTAAAGAGGATGTTTAAGAAAGTTTTGAAACTAATTGTCTTCTGTTATTGATGATGGACAACATACATTTGAGAGATTCTGTGGATAAACCATACAATATTTTTTCACTAATAAAAAAAGTGTGGTCAATAATTTCAAAGGTTTTGGTAAAATCAAGAAATCCAGTCCTGTAAAAAGTTCGCTGCAATTGTTGGAATGCCACTGTGCGAAAAAAAAAACCTGTTTGTGCAGAATCACAGCAATGATTCTCTCTAAATCCGCTTCGGTTTGGATGAAATAATTAATGTGTATTGAAATATACCCGAGATTTTGTTTATGATGCTTTTCGAAAGATACTATATACGGTAGATAGAATCGATATTGGTAAAGAGTTTGAAAGATATAAGGTAGATAAATTGATATTGGTAAAGAGTTTGAAAGATAATTTGGATCACACGAATCAAGGACTGGCTTCCTTAGAAGCTTGTGGATTGATATATATCAAAGTAAGGATTGAATATATAAGTAACATGTTAAGATGATTACAGCTGCTGATATTTTCAGAAGTTTGCTATCGGTATTGTGCAGAATTAGATTATTTGAATGAGAGCAGTTCACGGCATACTTCGAGAAGAGTTAGATACTGAAATCAAAGATTTGATCGCACACTTCTTGACTCTCAATTTTTTCAAGATGAAAAATCATTATTTTCTGTATGATCAGTCTTAATTGATTTCTATGTTTTTTTAATTTAATTTTAATTTTATTTTATTGAAAACTGATGACTGAATTTTTCAGATAAGAAAATTTGTTTTAGAAGGATTAATCGTAGACCCCCCTCCCCTCCCCAGACAGTTCATTAGTGGCTTTCCATACAACTGTGTGCCTCTCTCTCTCTCTCTCTCTCTCTCTCTCTCTCTCTCTCTCTCTCTCTCTCTCTCTGTGTGTGTGTGTGTGTGTGTGTGTGTGTGTGTGTGTGTGTGGTGTGTGTGTGTGTGTGTGTGGTGTAGAGAAGCAGAAGTTTATTTAGTAGAGGCCATGACACCTTCTGAAAGGGGTTGAAAGGGGTACAAATACATGGACAACACACTTTTGAATAAACAATGAATATTTAGACAATTACATAACATGACATGACAGTTGAGGATTAATCCATCCTGTACTGCTTAATCCAAGATCAGTACTTTAACTGAGTAGTCCAGTACGTCTTTTAAGTACTTTATATAAATATGCAAACATTCTTCACATTTCATTTCGATTTGCCATGAGCAATACAACTTTAAACAGACAAGGGTCTTTTGTTCTTTTTTTTTTTAATAGATATTTTTTGGGGATAAAATCATTTCGCAAATCTTGGATCTTTCTTAAATAATCTTATTAATTCAGTGAATGATACCAATGACTTTTGGCGTAATGTACACAGGGTGTCATCCAAGGTGTCTCGTACACATACTGCGATTTCTATTTACGAGTGGCAAAAGCATTTCAAAAACCTCCTTAAAAAAGATGTTGGTGTTGACAGTACAATAGAAAATGAAACGGTAAATCATTCGGAAAGCACAGACGAAATCAGTTTTCTGGATGACCCAATCTCCAAACAGGAACATGTGGTAGCTATAAAGAAATTGAAAAGCGGCAAATGTTTCTGGTCCAGATGGCTTTCTGGAGAAAATGTATGAAAATGGTGGCGAGATCATTGTCGAGTTCCTTGTTAATTTTTCAATGCTATTTTTGACAGA
>CM031600.1:34179810-34184810 GCA_018398815.1 Conus ventricosus
GCGCGCGCGCGCGCACGCACACACAGATCCAGTGTCACACAAACACACACACACACGCACACGAGTCCAGTGTCACACACACACACACACACACAGTCCAGTGTCTCACTCACTCACTCAAACACACACACACACACACACACACACACACACACACACAGAGTCCAGTGTCACACAGACTTGGGGCCCTAATCGTAAAGGCGGAGTGATTTTCGTGTAGCCATTTGCCCACTCCTTGAAGGGAAAGTGGCCATACGTGAAGGACTTACGTCCCTTGTTCAGCTTAGCTAGCTAGGACAGTGGGAGTATTGGGGCGCGTTCAAACCTCGCTTTTCTCTCTCTCTCTCTCTCTCTCTCTCTCTCTCTCTCTCTCCAGGGACTATGCTACTGAGAAGAAGATGAAAAGCTTCAAATATTGCGGAGGAAATAACATATGTGCAACTAAATAAATTAAAACAAAAAACACATATTACATTCGATAAAGACCCAACACACACACACACACACACACACACACACAGATAGACAGAAAGTGTGACAGTGAGAGAGAGAGAGAGAGAGAGAGAGAGAGAGAGAGAGAGAGAGAGAGAGAGAGAAACACACGCCCACACACACACACACACACACACACACATATACACACACACATACTAACACGCGCGTATAATTTATATATTAATTTTAAAATAAAAAGGTGCCAAGGACCAGCTTCAATCCTCAGCAATTCGAAAAGCAAAATTGGCAAAACAGCGCATACATCACAACGGAAAACTAACCGGTTAAACACAGTGACAGGTGAGAACGACGCAGTGCACGTCAACCCCCCTTCTCCCCGCCTGTTTCGCCTCACGCGCACACTCCAGGACAATAAGGACCGTAACCCACATCCAAACCAGTTTACCGATGAAGCCATGGTAGTGACAGTGAGCAGACGCGATGCACGTGAAGAGAGGTGTCCAGCACGTGAACATCGTTCACCAGCTGCTCAGCGTACTACATACAGCATGGAAGAGCCAGTCATAGGGCCTGATAAAGGCGTGCTTTCAAGTTGAAAAAACAAACAACCCCTCTAGCACTCTGTGGTCCTTGGACTTCTTTTTTAATGGGTAACAAGTCGCAAAGGTGGAAGAAAAAATCTTTGACAAATCTCTTAAGAGACAAAAGAACGAACGACAGGGATGGATGGAGGAAGAGATGAGGACGAGAGAGAGAGAGAGAGAGAGAGGGGAGAGAGAGAGAGGGAGGGAGAGAGAGAGGGAGAGAGAATATAAATATGAACATTTTTACCCAGTTTAAGGCCAACATCCCTTACTGAAAAGGAAGTTATAAAAAACAAACAAACAAACATTAGGTATGAAAGTTTGTGCAAAATATCCAAACAAACTATACTGTTCAAAAAAAGAAACGCAAAATGAAATTTTGCCACCTGGGGTGGACCATACAGTTGAGAACACGCCAAAAACCGGCCCTGATGTATGTCTTGAACGTCGACGTGCTAGGATAACATTGATTCAGGTTGTCACTATGTGCACGTGCGTGTTGTGGGCCAAGGTGCGACAGTGCAAACATTGGGTTGTGCTTCTGTTGTTTCGCCTGCAAAGCATGCCCAACTCAGTGGTGAGCACACACACACCATGGTCATAGTGCAGTATAAAAGCCGGGTCATTTTGGCAACCGGCAGGCACACCGTACCAAAAAACAGCATGCCACGTTTGAGCCCAGCAGAGAGAGAAAACGCCCTGGGTCGTTTGCAAGTTGGTCAGAGTGCAACTGATGTGGCCCATGCTTTGAATGTCTCCCCCAGTACCATATGCCGACTTTGGACTCGCTTCCAGAGGACAGGGTCATCAGCTGATGCCCCGAGGTCAGGCCGACCTCATATCACAACGCCAGCCCAGGACCGCTTTATACGGCTAAGACATCTCCGCAATCGCTTCCTGCCGGCCTCGTCCACTGTCCAGGCATGCGCTGGTGTCCGTCGCATCTCCGACCAGACTGTCCGGAACAGGCTGCATGCTGCTGGGCTGAGGGCTTACAGGCCCCTACGTGGCAACGTAATGACGGGGCGCCATCGACAGACCAGACTGCAATGGGCTACGCAACACAGGCACTGGACACTGAGGAACCATTGGCGACACGTCTGGTTCTCGGATGAGTCACAGTTTCTGCTGCAGCGCCATGACAGGAGGCGAAGGGTTTACCGCCGGGTTAATGAACGCAACCAGCAGAACTGCGTCGACGAGGCACCTCCGCATGGTGGCGGCAATGTCATGGTATGGGGGGCCATCAGCAACACAGGCAGGAGCCAGCTGGTGCGCGTGGAAGGTCACCTGACAGCCCAGCAGTACGTCCAGGTCATTGTTCAGCCACACGTCCTGCCTCTAATGGCCACTCCCAGGGCCGTGTTCCAGCAGGACAACGCCAGGCCCACACACAGCACGCCTGACCACAGCCTTCTTTACCGCCAACAACATCAACACCCTGGCCTGGCCCTCTCTTTCCCTGGATTTGAATCCTATTGAGCACGTTTGGGACGTTTTGGACAGACGCCTGAGAGTGAGGGCCAACGCCCCAGCGACTCCAAATGAACTGTTCCGGGCATTGCAGGCCGAGTGGGCGGCCATCCCACAGCAGACAATCGGGAACATTATTGCTTCATTGCCCCGCAGATGCCAGGCTACCATTGCAGCCAGAGGGGGTCACACCCGTTACTGACTTTGGAAGCGGCCTGGCGATTTCCCTGAGGGTCTGGGGCTGGTTCTTTACCACAGCATTGCAGGGGAGACTTCTGTCCTGATGACCTGTTTTTGTCATTTTCACATTAAACGTGTTGTCACACTGAGCTTCAATAAATTGTGTTTCAAATCGGCAGCTTGGCATTTTGCGTTTCTTTTTTTGAACAGTATATCAAAATCAAAGTGCACACACATACAAAAAAAAAAGAGCACGCTTAGGTCAATCGCAGGCATGCTAAGATGCCGCAAGGCGCAGTCACTTCAGCTTCGTGGATAGACACTGCTAGGTTGAAAACAGTACTCTCCTTTCAGAACGACATGATGACATTCATTCGAAAGATGCCAAGGATCTAATACTTAGGTTGAGAGAGAGAGAGAGAGAGAGAGAGAGAGAGAGAGAGAGAGAGAGAGAGAGAGAGAGACGCACTCATATGTTCACATATCTACATATCAGTTTCTTTAGTGCCAAGTTTTGGGTGCGTCCATAGCAGTTTACCATTGTCCAGAATGCAACGGTAAACCAGTACAGAAATCCAAACTAAACCGATACTATCTCTATACACTGACACTTATTCTCTGCCTGTCTGTCCGTCTGTCTTCCTCCGTGTCTGTTTGTCTGTCTGTCTGTCTGTCTGGCTCGCTCGCTCTTCTTCTCTCTGTACATGCATATGTACATACATGAATACATATTTTACGTACGCACATATACACGTAAGACAGACAGGCTGACAGACAGGACAGATTCAAGGAAAAAGAGAACAAAGATAAAATAATGTAGAAGTATTGTGCTTTATCTCGCGATACTGTGTTTAGTGTGTTTTGATGATGATGATGATGATGACGACGACGACGACGATGGTAATGATGATGATGATGATGATGATGATGGTAATGACGATGATGATGATGATGATAGTGATGATGATGATGATGATGATGATGATGACGACGATGGTAATGATGATGATGATGATGATGATGATGATGATGATGATAATGATGATTGATAATGATTTGATTTGTATGGCGGCATTTGAAGTCGTAAGTAACACGAACAAGTTCTTGAAAGCAGAATCACCTGCTTGGTCGCATTGCATCAGCCAAAGCGCTGCCCTTCCCTTTCCGCCAGTCACTAACTATCACAGCAGGCACACGTAGGACATGAAGATGAAAGGCAGCGCTCCCTGAACTGACCCCAGTCAACGTGGTCATCGGTACAATATTGACGTCGTTAATAGCTGCTTGTCTGAGAGCTTCGACGTTCAGATCACAACGTTCCAGACACACATTAGGAAACACAGACAGACCTATTGAGTTTGGAAAGAGCACAGTATTGATGCAGCTTGGTGTGAGAGAGAGAGAGAGACAGAGAGAGAGAGAGAAGAGAGAGAGAGAAAGAGAGAGAGAGAGAGAGAGAGAGAGAGACAGACAGACTGACAGACAGACAGACAGAGAGGAAAGGAGAGGAGAGAAGAGAAAATAAAAAAGAAAAAAAGAAGAGAAAAAAGAGAGAGAGAGAGAGAGAGAGAGAGAGAGAGAGAGAGAGAGAGAGAGAAAGACAGAAAGATTTTTTTTTGTGAAAAAGTGTACCCACGCATTTGAAAATGTTATGGCAAATGTGTTAGCATGCTTGCATATGCTTGCAAGTCTGTGCGTGTGTGCGTGCGAGCCTGCAGGTGTGAGTGTGTGTGGGGGGTGGAGGTGTGCGGGAGGAGGGAGGGAGAACCTAAGTATTAGTGTGTGAATGCATGAGCGCGCCTCTCTCTCTCTTTCTCTCTCTCTCTTAGTCTCTCTCTCTCTCTCTCTCTCTCTCTTCTCTCTCTCTCTCTCTCTCTCTCTCTCTCTCTCTCTCTCTCTGTGTGTCGGTCTGTCTCAGTCACATATTTACCAACAAGACGAATTATGAGAGAGCGAAAGAGAAATAACTCTCTCTCCTCTCTCTCTCTCTCTCTCTCTCCTCTCTCTCTCAACACACAACAAAGTGAGTGACTTGGTAAGAGTCGTGAGGGAGTAGCCATTATTTTGATTTTTTACTTCACAAGAAACAAGTAGGGTAAACTCTTGATCCCATGGTGAATATAAATACATAACCATAACTTCAAACAAATGATCCGCTCCCACACACCGAATCTTTGGGGGATGTCTCCTTGTTTGATCTGTGTACTCTAGCCACGAGACCTTTTTAAATTCTTTCATCTTCGTCATTAATTCATTCATCCATCAGCTTTTAAATCATGCGCAGTATGGTTTCAAAATTTAGCGGAT
>CM031600.1:34194810-34204810 GCA_018398815.1 Conus ventricosus
TTACCACTTAATGAGAAACGAATATTGGATGTGTCTAAGTATATTGTCAGAAGTCTTTCTGTTGAAAATTCAGTTACGGAAGAAATACTGATGGATTCCAATAAAGATTTTCCTAAGAGTTCTAAAAACATATCATATATCCAACCAGTTAGAAAACTACACATCTGACTTTATGTCACATTGTAATATTGATATCACTGCTATACCAAAATTTCTGCGGTACCTCCAATGCCTCCTTGGGAGCACCTAAACGCCTTTTTTTGATTACAAATCACTATGTTAAAGAAAAGTGATAATGTAAAATATTTTTAACAGCTGAAGTTCGTGAACATTTAGAAAACAGCTATCCAAATCATTTAAAGTGTTTACAGATGGGTCGGTATTGGAATCCTCTGACAGTGGTTCTGGCTTTATAATACCCCCCTTAAATGTCAGGAAATCATATCATTTAGGAAAGGGGGTTTTCAATTTATTACCTCAGAATTATATGCAATACTAAAGGCTTTGATGTACATACATAAACACACCAATTGCTTTATATAAAATCTTACTGTGTGTTGATTCCAAATCTGTTTTACAATCACTAGAGCGTCGGGACTGTTAAAGCTAGAAAAGATTTGCTTTTTGAAATAAAACATTTACTGCATTGTTTCATAACTCTAGGTAAAAGAATAGATTTTTGTTGGGTCCCATCTCACTGTGGTATAAAGTGGAATGAAATAGCAGACAGTCTTGCAAAAGAAGGAGCAAATAGAAACACTGAAAATTTATCAAAAAATCCCTTAGATTCTTGTGAATTAATCCAAATTATGGAAAAGTACATACATAAGCAGAATTTTAGTAAAAACATGGCTACTTTACCATTGTGCCCAAGGCACATTGTTAGATTGATTCATAAATTAAGGCTGAATACTTGGAACACTAAATATTCTCATGGTATTACTTGTGTCTGCAGAGAAAACATTTCTGTGCGTCATCTTTTGTTTGAATGCTCAGTGCTGACCTCACTCTATCAGGAGAAAGGTATTGAGATGAATAACTTTGATAATGTTAATAGTGTCTTATATGGTTCATGTGTTGCTGAAATTGCCATGGTTCTTTCGCAGTCACAGGGTTTCAAAATTTTTGTAAAGAGTACAACTTCGTGTACCACTAGGGTATTTCACTTATGTAATATGCACGTATCAGATTGGCTTTGCAAGTGCTAGATAAGTTTTTTGTTGGTTTTGTTGTTGTTGTTTTTTTTTTTTTTTTTTTTTTTTTTTTAACGAGTGTCTAATATCATCTGGTGATGAAAAGACGTTAAATAAACCACTGAACTGAACTGAACTGAACACACGACACACACACACACACACACACACCACACACACACACACACATGGTGTACACACACACACACACACACACACACCGCTTTTCTCTCTCCCCATATTCTCTTTTCCCCCTCTCTCTTTAGCTCCCTCACCCACCTCCCTCCGCATCTCTCTCTCTCGTCTTCACCTAAATTCTTTGTGTACTAACACACACACACACACACACACACACACACACACACACACACACACACACACACGCGCGCACACACACACACGCACACACACACACAAAACACACCAGGTCCTATTCTCCTTACCTCTCTTTGTCTCTGTTGAATCTTTTCTTCTTTCTTATTTTCTGTCTGTCCCTCTCTGTCTTTCGTTCCTTCCTTCTTTCTTTTGTTCAGTCTTCCTTTTTCTTTTTCTATCTCATTCTTTCCTTCTTCCTTCCTTTCTCTCTTTTTGTCTCCACTCCCCGTTGTTCTCTTTCTTTTCCCCTTATTTTCCATTCTTTCTGTTTCTCCCCCCCCCCCCTCTCTCTTATTTTTGTTTGTTTAAAGCGTTTCTCGAGCTTTACATGACTCATACAACGTTTTAGATATTTGGAAAAGAAAGAATTCACTAGTTATACGAGTAACTGTATAAGAGAGAGAGAGAGAGAGAGAAGAGAGAGAGAGAGAGAGAGAGAGAGAGAGGGGAGAGAGAATGTGTGTGTGTGTGTGTGTGTGTGTGTGTGTGTGTGTGTGTGTGTGTGTGTGTGTGAGAGAGAGAGAGAGAGAGAGAGAGAGAGAGAGAGAGAGAGAGAGAGAGAGAGAGAGAGAGAGAGAGAGAGAGTGTGTGTGCACGCGCACGCATACATGCACAGACACATGCTCACACACACGATTCTCACACACACACACACACACACACACACACACACACACACACACACACACACACACACACACACACACACACACGCATTGAAGATCCGTTCATCCAGGTCACTGAGTCAGCCAGACAAGCAAGCAGACAGACAGCAAGCAAAGACACATAATAATGAAACAGCATCTAGCGGCATTAACGGGATTTAAATCTTACCTATATTTAATCCCATCTGTCGGTAGATGTGACTTTTACTTTTTCTTTTTCTTCCTTCTCTTCCTGCTCCATCCCCTTCCCCCTCCCTCTCTCTCTCTCTTCCACTCACTCTCTCTCCCTCTCTCTCTCTCTCTCTCTCTCTCTCTCTCTCTCTCTCTCTCTCTCTCTCTCTCTTCGGTCTGCTCCCATTTCACTCTGTCTCTGAATCAGCCTTGATCTTCCAAACAAGATGACACAACTGCACGCAAACCGTGCCATTATGCACAAGAGCAAAAACGTCCTCGTCAGACCTGTGAATATAGAACCCCTCCCTTTCAAGACTGGTTTCTCTCTGGAATCTTTGTGTGTGTGTGTGTGTGTGTGTGTGTGTGTGTGTGTGTGTGTGTGTGTGTGTGTGTGTTTATCCATATCAGATTTACTTTCCAATAAACACTAGACACCCCTACCAATCGTACCTTTGAATACCGAGTTTTCAAAAAGAAAAAAAGGAATTTGGGAAAAGTCGCGGTAAAGAGATCAATACCCCTCCCCTCCCTACCCCCAAACCAAGATTTGTGTCGCATTTCAAGACCTTTATGAGTTATTTGTGGAAGGCGTCACAGGCAGGTCCTATCATAACCAACTAACAGTCTTCGCCCATGAACTGAACTAGGAAGCATTTAGCCCAGTTTGAATTCTTCTAGATTCTGTTAGTTTCAACATTTTGAATTCTTCTAGATTCTGTTAGTTTCAACATTTTGATTTTGCGCCGAATACGAGAAGATAAGTGGTTTCTCGTTCTTCGTTTTCACTGTCCTAAATGTTATTTGTTTTTGCCTGAAGAAGACCCAAGAGGTCGAAATGCATTGTGTCTTGTCCTGTACTTTGTCAGTGTCCTTGGCGGTAACTAACCCCTTCTCTTTCTCATTTTTTTTCTAGGTTCCGATCCGATTCCCAAGAAACTGACTGACGGCTTCTCCTGCTGGATCACAGACAATCGCCTGGAGAGATGAACTGATTCTCCCGGTTGGTGCCATCAGCTGGGCAGAAGTATCTGATTCCTGTAGATTATCAGGCGAGTCAGGAGGTACTCGCTGAATAATTCTGCTTAAACCATCGGCTCAGCGATGGAGTACGATTCGATTGGTTTCTCCAGTTTGAGAGTTACGAGAATGAAACCACGCAGTGATAAAGTGATTATCTTGATGTCTGGAGCTATGTATGGAGGAACTGACTGGGTAATCCGTTCTATCTACAAAACACAGCCAGAAAGAGTGAAGTGACCGATTCTCTTCATTTAAGAACTGAGACCAATCCTGCCGGTTGAATAATTCTTCTAGTACTAGAAATGAAACAGTGAGTGCCAGATGCTTCTCTTTCTTCACGACAAGAGCCGGGTAGCACTAAATCATTGAATTCTCTCAGGCCAGGAGCTGAATCAGGAGAAAGTAACCATCTAATTCTTCTGGTTCGCCAACTAAATCCGGAAATATTGATCAGTTCTCTTTCATTCATAAACTGGTCACAAAGAAACAAATGACCTGGAACCGATTCATGGAGTTGAGAAAGAAATATCAACAACCAACAAAGACAGCCATACAAACGACAAAACGGGTGATTTTCAAAGTTCATGGACCGCGTCAGGGGTACTGATTGATTCATATAGTTCATGCACAGAGTCACAGAGAGCTTATATACTGATTCTTCCAACAGTCCGGAAACATTCCATTCACCTTGTTCATAAATCGAGTCAGAAAATTATTGAATCCAAAACTGCTTACAGCTTGATTCTTCCAGGTCATGAACTCTGTTCGGAAGCACTTGCTGATCATTTCTTCTACTTCATGAACTCTGTTCGGAAGCACTTGCTGATCATTTCTTCTACTTCATGAACTCTGTTCGGAAGCACTTGCTGATCATTTCTTCCACTTCATGAACTCTGTTCGGAAGCACTTGCTGATCATTTCTTCTACTTCATGAACTCTGTTCGGAAGCACTTGCTGATCATTTCTTCTACTTCATGAACTCTGTTCGGAAGCACTTACTGATTGATCGTTCTACGTCATGGACTGCGTCCGGAAGTACATACTGATTGATTCTTCTTGTTCAAGAGCCGTGACAGGAAGCACTAATTGGTTGGTTTCCTCTGCTTCAGTCACTTGTTTTTCTTTCTTTTTTTTTTTTTTGTCCGTCATTTGTTGGTGATTCGGGTCTGTTTGGCCAATTCGCATTTCCCCTCGATTTGCCGGATTACATGTGCGAAACTAACGCAGTGGCTTGTCACGGTTGAGAGAGTCTATGAGTACTCTTCGGCTTGGTGGAGGAGGCTGCTTTTCTGCTGAGTAAACACGTGACAGTTAGTCACTTTCGGAAGTGCGTTTCCTTACTCCGTATGCTACGTGACATGTAGCTGACTTGACTTAGCTTAAGTTCTCAGTTGATATTCTGTCCGGGGCAGCCCACGTTTTGACCTACACTTGTATGTGTTCTTCAGACTAACGTTTGATCCAATGTGGAATGCTTTTGAAGGGTTAAAACGTTTTCATGTCTGCATACAAAAACTGTAACTTAAGAAGCAGAATACACAGAGAACACGACACTCTGGTAACCATCTACAACAAGGGGACTGTGAATTAGAGACACAGTCTGTGTGTGTGTGTGTGTGTGTGTGTGTGTGTGTGTGTGTGTGTGCGCGCGCGTGCGTGCGTGTGCGTGTGTGTGTGTGTGTGGTGTGTGTGTGTGTCTTTGTCTCTTTCTCTGTCTCTCTCTCTGTCCCTCTCTGTCTCTGTCTCTCTCTCTCCCTCTCTCTCTCGCATTATTGTAATATCATCTTTCGATAGAAAGTCAGTGTAGTCATGTTTGGGCATTTTGTTGTTGTTGTTGTTGTTGTTGTTGATGTTGCTGTTGTTGTTGCTGTTGCTGTTGTTGTTGTTGTTGTTGCTGTTGTTGTTGTTGTTGTTGTTGCTGGTTGTTGTTGTTGTTGTTGTTGTTGTTGTTGCTGCTGCTGCTGCTGTTGTTGTTGTTGTTGTTGCTGTTGTTGTTGTTGCTGTTGTTGTTGCTGTTGTTGTTGATGTTGTTGTTGCTGTTGCTGCTGTTGTTGTTGTTGTTGTTGCTGTTGTTGTTGCTGCTGTTGTTGTTGTTGTTGTTGCTGTTGCTGTTGCTGTTGTGTTGTTGCTGTTGTTGTTGCTGTTGTTGTTGCTGTTGTTGTTGCTGCTGTTGTGTTGTTGTTGTTACTGTTGTTGTTGCTGTTGCTGTTGTTGTTGTTGTTGTTGTTGTTGCTGTTGTTGTTGTTGTTGTTGTTGTTGTTGTTGCTGCTGCTGCTGCTGTTGTTGTTGTTGTTGTTGCTGTTGTTGTTGTTGATGTTGTTGTTGCTGTTGTGCTGTTGTTGTTGATGTTGTTGTTGCTGTTGCTGTTGTTGTTGTTGCTGTTGTTGTTGCTGTTGCTGCTGTTGTTGTTGTTGTTGTTGCTGTTGCTGTTGTTGTTGCTGTTATTGTTGCTGTTGTTGTTGCTGTTGTTGTTGCTGTTGCTGTTGTTGTTGTTGCTGTTGCTGTTGTTGTTGCAGTCTAACACCGAAGCAATACTGGAAAGTTATATCCCTTCATAATTCATTTTCATTTTAGTTAAATGAAAACTATTATCCTCTCCTCTCCCCCATCTCTTTCTCCTTCACCCCATCCTATTTCATCATCCCCTTGCTCCTCCAGTTGAGTCCCCTCTCTTTCCGTCTTTTCTCATGTTCGTTTCTGGTAGGATTTTCGGTAGTGTTTTTGTTTAACTCCCTAATTTTTTTTTCTTTCTTTTCTTATTTCTTTTTCATGGACGGCAACATGTCATTAAAAAAAACTGTTTTTGTGCTCATTTTCCCTTGTTGCAAAAGGATTCATCCATTCGTTTGGTTGGTTGGTCGGTTGGTTGCTCTCTCTCTCTCTCTCTCTCTCTCTCTCTCTCTCTCACCTAAAGAACTTGAACAATAAACGATATGAAGGAAGCCAGAGACCTCGACAAATCCTCAAGGGTTCTCAAGTACGTCAGGTCCCCACTCTTCTTTCAGGTCTGCTGCGTTAATTGTCAATTATCGTCGATTCGCGGGCTTCCGCCTGCCTACAGAAGCAACACTAATACTCTGGCTTGTCACGCTTGACACCGCCGTTAAGTACTGTCCGTCACGGTCCTTCAGGGCTCTTGTCTGGCCTGTAAGCACGTGACAATTGCCTGCTCGCAGAGGAAGCGCCTGTCTGCTGTAAGCACTCGGTGACACGTACGTGCTTGGTTATCCTGCACGCAGGCGTGAGTACTTTGGGGGCAGGGTTTGGCTTTCCACGTCCCTCATTCCGGCTTTCTTATACACAGACTCATCAAGAGTTATCCGGTTGTAGTTTCGGCGACCGGAAATCCACAGCTAGCAGCTACGTAAATATCGTCCAGAGGCAACCCACTAGAGTAAACGTCGCACTGTTGATGTGCCCGTTTGGGTAGTGTTCAGGAGTCACTGTCGATGTGTCCCTTTGGGTCGTGTTCAGTAGTCACTGTTGATGTGTCCCTTTGGGTCGTGTTCAGTAGTCACTGTTGATGTGTCCCTTTGGGTCGTGTTCAGTAGTCACTGTTGATGTGTCCCTTTGGTCGTGTTCAGTAGTCACTGTTATGTGTCCCTTTGGGTCGTGTTCAGTAGTCACTGTTGATGTGTCCCTTTGGGTCGTGCTCAGTAGTCACTGTTGGTGTGTCCCTTTGGGTCGTGTTCAGTAGTCACTGTTGGTGTGTCCCTTTGGGTCGTGTTCAGTAGTCACTGTTGGTGTGTCCCTTTGGGTCGTGTTCAGTAGTCACTGTTGGTGTGTCCCTTTGGGTCGTGTTCAGTAGTCACTGTTGGTGTGTCCCTTTGGGTCGTGTTCAGTAGTCACTGTTGGTGTGTCCCTTTGGGTTGTGTTCAGTAGTCACTGTTGGTGTGTCCCTTTGGGTCGTGTTCAGGAGTCACTGTTGATGTGTCCCTTTGGGTCGTGTTCAGTAGTTACTGTTGATGTGTTCCTTTGGGTCGTGTTCAGTAGTCACTGTTGGTGTGTCCCTTTGGTTGTGTTCAGTAGTCACTGTTGGTGTGTCCCTTTGGGTCGTGTTCAGGAGTCACTGTTGATGTGTCCCTTTGGGTCGTGTTCAGTAGTTACTGTTGATGTGTTCCTTTGGGTCGTGTTCAGTAGTCACTGTTATGTGTCCCTTTGGGTCGTATTCAGTAGTCACTGTTGATGTGACCCTTTGGGTCGTGTTCAGTAGTCACTGTTGATGTGTTCCTTTGGGTCGTGGTCCCTTTGGGTCGTGTTCAGTAGTCACTGCTGGTGTGTCCCTTTGGGTCGTGTTCAGCAGTCACTGTTGATGTGTCCCTTTGGGTCGTGTTCAGTAGTCACTGTTATGTGTTCCTTTGGGTCGTATTCAGTAGTCACTGTTGATGTGTCCCTTTGGGTCGTGTTCAGTAGTCACTGTTGATGTGTCCCTTTGGGTCGTGTTCAGTAGTCACTGTTGGTGTGTTCATTTGGGTCGTGTTCAGTAGTCACTGTTGATGTGTCCCTTTGGGTCGTGTTCAGTAGTCAATGTTGGTGTGTCCCTTTGGGTCGTGTTCAGGAGTCACTGTTGATGTGTCCCTTTGGTCGTGTTCAGTAGTCACTGTTGATGTGTCCCTTTGGGTCGTGGTCCCTTTGGGTCGTGTTCAGTAGTCACTGTTGATGTGTCCCTTTGGGTCGTGTTCAGTAGTCACTGTTAATGTGTCCCTTTGGGTCGTGTTCAGTAGTCACTATCGATGTGTCCCTTTGGGTCGTGTTCAGTAGTCACTGCTGGTGTGTCCCTTTGGGTCGTGTTCAGGAGTCACTGTTGATGTGTCCCTTTGGTCGTGTTTAGGAGTCACTGTTGATGTGTCCCTTTGGGTCGTGTTTAGGAGTCACTGTTGATGTGTCCCTTTGGGTCGTGTTCAGGAGTCACTGTTGGTGTGTCCCTTTGGGTCGTGTTTAGGAGTCACTGTTGATGTGTCCCTTTGGGTTGTGTTTAGGAGTCACTGTTGATGTGTCCCTTTGGGTCGTGTTTAGGAATCACTGTTGATGTGTCCCTTTGGGTCGTGTTCAGGAGTCACTGTTGATGTGTCCTTTGGGTCGTGTTCAGTAGTCACTGTTGATGTGTCCCTTTGGGTCGTGTTTAGGAGTCACTGTTGGTGTGTCCCTTTGGTCGTGTTTAGGAGTCACTGTTGATGTGTCCCTTTTGGGGTCGTGTTCAGTAGTCACTGTTGATGTGTCCCTTGGGTCGTGTTCAGTAGTCACTGTTGATGTGTCCCTTTGGGTCGTGTTCAGTAGTCACTGTTGATGTGTCCCTTTGGGTCGTGTTCAGTAGTCACTTTTGGGTGTGTCCCTTTGGGTCGTGTTCAGTAGTCACTGTTGGTGTGTCCCTTTGGGTCGTGTTCAGTAGTCACTGTTGGTGTGTCCCTTTGGGTCGTGTTCAGTAGTCACTGTTGGTGTGTCCCTTTGGGTCGTGTTCAGTAGTCACTGTTGGTGTGTCCCTTTGGGTCGTGTTTAGTAGTCAACTGTTCTGATGCAACATACACCCCTTACTATGCCCTCTACCGAAAATTCGGAGCCAGCGAGAGCTGGTGTCCCCTGCTGAAGGGCAACACACCAGGCCTATCCAATGACAGTGCCCATGACCTTGACATATCAACGACCTTGACACGAATTTACCATGGGCGTCATGCAGATAGGAAATGGAAACTCGGTTTACCACAAGAGTTAGAAATGAACGGACCAAATCTGCCTGCTTTTCACGGGCAATAGAGTGCAAACTGCAGGACAGAACAACATGATGCAAGTATCAGCGATAACGTGTCCAGGTCGACTACAGAAGAATGAAGTCGTTGTTATCGATCAATGACTTTCCATAGAGAACGGATAGGATCAACTGATCTGAAGAACTGCTTGTCCAGTCCAATGTGTGTGCTTCGTGACCCTTGTACAAACATCCGGGTTGTTTGCGTCTTACTTCCGCTAAAGAGATGAGCTTTACACTTACATGTCTCTAGGTCAGTCTGTTTGTCTAGGTCAGTCTGTTTGTCTAGGTCAGTCTGTTTGTCGGTAAGATGACGCAAGAACTACCGAGCCAACTTTCATGAAACGAGGTGGGAAGATGGTGGGGTTGTGCCACCTTTCTGGCAGATAGACTGACAACAGCAACATAAAAAAAAGAACTTGTCCTTTTTATTTCCTTTCTTCTAACGTCTACCTTATTCCGTTTATCAATTCATATCTTATCATCTGTATTGGTCAGTTTGGTAAGTTTGGTAAACTTACCGTAAAGCTTTACTTGATTGGTAAATACCTTCTGTCCCCTTTACATGACGATCTTCCTCTCCTTTTTCATTCAACCCATTCCCACGTAATGTAGCATCAACATCGCCATGCTCAAGAGACGCTGGGGAAAAAAAAAAGCAAACAAACAAACGAACCAGCAAAACACAACAACATACAATACCGACAGTAACATTAAAACAACCAAACCAGTTCACATCTCCAAACATTTATCTTATCAGACAGCCTGCAGAAGCCACATGGAAGATGGGACAGCCGCAACAAAAAATGCGCAGCAAAGATGCACGACCT
>CM031600.1:34214810-34217310 GCA_018398815.1 Conus ventricosus
CCGCCTTATTACAGTCTAATCAATGAAACTCTGAAATTCCCGAAGGAGATATGTAGCTAGAAGGAGTGTAGTCTGGATCTCAGAGGTTGTCTTGGAAATCGGGTATTGTGTGTGATTCATCGTTGCTGGTTTATTTTCTGTGTGGGGTGTGTGTGTGTGTGTGTGTGTGTGTGTGTGTGTGTGTGTGTGTGTGTGTGTGTTTGTATATGTGTACGTGTGTGTGTGTGTGTGTGTGTGTGTGTGTGTGTGTGTGTGTGTGTGTGTGTGTGTGTGTGTGTGTGTTTGTATATGTGTACGTGTGTGTGTGTGTATTGTGTGTGTGTGTGTGTGTGTGTGTGTGTGTGTGTGTGTGAGAGAGAGAGAGAGAGAGAGAGAGAGAGAGAGAGAGAGAGAGAGAGAGAGAGAGAGAGAGAGAGAGAGACAGACAGACAGACAGACAGACAAACAGATAAACAGACAGTAACAAACATACAGAATACCACACTATATCCCTTCACACTAACCATCTGGGTGCATTCAGTGGAAACACGGATTGCTCGAGGGAGGCGAGGGAGCACGGAATGAAAGTTAGGTGTGGGCGGTGAGAGGGGTGGTGGTGGTGGGGGGGGTGGGGGGGTGGGGGGTGGGGGTGGAGAGGAGATGGAAGGGAGGAAAAGTGGGGTGGGGAGGGGTGCTGGATTCGGGGGGAAGGGGATGGGGGGGGAGGGGGGAGGCCGGGGGGGGGGGGGGGGCACAGAGACCCTCGGCAGTCTCCAGCAGCAGCCTGCTGGGCACAAAATGTTACCAGGCACGTTCTGCGCGAGGCGGTCTTAGTCTGGCACTGCCATCAAGGTCTCCTGGCTGCCAGCAAGTCCATCACAGGAAAAAAACCAGACTTCTCTCACACCCTGGGGACGGACGCACCATCTCGCGCCAGAAGACTCATCCCATGCTTTTCTTGCACCGCATCGGGCCAGTGCCTCCTTTTCCTCACGTCTCGATGGCCAAACGCCTGTGATTCAAGTAGAATCGGAAAAGAACTCTGGCAAGAAGAGGTCTGGAGTACACAGAAAAACTTTTTGAGATCCATCCAACCCTGAAAGAATTTCTACTCTCTGCTACTGGTAGTCGAAAGGAGAAAATATTATTTTTGTCGATTACACACAGCCTTCCCCTCTAACGCCACCCCCCTCCTCTCTCCCCTCCCTTTTAAAAAAAAAAATACACATTTGTTCTTTCAACGCCAATCTTGCGGCAAAGTGGATGAAGATAAGTGATTGCTCGTTCATTTTCGTTGTCCTGAGTGTTGTGCATTTTGCCTGAAGAAGACCCAAGAGGTCGAAACGCGTCGCGTTTTGTCTTGTGATTCGTTTTTTGTCTACGTTTTTTGGCGGTGCGTTATCTACAACTTTTCAAATTTGTTTAGATTTCCGCCTGCAGTCGCGTCACTTTGCAGTGACATCATATTTGTATCTGCCAGATCTACTATGCAAGAACATCCAATGGTATATACTCGCATCATGTGATGAGCTAGCCCCTATGAAGCGTGCGCTGATTGGGTGTTGGAATCTTGATCCACTTCCTTGACGGAGCTGAACTGAGGGGTATGCGGTTGGGGTACTAAGGCGGCTTTACAGATCTTTGGTTATCTTTCTGTTGTCTCTATTGGATCTTTGTTTATCTTATCTTACGCCTCTGTGCACACAGGTCAATAATAGTCAACAATGACGGCTGACCTACAAATTTGTTGAAGACTGAAGAATCTATATGGCACTGGATATAAACACTTTACAGCAGACTCCATGCAGACTTTGTTGCTCAAGGATAGTCCACCAGATCCGACTCTTGGGCTTCTATAATGAATAAATGTTTATTTTTTCACTCGATCTAAGCTTTTATGGAAAATAAATCATCATTGATAGGCGCTCCGAGTATGCTTGAAACTAGTGTATTGATGTCATTTATTGTTGTTGTTGTTGCTCTGTTTACTTTCCTTTTCATGATCCAGTCTTGGCGAATGAATTGCGAGTGTGCACCCGGTTCCTCATCACAAAGAAGGACGTAGTCTCCCTCTCTCGCCCGGTTCAGGTAGAAAATAACGTTCACAACGTTTTCAGAAACAAAAAAAAAAATCGATTAACCACCAGAAGTGTTGAACAGCCACGTACCACTGGCTGACAGTTCTCGCTAAAAATAGCGTTCTTCAGTCAAAACACACACACACACACACACACACACACACACACACACACACACACACACACACACACACACACACCACAAAACAAACAAACAAATAAACTAAACAAAACCTAGAAAGCCACACAGGAAAGCACAGGCATCTGCAAAGCTCAAAGGAAACTAGCCTTTGATCCATTTCCGCCCTTTGATTCTGTTCTACCCTATGAACCAGTTCCACCCTTAGATCATTTCCACCCTTTGATTCTGTTCTACCCTGTGAACCAGTTCCACCCTTAGATCATTTCCACCCTTTGATTCTGTTCTACCCTATGAACCAGTT
>CM031600.1:34224810-34229419 GCA_018398815.1 Conus ventricosus
TACTTCTAGTCATTATCCACTGCACATGTTTACGAGGTGACAGCCCAGACGAGATGGCCCATGTTTGGTTGATGAGGCTAATAGAAACACGATTTGTCTTGATTCGCATGCTCATCTCTTTTGCACTTTGTTAGTCTTGAGCAATTGTTCTCATGTACATCCGTACTATGCATAGTATGTATGTAATTTTCACATGTGTTCATAATTGTCCATTTTTTCTTATACTAGTTTCAGACACATTTTGCTCTTTTCTCCATTTAGAGAGCACGGAATTTTCTTTATTCTTCTGGCAAGGGAGCAGGTCCTTCTTCTTCTTCTCTTCCTCCTCCTCCTCCCTTTCTCCTTTTTTTTCTTCTTCACACACACACACACACACACACACACACACACACACACACACACACACACACACACACACACACACACACTCTCTCTCTCTCTTGGGTGTTCAAGTAGAACTCCTAATAAGATGGTATATGGAGATCTGGGAAGATACCCTCTGTATGTTAATTCTTACGTTGCATGTTTAAGATTTTGGTTTAAATTGTTGCATATGGATGCTGAAAGACTGCCACATAAAGCTTACATGATGTTGCTTGAATTAGACAGAGCTGGCAAAACTGTTGGGTTTCAAAGGTAAGAGAAACTTTGTGTGAAACGGGATTCAGTATTGTTTGGTTGCAACAAGGAGTTGGTGATGTTAAACAGTTTTTGAATTTGTTTAAACAAAGAATTGTCGATCTCTTTATTCAAGAGTGGAACGCAACTATCAGAGATCGGGATAGATATAGCACTTACAGAGCATTTAAAACTGTTTTTGAAAAAGAAAGGTATGTTTGTGACATGGATATCTATTGTTTTCGTGTAGCCATTTCTCAGTTAAGATTTAACGTGCTTCCTCTGAATAATAATGTGCATCGGTACAGTGAATCTGTCGAAGATAAAAATTGTTTATTTTGTGAGGGTCAAGTTGAAAATGAGCATCATTTCTTATTGATTGTTGCCTGTATATAGACCTTCGAGCTAAATTTCTAAAAGAATCAATGAAAGTGCCTGTAAATGTTCTGTTGAAAGCAACGAGTATGAATCATAGGCACAATGTTTCAAGATATGTGTTCCATGCGATTAACAAAAGAAATAAGGTTATATTTTAGACGAAAATGACTGGCTGATTATTACGGCTCGATAACTTTGATACTTTATTTTGTGCTTCATGATATATAGATCTTCATCATTCACTCATGTAGCGTAGCTTTGTTTGCTAAGATACGTTCATTTAGAATTTCTACTACACATTTATGTTTAGAAGAGACTGTCAAGATTGTGGAATGTGAAACTGTGGAATATATTTATCTTTTTCACCTCCTCCCTTCACCCCCCCCCCTCCTCATTCCTTGCTCGCCCCCATCTCCTTGACTCCCTTCCCCAGCCCCACCACTCCCATTTCCATTTGGTACCTCCATGTATTGTGGCCAAAGGCCGACGTACATTAAAATTCTGAGTTCTGAGTCTCTCTCTCTCTCTCTCTCTCTCTCTCTCCTCTCTCTCTCCTCTCTCTCTCTCTCTCCTCTCTCTCTCTCTCTTCATTTTCGAGTAGTATTAGCTTATCTTACCTAGTCAACAAACAAAATTTGAAAAGGTTGTATTAAATGCTTCAAGAGATATTGCCAAGGTCATAAAAACGGAAAGTAGGCAATTTGGGTGTGTGTGCGCTGCGCCCAACGGGTGCGCAGTGCACACGGGTTGTTGTCAGTTGTTGTCCCCAAGGCTATGCACCTGTGTAGCAAGTTTGGAAAATCTAGCTTGAAAGATGTGGAAAGTATTTCAGGAAAAAGGAAATGGGTATTCAATGATCAGCGTGACCTTGACCTTTGACCTTGATTTTTTTTTGCAAGCAGTATCAGCATACCTTACCTAATCAACAAACAAATTTGAGAAGGCTGTCTTAAGTGGTTGAAGAGACATTGCCAAAAATGTCCGGTTTGGCCGATGTGGGACACACACACACACACACACACACACACACACACACTCAATTTTTATTAAATTTTTTTGTTAATCTTATTATAGACACATCCACTTACCCTCATTCACCCACAAACTCACTATTGTCTGAATCACTTTCAGTGGAAGGACACTAAATTGAAGAACACACACACACACACACACACACACACACACACACACACACACACACACACACACACACATACACACACACAAACAAACAAACAAACAAAAAACTTAAAAACCAGACACGAACGCACTTAATAGTCTGCTCGCTTTCTTGAAAGTGGTGGACTAACAAGACTGACAGAGGTTGTGACATTTTGTGCTAGAGTGAATTCGAAAATGGGGCACAGGTGCACACATTTTCACAAGTGCGAGTTGCGACATTTTGTGCAGTCCTTCACTGCACGCAATGTCACAACTGGCACAAAATGTCACAATTGTGACAATTTGTGCAGTGGTGACATTTTGTGTGGTAACAAGGGTCCATTGTTTTCCCCAGTCAGCGGCAAGTGTGGTGGCGGGGGACAGGCAGGCGGGCAGTGGTGGCGGCGCGACCTGTCACATTTGCCGCCTGGCCGCTCAGGCGCGCACCGGTCACCGTCACCATTCCATTAGCCGCTGCTTGATTTACTATCTGTTGGTCATATGTTGTCATTGGTTTTCCAGCTCCCTTGGACTGGAAGTGAAAGTGACGCGCGCGCAGACCGACAACTGATGACGTGTTCCTTTTGTTTCTTTTTGTTTGTTCCCCCTCTCCCCCCCCCCCCCCCCCTCCCGCCCACTCCCGCTGCCTGTCCGTCGTCGGCTGGTCAATTTCAGTCTTCTCCAAACTCGCTGAACCGTCTCCACACACGTGTGTGCGTGTGTGTGTGTGTGTGTACTTTAACCGTACGTAAGTATAAGCGCGGTTTTTGTTATACCACTGTTGTCCAGTGACGTAAATACACACGCATCCATGCTGACGACATGGCGCCCAGTGACGTGTATACGTATATCCGTGCTGACGACATCCCGTCACTCTGACCTTACGGTTACTTACTGTATGTCTGTACCTTACGGCATGCACTGCCTAAGGCATGTGTGGGGGCAGCAGCAAAGGTCATCTATATTGCTTTGCACAGAGCTTTTTTTCTGGATGGTATCCTGGATGAGTTTCAGGAACCTTGGCCTTGATTCAAAGTCAAATGATTACACTGCCCCCATCCCCTAAAAAAAAAAATCAACAAAATGAGATAAAATAAAATGAAATAAAGTAAGATAAAATAAAATAAAGTAAACTGAAATGAAATCAAATGAAATCAAATGAAATAAAATAAAATAAAACAAAACAGAATAAAACCAAAAGCGGCATCACAGCCTGACGCAAATCATACTTATTTGTGACGGACTTTTTTTTTTTGTACATTTCCTTCAACAACAACAAGATCCAAAAGTTAGATTCCTTTCTTTTTAGAAAGTCACATCCATTTCAGAACCTGTTCAAGAACTGGAGCTGCTGACGTACATGTTATATCTTCTGGGCATGAAGTTCCTGAACATCAGTGGGAGTTCCCTCAGTAAAAATCGACGCATTTTCTTTTCAACTGTACTGGATTCAGCCGTGATGCAGATTTAATGACTGGCACCCCTTTGCCAAAGTTTGGTTCCCACAGTCACCACCACCATCACCACCACTACTGCAGCCTTCCCCCCCCCCCCCCCCCCCCCCCCCCCTCCTCCTTCCATCGGACAAGTTGTCGATCTTTTCCTATTAACGCCTATAAATCCAGATGATAATACAGGAATGTTTTCTTTGGAATGCATTTCCGGTGACGTCATCACAAACCACTCTCTTTTCCCACCGGCGAGAAGAAGAAGAAGAAGAAGAAGAAGAAGAAGAAGAAGAGAGAGAGAGAGAGAGAGAGAGAGAGAGAGAGAGAGAGAGAGAGAGAGAGAGAGAGAGAGAGACAGACAGACAGACAGACAGACAGAAACAGAGACAGAGCGAGGTGTGTTCGGATGAGGCTCAAACGGGTTTTCCCATGTCCCCAGGGGGCCCCCAGCAGATAAAGAGGCTGGCAGGTGAACATCAAGCCGTGATGGATGGAAAGGGGGGGTCACCCAGTATCCCTCGGCCCCCTTTGCTCCCCCGGTTCCCCTCTCATCCCCCCCCCCCCCGCCACCGGGTCTCCTGACAGGCTAACGAACGTGGGAACTCTTCCCCTAACGAAGCTGACAAGTCACCAGGACACGACCAGACGAGTTCTCCGCCCCTCCACTCGCCAGGCTGACACAAGTCTCTGGACCTCTTCTGTTACTAGTGACTTGAACGCCGAGTTTCTTGTAACGTTCCCTTTTCTCTCATGTGTTTGGCTGTCAGTTCGGACATTATGGGGAGAGCATGGGGTGGGGGGTGGGTGGGGTGGGGGTGGGGAGTGGGGGATGGGGGTGGGGTGTAGGGGCGGTGATGGGCAGGATAGGAGTCAGGGAGAGGAAGCGAGTGAGGAGGAGGAGGAAGAGGAAGAGGGACGATGGAATGAAGATTGTAGGAGGAGAGAGGCAAGGCAATAGGGGAGGAAAGAGGGTGTGTGTGTGAGAATGGGAGGAGGCGGGTGGG
>CM031600.1:34229519-34239519 GCA_018398815.1 Conus ventricosus
ATCAGCACTCACATCCTATTTTCTCCTTTCCTCCTCTCCTCTTCCCTCTCTGTGACACACACAAACACAGACACAGCACAGACACACACACACACACACACACACACACACACACACACGCACACGCACACACAACACACACATCAATGCATCGATTTCAAAAACTGTCATCTGCACCCTCCCCACCCCTTTCTCGTTCCCTGATGGTACAAAAATACATGAAACGATACAACCAACAAAGCTGTTACGAAAATAGGATGGGAAGAAATTATTTTCAGCCCTAAAAGGATCTAGCAGGAAAAAAAAAACCCCACAAGGTAAAAAAAATAACTCTAAATAAAGCAGCGGCAAAAATACACCCTGTTAACCAAAAGTGACTTATCACAGAAATCACCCCAAATTAGGCCCGAGTCCAAATAAACAAGACTTCCGAGTCATTTGCTGCTACACAGTTCATTCCTGCTGGTTTCGTCATTTCCGGTCAGTTGGGCATGAAAACATCGCACACCCAAAACGGGAACCTGGCGTAGGCGTGTGGCTTGGTGGGTCTCATAATGATGACGATTGTCTCCCCTCTTTTGTCAAGCGCAGTCGTGCGCGGGCTGGGGACGAATCGGAATGATGCCCATACAAAAATAATGCGTGCGAGTCGCTGGCTGAAATGATTTCTTCCACATGGAGCGGTCATTTACGTGATGACCAATCTGGTCAGGGTTGCCTATAGTGGCAACAGCGGCGGCGGAATTAATATCATATGGACAGTTTCGGTTTCAGTGTCATTATGGAATTGTCACAGCGTTCGTTCTAACCCGTATACAGCAACACAACACCTGCTAACCTATGAGACCACAGTGCATAAGGGGTAATTGTGGGGTGAATACATAAGCGAATAAATAATGACCAAAAAAAAAAAAATTGGAAAGTGGGTATTGTGAGAGAGATTTGGATGATTCCTGACCTATACATCAACCTCACGCGCTGGTGTGACCTTGACCAGAGAGAGAGAAGAGAGAGAGAGAGAGAGAGAGAGAGAGAGAGAGAGAGAGAGAGAGAGAAAGAGAGAGAGAGAGAGAGAGATTTCCAGCTACCTATCAATTTATCTGTCTGTACTTAAAAAAAGAAGTAAAATGAAAACTAAACAGCTCCTCACAATGTGAAATGATATGGGTGACTGTGTTGTTTCTCCCCGAAATGAGAGAGAGAGAGAGAGAGAGAGAGAGAGAGAGAGAGAGAGAGAGAGAGAGAGAGAGAGAGAGAGAGAGAGAGGGGAGAGAGAGAGAGACTGAATGACTGATCGACTGATCTTTAATACGCAAGGATGAAGATTTTAGGCCAAAGCCTAGCCTTACAATCTGTCCTTGTCATGCATACATTATTTCAACACACATCATTCATACTGACAATTCAACATTGCAAAAACTATAATCTAATTCTACAATGATAAGTAGACTATTCAGAGAGAGAGAGAGAGAGAGAGAGAGAGAGAGAGAGAGAGAGAGAGAGAGAGAGAGAGAGAGAGGAGAGAGAGAACGAACGAACGAACGAACGAACGAAATGTTGTTTAATGAGGGAAAAGAATAAGCACCAGGCAGTGGCTTTTTTCATCCAGCCTCAAACAATAAATAATGGAAGAAATCATTGCATCAAACTGAATATAAACTCATAAACAACAATGAATACATGGCAATTTAGAATAAGAGAATGAACAATATAACTAGAGGAAGAGAGTGTGGGAGAGAGGGAGGGATGGAGAGCAACACAAAGAGAGAGAGAGGTGGGGACTTGGAGACACAGAGACGGAGTCTCTGACACAAGGGAGAGGCAGAAGAAGAAGAAGAAGAAGAAGAAGAAGAAGAAGAAGACTAAGGAGAAGAGGAGGAGGAGGAGGAGGAGGAGGAGAAGGAGGAGGAGGAGGAGGGGAAGCATATCAAAAATTGGCACATCAAAAATGACAAACTACAATGAAGAAGAGTCGTAAAACATCAAGTCATGCAATGAAGGAAAAATAAAAAAAGCTGAAAGACACCAGACATGCCCAACTCAGCAGCAAACAACAATTCCATACACGTCCCCCCCACCTCCAACATCAAGAACGACAAGAGAAGGAAGAAGGAGATCAACATAGGATGACAAAATGAGAGAGAGAGAGAGAGAGAGAGAGAGAGAGAGAGAGAGAGAGAGAGAGAGAGAGAAAGGGAGGGAGACAGAGACAGCCAGATCGACAGAGAGAGAGAGAGAGAGAGAGAGAGAGAGAGAGAGAGAGAGAGGAGGAGACATACCAAAATTTGCCACATCACAAATGACAGAATACAATGAAAAAAGGGTAGTATCAAAATCAAGTCATGCAATAAAGAAGAATGAGCTGAAAACACCAGAAATACCCATCACAGCAAAACACCGCCCACCCCCCCACCCCGCTCCAACATCAAAAACAACAAGAGAAAAGGAGATCAACATGGGATAACAAACCCGACTCATGGACTTTTGTTTTCTAGTTCAGTTAATAATAACAAGTGATACATTTCTTTGAACATGTTGATACTGATATTAACGTCGATTTTATTAATAATGGTATTCCACAAAAAACTCCCTGAGTAAATCAGACTAGTTTAAAAAAAAAAACCAATTCTGGGACGCGGTGGTACTATCCTAGACGAATGGTTATTACTCTTTGTTGGAAGCATATTAGTAAGGGAGTGTGGTGCTCTTCCGGACAGTATTTTGAACATGAAGACAACTTTGTTATACTCTAATTTCATTTTTAATGGCAAAATATTCAATACCTTATAATCAGACGCTAAAAGCGTCGACGGCTTTAAAGAACCAATTTCAACGCTCGTCTATGTAGACTTAGTAGCGGTTTCATGATATTATTGCTTGCTGATCCCAAACAGTTGAAACATAATTTATGTAAGATTCTATGTAAGCACAGAAGAACATGTTTTGACTGTGTGGAGAGAGAGAGAGAGAGAGAGAGAGAGAGAGAGAGAGAGAGAGAGAGAGAGAGTGAGAAGAGAGAGAGAGAGAGAGAGAGAGAGAAGAGAGAGAGAGAGAGAGACGGGGAGGTTATAAACCTATGCTGCTTTAACTGAAATCCGTAATTTCCTAGGATTTCTTCTTAAAAACAAGAGGAAGTAACGAATACGAAAGAAGAACATACACACACACACACACAAAATGAAATGAAGAAAACGTGAACGAAAACCAATAGGAAAAAAGTGAACAAGAACCAGCACACACAGCGGATATATAACAACAACAACAAACAACAACAACAACAGCAACGACAACAACAACGACAGAGAATAAGAACAAAAAAGACTGAGAAAAAAACTGTAAAAAGGGGTAAACATGCAAAAAAGACGACGAAAAGAATTGGAAGAGACAGATAGAAGAAGAAGAAGAAGAAGAAGAAGAAGAAGAAGAGGAAAAGAAGAAGAAGAGGGAAAAAGAAGAGGAAGAAAGAAAGAACAAAGAACGAGAACAAGAAAAAAAAAAGAAAAAAAAACAACCCCCCCAAAAAAAAAAACCAAGCTAAACGATAATTCTCTAGGCACGAAATAGAATTAGCCAACAGGCGGAAGCGTACCGTTACTGCAGAGAGAGAGAGAGAGAGAGAGAGAGAGAGACAGAGAGAGAGAGAGACAGAGAGACAGAGAGACAGAGAGAGGATGGGTAGTTAGAGAAGGGGGTGGGGGTGGGGGTGGAGGGAGGAGGCGGGCAGGCGCCCAATTCCAGAGAGTGAACGTGGCGATTGACAACGTGTCAGTGGACCTGACAAACTGATTAACACAGGCAAGGGCGCGGGATAAAGGGGGACAATTTATCCAATTTTCTCCCTGTCAAAACCTCGGTAATGGTCTGTCTAGCTCCGCTGAAAGCGTTTTCATAAAACGAGGCGGGGGCCGTGAGCTAGCTAGCTTAGCTGGCTAGCCAGCTAGCAAGCAAGCAAGCAAGCTAGTAGCAGGCCCACAAGCGGAGGCCAGAAACAGGGCTCTAAACTAAAAATCGGGAAGCCCCCGGCCTGACACGACTATTGCCCGCCTCCCCTACTTCCCCCCCCCCTTCCCCTCCCCCACCACCCATCCCCTCCCTGCTGTTAAACGGATGAGCTTGTTTTTTAAAACCAAACAACTCCGGGTCTCCTTGCAGACCAGACAGGCAATCAAGCGGAATGGTCAGGAACCATCAACAAGTGTCATGAGGGACTGCCTCCCCCCCCCCCCCCCCATTCCCCCCCACCCCCCCCCTTTTTTTTTTTTTTTTGCTCTTTGCCAGTTTGGGCTGGGTTTTTTAAAGGTCACTTCTGCAGGGGGCTTCTGATATCTTGGCATCTTCTGTACTGCTGCTGTATGGAGGAGAGAGCGGGGGTGGGATGGTGGGTGGGTGGGGGCGGGGATGGGGGGTGGTCGATGTCTTGACCGGGCTATTTAATTAAAAAGATCCAAAACAGATCCACCGGAGATCTCTGTGTCTCTGTCTCTCTCTCACTCCTTCTCTGCCTCTGCATCTGTATCTACCTCTCTGACCCTGTCTGTTTGTCTGTCTGTCTGTCTGTCTGTCTGTCTGTCTCTCGTTGATTAGGGTAAAAAAGTACATTTTAGTTTCTTGTTTGATTCATATGTGCACAGTGCAAAATCTGATTAAAATAGTCGAAATACAACATAATCTATCTATCTATCTATCTATCTATCTATCTATCTATCTATCTATCTATCTATCTATCTATCTATCTATCTATCACTGTTGTTGTTGTTATATCCGCTCTGTGTGTTGGTTTTGTTCACTTTTTCCTATTGTTTTTCGTTCACGTTTTCCTTATTTCATTTTTTGGTGTGTTCTTCTTTCGCATTCGTTACTTCCTCTTGGAGCAGGCGATACTAATAGATCTGCCTTTGGGAGGGATTACGATGGTTCCCTCAGGCAGCTAGTGAAGGGTTTCTCATAATTATAATATATTCCCCCATTTCCTTCATCTACCATTTTTTTTCCTCCTAAAAGTTCAAATCTTTGCCGAGTCATTATAGAATGACTGAAGAATTGTTAGCCTGCACTCGTTTTTACCCACTACTTAATTGTTCAGCATTATCTCTCTCTCTCTCTCTCTCTCTCTCTCTCTCTCTATATATATATATATATATATATGTATGCATCTCTCTCTCTCTCTCCTCTCTCTCTCTCTCTCTCTCTCTCTCTCTCTCTCTCTCTCTCTATATATTCTTAACCAAACGCAAAGCTTAAAATGGAGCCTAGGAGGAAAGAATATATGCTACATACTCCAAAACGCAGGAAACCACAATGAATCTTTACATCATAAATACAAAAAGGCAGCTTCGTTCCAATGGTGAAGCAATGACAAGCTCACAACCAGAAACAGCTGCTGTTTGCACAACCCATTCACCTAGCGCATATACATGGACACAAAGGGGCACACGTAATGATAATAAAACAAAAATTCTCTAACTTTCTGGGGGTAATGTGGTGGAAATGTGAAACTTCTTTCGGAGCTCGATGCTTCTGTCAATATCACGTAGTTCCTGAAGAAGGGAATCATACACGCTTTCATAATCCTGTCTTGAAGGAAACATTATTCTGGTCCTGATAGGTTTTCTGGAACTTTGGCTTCTCCTCAACACATCCAGCAAAGGGAAGAAATGTGTTGAGCCTCTGAGAACCATGATCCACACACATCATGAAAATGATATGTGGAGATGTGAATTTTCAAAACATTTGCTTGATGTTACATCAAGGGTCACCCAAAGACACACCGAATTCACACACAGAGCGTTGTAGAGATTAGGCCTTGTGATTGACAGAGTGAGAGTAGAGCATCTCAACACGTGATTATCACCTGTCCAATGAACAAATGAAGAGATAATATCAAGAGAAAAATTGTGCATGGTTAAGAAAAAAAAAGGGCGAAAGAAAACAACATGGTCAAATATTGTCGACAAAAGGTGCGACAACAACAGTCGAAAGGACGGGATGAAAAACTGTTAAATATTGTCAACAAAAAGTACAACCATCGCGGATATATGAAGAACAATAACTCACAACAAAAGGAAAATAGATAATGAAACCTCTCTCTCTATTCCCCATCTCTCTCCCTCCCTCCCTCTTCTCTTTCTGTCTCTGTATGTCTGTCTGTCTGTCTGTCAACACACACACACACACACACACACACACCACACACACACACACACACACACCACACACACACACACTTTTTAAATCTGCATTGCTACTTTCCACTATCAGGAAACGATTTGGAGAAAAATATTCATGTTCACATTTCTGAAAATGAGGCTCGAAAACGTGAATGCCATTTTATGTGGTAAGTTGTATGCTATATCATGATCACATATGCATGTGGAATCTGCGTGACATTTTAAAATGTTCTCTCTCTCTCTCTCTCTCTCTCTCTCTCTCCTCTCTCTCTTCCTCTCTCTCCCTCTCTCTCTCTCTCTCTCTTCTCTCTCTCTCTTTTCTCTCTCTCTCTCTCTCTCTCTCTCTCTCTCAAAGAGCGTTTAAAATGATATCTGCTCAGTAAGCTAAAAGATATATAAAAACAAACAAACAAACAAACAAACAAACAAACAAACAAAACAAACCCTGTACCAGTTGATTCCTAAATCAGTTAAAGGACTGAGTAAATAGAAATAAAATACTGCACGATTACAGCAAGCCTGTGTTAGACGCAAATCTTGCACGTGTCATTTGAAGCACAGCTCTAATGCGTTAAGATATTTGAACATCATGTTTTACATGGATGATATCGCTTAATTGCATTTCGTTATTTGATGTATTGTGTGTATTCAAGTCTATTTGACTCTTTTCCCCCCCGTTTGTCTTTGTACTTTACATGTATTTTCTTTCTCTCCCCCCCCCCCATACCACCCACACCCCTGCTTCCGTTATCTCTCTCTCTTTCTCTCGCTCTCTCTCTCTCCGCTTCTCTCCACCCCCCCTCTCTCTCTCACTCTCTTCACCCCGCCGCTCACTATGTATGTTCGTGTGTTGTTGTTTGCGAAAGTGTACAAGTGTTTGGGTGGGTGTCTGGGGAGGGGCGTTTTTTGGGTGGGGATTGTTAAAGTGGAAGTGTGTTACGTTTCTTTGATGTTATTTCCATTTTCTGTATTGTCAAACTTTTGTGTGTGTTCAATCTCTTGTTTGTTTGTTTTTTGTTGTTTTTTTGTCGTTTGTTCATTTTTCATTTGGTCAGTTGTGTGTGTGGTGTGTGTGTGTGTGTGTGTGTGTGTGTGTGTGTGTGTGTGTGTGTGTTGTGCGTGTGCGTGTGTGTGTGTGTGTGTGGGGTGTGTGTGTGTGTGTGTGCGTGCGTGTGCGCGCGCGTGTGTGTGTGTGTGTGTGTGTGTGTGTGTGTGTGTGTGTGTGTGTGTGTGTGTTCCCTCTTGGGCGAGGGCTGGGTGTAAAAAAAGCATGAACTTGCTTATCTATTACCCTCGATAATAAAGAATTTGTCTTGTCTTGTCTTCTCTCTCTCTCTCTCTCTCTCTCTCTCTCTCTCTCTCTCTCTCTCTCTCTTACACACACACACACACACACACAACACACACACACACACACACACACACACACACACACACACCACACACACACACACACAACCCCCTCCCCCCCCCCCCCCACACCACGCATGGTTAATTATTCCACAACCGAGCACTCTCCTCACAATGTTCTAGGCTGCTACAATCCATCAAGAAAAGCCCACGTTAATCAGCCACAAGACACATCCCCCTCCCCCCCCCCCCCCCTTACAGTGTACAGCCACTGCAGCTCTGCCTGCGGACCGCGGACACTAACCAGCACGGACAATGCCAGCGCATACCCAAGAGCCCCTAGGATATCTTCCAGCCAATGGAACCCAGCCGCCAGAGCACGTGACAGCGCAAGGCAGTCTGGGTAAATTGTAGGTAATGGAGGCGGGTGGGCTCGTAATTAGTCCGGTTCCAATCCTGTAAACCTCTTGTCTCCTCCCCCATGCCCCCCCCCCCCCTCCCTCCCCCCTCCCCGTTCCGATCGTGCCAGGCGCTGGACCAAAAGGGCAATCTTGGCAGGATGGCACTAAGTGAAGATTAACACCAAAGGGCATCGGTGCCACTGAATGTAGAGAAATTTGGGACGTATCAGGCATTGAACGAAGACGACAGCATCCGCCTATTTGGGGGCGCTCAGAGCCGTTCACTTGGTGATGACGCCTCTGTCTTTGCCTCATTAGACCCCTGAAGAACTGCACCGGCAGTGGTGGACCGATTTTCAGCTCCCTGGCAGTCAGCTGTACTGTCACAAAGCACGATGACACAGACGACAACGGTGATAATGATGATGATAACGACAGTAATTGTCTGGATGTCTCATCAAAGGACAATGCTCGTTGCTTTAACCCTTTCGCTACGTGGTGTATACAGCGTCAGTATTTCCCAACAACGCCAGCTTTTACAGTCGGTGTATTCAAAGGCCCGTAATTTCATCAAATTTGAAGCTATTCTATCGCTCTGTAAACGAAATGATGGAAAATGGTTGCAGCCGAAACCCATAACAGGGTTTCTGTTTTCCCAGCATTTCTCAAGATATGTCATCAGTGTTACATACAGGATATATTTCTCCTTCAGGTTCTCAAAAACACTAAAAAAAAAATCTACAGCCCCGTTTGAAAGCACAATGGAGGGAGCTCACATTCACAAAACTAAGCAGCACGCCGGTTATAGCCAGAACTGTGAGGGGATCTGGCTTCTGGCTTTCACAGTCCTAGCTTTCAAAGTCCTCGCCTTAGAGGTTGGAACAAGAGTGTTTGTTGGCGCATCTAAACTATGGTCACTTGATTCTGGCAAAAAGAGGACCAGAGGCCTAAAGACAAAGGCGGAAACATCTGAAAAGAGTTTCCAGCTGGATTTAGTGGAGAAGGAACGAAAGTGACCTTCATAAGGGTCAATTGTTTTCAGCTCAGAACAGAATGTTCGATAGCTATATGTGGATAAGACATCTGTCACTGGACGTCGTGGCCTGGAGATCCCGATCACACAGGAGATACAGATTTGAATCACAGCATCCACCATTCTACTCCACTGGATTGCATCCCGTAATAGGATCACTGGGATCGAGACAGCTGACGCCCTGTCCAAGGCAGCCAGCAGTATGGAGCAGTTCAGCCACCCGGTGACCTACAGAGAGGCCAGAACTATCATCCACAACCAATTCCAAAACCAGTGGAAGAGAAGGCTGGGTGCAGACAGTGGAGTTGATCCAATCCATCAGCTCCAGAGATACCAAGCAAACAATCCTCTTCAGGCTGAGAACTGGCCACTGCCGACTGCTGAGCCACCTCAGCCGAATTAAGATTGCCCACACAGACGAATGTCCGTGTGGCACTGAATCTCAGACCTCAGAACACATCCTCCAACACTGTTCAGCCCATGATGTTCTACGGCGTCAAACCTGGCCAGAGGGTGCAGACCTGCAGATGCAGCCTTTGGGCAGCCATCAAGACCTCGAGAAGACTGTGGGTTTCACTGTGGCGACAGGATTGAAGATCTGACGCAACCAGTACCCCCCCCCCCCCCCCCCCCCCCCCCAAAAAAAAAAAAAAATCGACCGCAGAAGAAGAAGAGGAAGAATCAGAATCACAGCAACGCAAGAAAAAAAAAGTCTTTTGACAACAAAAGTACATCTAGGAGTCATGCCCTGGTGCGGTCCAGCCCCCTTACGGTGTATGAAGGGGAGCTTCTCTGAATACCTTCTGCCTCCGCATAAGTTTCTTCCTACAGTAGTATCGCTTGGAGTCGAGCAGAACTACTAGATCATCGATATGGAGACTACATGTTAGTATTGAAACAGTTAAGTGATATGCAGGAAAAAGGAGAAGCGAGTGGGTGTCGGCCAGTACCAGAGAAGGGGTAGAGGGAGGAGATGAGGAGGAGGATAAGAAGGAGGGGATGGAGAAGTAGTGGAGGGGGAGGGTGGGGGAAGAAGAGGGAGGTGGGGG
>CM031600.1:34247019-34249519 GCA_018398815.1 Conus ventricosus
CATGTAACAATTGTTACAATTTTTCATTGAGACCGCTGCTATCTTCCACTTCTATCAAACAATAATTGCTGTCTTTGTTGTTAATTCATTTATCCATCAGCTTCAAATCTTGCGTAGTGTGGTCTCAAAACTTAGCGGATGTGGTGTAGCGTATATGGACTAGTCCGAACGCAGTGACGCCTCCTTGATGAAACTGATGGAATATGAAGACGAATCTTTTGATGTTAATTTTGTTGTGCACTTGGATAGCAGAAATCTTGTCGCCGGATGTAAAAGACTCCGAGTATTTGGGAATGCTCTTTTAGTGATTCATTTTTCGGCAAGGCTATCGGCCAGAGTATATATCATGGTTACTTTTTTTTTTCTTTTCAAAACTGTGCTTCTCCAAAACAGTTTTTAAAGACAGTATCTACACTAGAAAATGGTGATGCGGCATCCCCAATGGCAAAGTAACAATGCTACATTTGAGAAGAAAAAGCTACTCCCAAAATCATAACTTTGTCTACAATTTTGTGCATATTGCTGCATTGTTACATTTTGCGTGGCAACATCCTTCTTCTCTTCTCGTCTCTCTGATATTCTGAATACAATCAATTTTAGAGTCAATGCGTCAAAACAGATTTGCTCACCTGCCAATCTGGAACCTCTCGGAGGAAAAAGAAGGTTGTATGTACCCGGTTTATTAAAGTACGCCTTCTAGTCCGTCTCTGTAACCGTTACTTATTTTTCTTTTTGATTATCTCTGTTTTTCTTTGTGTATCTCTTCTTCTTCTTCTTTACACCCCCTCCCCTTCTCTCTCTCTCTCTCTCTCTCTCTTATTTGTGCATCTCTTCTTCTTCTTCTTTACACCCCCCTCTCCCCTCTCTCTCTCTTCTCTCTCTCTCTCTCTCTCTCCTCTCTCTCTCTCTCTCTCTCTCTCTCCTGCTCTTAAGGGGATAGTAGTATTGGAGTATATACATGTTTTATATGAAAGATCATGAACATTTTTGGTGTTCAATCTGATATATGTTTTTTTTAGTCGCTATTCTCTCTGAGGTATCAAAAATACTTCTGAAATGACAATTTCTGACTTTTTTTTCCTAGGCACATTATTTTCTTCACTGTCACAATATTTGTCTTTTATTTTTCTTTTGGCATTAACATGCATTCCTGTTGTTGCCATTCCTGTCTTCTTTTCCTTTTAACATTACACACATCACTATCGGTAGAATTTGAGTCTTCTTTTTCTCTTAGCATTTACTTACAATTCTGCAGGTACAAACTACAAGTTGTCTTCCGTCTCTCTCTCTCTTGCCATTTACATACATTATTATAGTTACAATGTGTCTTCCTTTTATATTAGGATTTGATGCATCATTACTGGAACAGTTTGTGTCTTCTTTTCCTCTGAGCATTTAGATATATTATCATTGGTACAATTTGTGTCTTCCTTTTTCTCATACATTTACATATGTTATTAATTTCGATTCTGTCTTCTTTTTCTTCTAGCACTTACATATGTAAGTGTTGTTACAATTTATATACTCTTTTTCTCTTGGCATTTACATACATAACGATTGAGCCGAATTCCGTTCTCTTTTTCTCTTGGCATTTAAATAGGCTACATTATTATCATTATGACCATTCCTGTCTTCGTGTTCTCTTGGCATTTAAATAGGCTACATTATCATTATTATTATTACCATTCCTGTCTTCGTTCTTTTAGCATTCACATATACGATTATGACCATTCCTGTCTTCTTGTTCTCTTGGTAATTGCGTGTATAATTGTCATTACAATCACTGTCTCCTTTTCCTCTGAGCATTTACAAATGTAACTGTTACATTTCCACCTAGCATTTTAGCGTGGATATATACTTGCTTGTTTATTTTCCATTTAAAAACTCTTTTGCTCAGGGGAAAGGGATATAAAGGAAAGGGGGGGGGGGGGGGGGGGGGGATCAAAGACGGGAGAAGAGAGTGGGGTGGGGTGACAGGACGAGGGAGGAGGCAAAGAAGGGGGAGGGGGAGCGAAAGAAGATTAAGAAGCTATGAAGGGATGAGGGGGTGTGAGGAAGAGAGAAAAGGGTGGGGGTGGGGGGGGGGCGGGGTGTGGGCAGAGCATACTACGGTAATGTAGTATGCTCTGGTGTGGGTGGAAGCAGACCTTTTCTACTATCTCTGGTGGAAGGAAAGGAGGAAAGAAGGAAGGAGGGGGAAGGAAGGAGGGGGGAAGGAAGGAGGGGGGAAGGAAGGAGGGGGGAAGGAAGGAGGGGGGAAGGAAGGAAGGGGGAAGGAAGGAGGGGGGGAAGGAAGGAGGGGGGGAGGGGGGCGAGGAAATGGAGCATTATCTAAGGCTGTCAAGTATACATCCTCCACCCACACATCACAGACACACAGACACACATACACACACAGACACACACACACACAGACACAGACACACACACAGATACACACACACACACACACACACACACACACACCACACCCCACACACACACACACACACGCACACAC
>CM031600.1:34259519-34269519 GCA_018398815.1 Conus ventricosus
ACTTTTAAAAAATTTAAGCATATTCTTGCTTTAGTCACAATATGGTTGATATGAGCGTTCACGTTAGCTTTGTTTGTAAGAAACAACCCAAAAATTTTACCGAATCCTTGTACTGAATTGTTTCGTTTTCAATTTTAAACATAGGTAGCTCAGCAGGTTACTACCATTATTGAAAAGCATCATATGAGTCTTTCCTGAGATAATGCAAGACCATTGTGACCATATAATTGTTTATTTTATCAAGTTCCTTTGATATAGCTTCTTGATATAGTTTAATGCCCTTTTAGATGTATTTCTTTTCATAATAACATTCATCCATATACAGATATCATCTGCATATTGTACTAATACTACATGTTTTGACACATGTTTTTCTCTGTCTGTGTGCATGCGTGCGTGTGTGACTTTCTCTCTCTGTGTTGGTTTCTGTCTTGTCTATTTGTCTGTCGGTCTGTCTGTCCATTTGTCGGTCTGTCTGTCTGTCCGTCTGTCTTTCTCCTCTGTCTGTCTTTCTCTCTCTGTGCTTTCTGTCTGTCCATCTGTCTCTCTCAGTCTGTCTGTCCATTGTCTGTCATCTGTCTCTGTTGTCTATCCGTCTGTCTCTGTCTCTCTTGTGCTGGTGCGTCATGACTTCACCCCCTCTCCCCCTACTCCCCCCCCTCTCTCCCTCTCTGTTTTCTCCTCCTTGTGTCGCTTAGGGGTCCCCTCCTGTCTCTATTTCCCCCCCCCTCCCTCTCTCTCCCCCTCCCTCCATCTCTCTCTCCTCTCCTCCCCCGTCCTTTTCGGGTCTGGGGTTTGTAACTACTACTGGCTCTCTTGCTCTCATTGTACCTATAAATTTTATACAAAAAAAAACCAAAAAGAACACAACACTCCCGGACACACGGATACTGTAAATTTTTTCCCAAAACTCCCCCGAAACCTCGAAACCGGTCCGGTTTTTTAAAAAGGGCGCGCGAAACCCTCATCTATGTCAAAGGATTTCGGGTTCGCAAAAAGGTTTTGAAAACCCACGTGGCGAGCGCAGAGAGGGGGGGAAAATTTCCGAAACCCCTTTTTAAACCCCCCCCCCCCTCCCCCTTAAATCATCAAGAGACTCCCGGGGGCCCAGAACCGCAAAACCATCAGTTTAAGGGGGCCCCCCCAAAACCCTCAAAACCGCTGGGCCCCTTTCGGGCACAAAAAAAGCGACGACTTAAGAAAAATTTGCGGGAATAGACATCTGAGAAAAAACTCCCGGGCCCCACTCTGCAAGAGGGGGAAATTTTTCCCGGGAGATGATTTCCCATATCCACACCTTCCTTACCCTCCCAGTCTTTTTTGTCAAACCTGTTGTGGTGGTGTGTGTGTGTTTTGTGTGTGTTGTGTGTGTGTGTGTGTGCGTGTGCTGCGGTTTTTTGTGGGGGTTTGTTTGTGGTGGTGTGTGGGGGTGTGTGTTGCGGTGGGGTGTGTGTGTGTGTGTGGTGTTGTGTGGCGGGGCGGCGCGGCGGGCGCGTGTTGTGTGTGTGCGGGGGCGTGTGCGTGTGTGTGCGTGGAGTGTGTGGTGTGTGTGGGGGTTTTGTGTGTTGTGTGTGGGGCGGGGGTAGGGGGGGTCAGGGGGGGAGGGGGAAAAGGTGTGGGACCCTTGGCAAAAATCTGTCGGGTTCTCTCTCTTTTTTTTCTCTGTTGTTGTTGTTTTTTTGTCTTAAATTTTAAAACGCTTTCCACTTTAATTTATATTAGACAAAGGGAAAGGTTTTGGGAGAGGGGGCAGGGGGGAAGGTTGGGGGGGGCCCATCTTGCAATCATATACAAAAAAGAAAAAAAAAAAAAGCATTTTAAAAAATCTTTGCAAAAAAATTTAAAAAAAAAAAAAAAAAAAAAAAAAAGGTGGGGGAAACCCAAATTTTTAAAAAAACTTTTGGGGGAACCCAAAACACAAACTAAAAACAAATGTCCCAAAGCCCGCTTAGTAAACACTTCGAAAAAATCAACCAAAAAAACTAAAATTCTCAAGAATACTGTCAAGAGAACTTTCAGAAATAGCCGGTAAAATAGGCTAAAACTCTGGCATTCCAGAAGAATGTTTTTGTTTGAAATTTGTTCACCGCACAACATTTAACATTCTTGCTGAATTTTGTTTTAAAGGGCCCTTAAAGCTTTATCCTATAAGAAGCGAATAATGTGTCAAATTTTGAAACTGTTTGCAATAATCACGGGCTATGTTTTTTGTTTAAACAAACCGAATTCGTAAAGACCAGAAAAATTTTTTCCCTTCCAATGGAGAGTTTTTAAAATTTTTGTTCCACGATGCTTGCTCTAGTAAATGATACCCTTCGTAACGGATAAGGGGAAATTTTTTATTTCAAGTTTCCCTGCTTCCCTTTTCACCTTTTTTTGCGGCTCTATAAACAAAAAAACTTTTAAAATATAATCCAACGTGTAAAGGGAAACCCCCAGAAAAAGGTTTAATTGGTTCCCAAAAAAACTTAAAATTTTTAAATCATTTGATTAAATTCTTTGAAAAATTTTTGGGTTTTTTTTCTTGAAATCAAATGAACGAAAACCCTCCCAGAAACGGACTGAGAACCCGACGCAAAATAAAATTTAAAAAATGTTAACGAAGATCAACTATGTAATTAAGAGCCATAATTTAGCTACAAGTTCGGCGGAAAAATTTGATCGTTTTTTCCCAAATAAAGTATGCCCTTTTTTTTTTTTTAAAAAAGCTGGTATCACAAAAACCTGAACCAGCACGGATCATCAAAGGGAGTAAAGCCCCCTTTTGAAATACCTTTAAATGTTTTTGGGTTTTTAAAATTCTCTAGGAAAAAACGGACTTTACTTTCCCATAATTTTTTGGTTTCCCTAAAATTTTTTTTCCCAAATATGTAATTAAATATAAAATTTGGTTTTTTTTTTCATCTCCCGTTGGGAAAAAGGGAGAAACTATTTGCTTTTGCATCAATACACTGGGTTTTAAAAATTTCCGACTCTTTAAAAAAATCAGAAACAAAAGAGCCAATTGGCTTTAATGAAGATTCTGCGGGCCCCCGTTTGGGAAAATTTTAAATTTCTGATTTTATTTGTACTTCTTCCGAAAAAAGTTGTCGGGTTTTGGGGTTTCCTAAGAACGTACTTTGCAAAATCAAAATTTCAAAAATTCACCAAAGGCAATTCCCAATTTCTTTATACTTTTTTTTTCCGAAGGTTGATGCGTAAAAGGGGTACACCAAGAGAAAGGGCCTTTATCCTTTGCAGCGAACTTTGAAGTTTCTTAAGTAAATAATTTGGAGCACAAAAAAAAAATTTCTTGTCCATGGGGGGGGAATTTTTTGATCAAAACAATGTTTTCTAAGATTTTTTCAAAAAATTGCTGTTTTGGTTCCGGGGAAAGGGTTTAACTTTATTACTTTTAAAAAATTTAAAAGCATATTCTTGCTTTAGTCACAATAGGGGTTGAAAAGAGCGTTCCACGTTGGGCTTTGGAAAGAAAAAAACCCCAAAAAAATTTTAAAAACCGAACCCTTTGTACTAAATTTTTTCTTTTTAAATTTTAAACATGGGTAGCTCGGGGCAGGATTAAAACCAAAAATTTTTAAAAAAGAAACAAAGATCTTTCCTGAAGATAATGAAAGACCATTTGTGACCATATAATTGTTTTTTTATAAATTTCCCCCTTTGATAAAGCTTTTTTGATATATTTTTAATGCCCTTTTAGATGTTTTTTCCTTTTCATAAAAACATTCACCCCATATACAGATATAAACTAAAAATTGTCCCAAAAAATTACATTTTTTGGGGACAAAATTTTTTTTTTCTCTGTCTGTGTGCATGCGTGGGGTTTTGTGACTTTCTCTCTCTGTTTTTGGTTTCTGTCTGTCCATTTGTCTGTGGGCTGTCTGTCCATTTGGGGTTTCCGTCGCCTGTCCGTCTGTCCTTTCCTTCTGCCCTTGTCTTTCCCTCTCTTTTGCTTTCTGCCCTGCCCAAACTGTCTCTCTCATCTGTCTGTCCATCTGCCCTGCCCATCTGCCCCCTGTCTGTCTATCCGTCTGTCTTTTGTCTCTCCCCTGTGCCTGGGCGTACATGACTCTGTGTGTGGTGTGTGTGTTGTGTGGGGGTTGTGGGGTGTGTGTTTGTTTTGTGGGGCGTGTGTGGGGTTGTGGTGTGGGTGTTGCCTTCTGTTGTGAGTGTGTTTGGTGTGTGTGTGGGGTTGTGTGTGTGTCTCCTGTGTGTGTGTCTGTGTGTGGTGTGCGCGCATGCGGGGGGGTGTGGGGCGGGGCCGTGCGAGTGTTTTAAAGGAAAAAAAAAAATTTTTGTGTGTTGTATGCCCGGAGGGGAAATCGTGATGGAAAAGTTTAAAAGTGCACTAAGTTGAAAAAATTTTAGTCAGGCTTAACACACCAAGGTTATCTTTGCACTCGACACGCATAGGGCCACACTAAAGCGCAAAACCAAACATTCCCCTTTCTCTCTGGGAATGGGATGCCCAACGCTTTTCGTTTTCCCCCCCTAACACGACTGAAACAAGAAATACAATTTCTATGCTACTTATAATTATTCATGAAAAAAATAAAATTAAACACAAAAATAAAATTTCAAAACAAAAAAGATCAATACATCCTAAACCCGGGGTTAAAATAAAAATGACATTTTTAAACCTGGCCGGGTTTTTTAAAAACACACACAACCCGCTTTAAACACCACACCACATTTTCAAAAAAAAAGTCCCCACACGTCTTCTTCAGCACGCTTGAGGTGATCCCCTTTGGTTTTTATTTGGCCCCCGGGGTTTTCGGGGACGGGTTTTTCGTTTTCGCCCTCGGGGAATCCAAACGTCGAACTCTCTTTTTTTGGGCTTCTTAAACCCACCTCGGGGTTAAAATTTGGGTTTGTCGTTTTCACCCCCCTCTGGGCTTAAAACTTAGTTTCCTTCTTTTTCCAGCTTGTTTTTCAACCCTAAGCCCTTAGTGCCCCTCTTCTATCTCCCAGCCCACGTTTCTCTCGACCCTTTTTTTTTTCCCCTCCCTCACTTCCTCCCTCTCTCTCTCCTCGTTGCCTTCTTCTCTCCCCCTTTTCCTTTTGGGTGTTTTCCCCCGCCCGAAAAAAGGGTTTTTCCCTCCCTCAGTTTAAAAAGGGGAAAGGAAAACCCAAAGGGGTTCCCCTTGGGGCCATGCCTTTTGCCCCTTTCCCCCCCCCTTTCCCCTTCCCCCCCTAAAAACCCTAGTTCACAAGAAACCCCTAAATTTCTCCACCGCTACTTTCCCCCCCACATCAGCATTTTACCAAAAAACCCCCCCCTAATTGTTTAGCAAACACAAAATTAGCCCCAGAGGGACATCAAAAATTCCCCGCCGGGGGTCATTAACACAGAAATTTATCTTAAGGGGGGCTACAACAACCCCACACCATTCAGGCCAGCCTGACAAAGAACCAACACAGTGATCCACGGCAAAAACCATCTAACAAACCCCAAGGGGCCCCCCTGCTTTTTTCACTAAACTTTTACACAAAACCTCAGCGGGACCGAGCATTTACCCGCTATTTGGGGCCCCCGAGGTCGTAGGGGTTTAAAAACCCCTTTTCCCCCCCTTTCGCCACCAGGCGGGTCCGAACTCTCTCCTACTGTTGTTTGGGCCCATTTTGACCACTTCGGGGCCCGTGTGCGGTGGGAAAGGCCCCCTTTTTTAAATTGGTCAATTTACCTTTTGTAAAAACCAAACAAACAATTCCCTTTGTCCCCAAAGCGTCAAAAGCCTTTTGTGGGGGAGGTTTCACTCCCTTGACAATTCCCCCCACTCGAAGAAAAAGCCCTGCTTTTGACTAAAACACATTCAAGGGAAAATTTGAAACCCCAAAAATTTTTTCCCTTTAAACCTTTGAAAATTGGGCCTCTCAAAACCTACTTAAAACCAGAGAACGCACCAAGATGTTTTGCAACAAAAATTTAGAGAAAAATCATACAAACACCCCAATCAAAGCAAATATCAAAAAAAAACAAAAAACCTCCACCACTCAAAGTCGGGGGCCATAAAACCCCTTTAATTTTCAAGGGAAAAATTCTTCTTTTTCCCCTTCTCTTCATACACGGGGGCCGAAACCCACCAGTCCGCCAAACCTTACCAAACCGCAAAAACGGGCACCCCACACCTGGCTTCTCGACCGACCAAATTTTTTTTTGGGGGCCTAAGGGTCCCGTCGCCTTTCTTCACTCCTAACCCCAAATTTGTCGTACGGCGCGAAAAGTTTTTGCAATGCCAAAAGAAACGCCTGATATCCCCAAAGGGAAACCCGGGCCAGTAGTATTCCGCGCCCCAAACTCCCTTTTTGTGAGCCTTTTTTCCCGAGATGGCCCAGGCTGCGTCACATGTTTTTCTGCCCATCACCCCCTTTTCTCCCCTTTGTAGGCACAAAAAATCTTTTTTTTTTTTTAATTTTTGTTTTCCCCCCAATTTGAGTGAAAGTTCGGTACAATCCCCCCACCCTTTTTTCCCTTAAAACCCGTTTGGTTCCCTCCTTCAAAACCTTTTTTTCAGCCCCTGTGGGAGCAGCCTAAAAAATTTCTAAGCGAGAATCCCCCTTTTTTGTTCTGCCCGTGAGGAGGGGGTTAGCCCTAAACCGGGACACCCCCAAATGCTTTCTGGAGTGTTTGACTCCCGGGGGCCTTTCTCCCCCCCGGATTTCCTTTTTCCCCCTGATTCAACACAGAAATCACGGTTGGGGCTCCCCTAACCCACGTGCCCTGGGATGTTTTCCAACACCAGATTTTAAAACGGTGGCTTTGAACAGCCAACCCCCTGACAACCCCCACTAAAGAATGGTGGGAGCAATAAAAAACCTGGGGGCCCTTCCCGAATTCTCTACTGTTCCATCCATTGGGGGGCACCTCTGTTTTTTACTGTGAATTGTCCCCTTTTCCCAAACCCGGGGCCCATCACCATGACCCAGTGGGAAAACCCCGAGTCCCTAATACATTAACCACATTTTCACCAAAATCTGCCCCTTTTTGCACACCATGTTTATCGCCTGAATCTGTGAACACACAGCACAATCCAGAAAAAAAAAAACACGTCATCTTTTTCCCTCCTTCCTACCTGTCTCTTTACCTTTTGGGCCCGAAACCCATTGCAGCCTTCGTGACTTAAAAAAAGCATCTCTAGCCAAGTTTCCCTGACTTTTTACACAAAAAACAGGAAACCCCCTTCTAGCCACGGGGGCTAAAAGGGTTTTCCCCAAACCCCTTTTTTGCTCACGGACGCTGTGGGGGCCAAAGGTGTTACCCGCTGACTCTTTTCTGAGGGCATGGCGGCCCCGCCCAACCTCTGAATAACTTCCAGGGTTTCCTCTTGCAGGGAAAAACACGCCTCCTTCCCGGTAAGTCTCAGCTGTCTCAAGTACCTTTTGCTACTGTTGGGTTTCAAACCCTTTTTTTTCCTTTTTTTGGATGGTAAGGGGCCCCCCCACAACCCCTCAAGTATCTGTTACTTTATACCGGTCTTAGGCCTTAAAATCACTGGGCACTCCCCAAAATTTCTACCCATATTTGAAATAGTGATCCAGTCTAACCCCCGAACTTTTTGGGGGGGGGGGGGGTGTATGGGCCTCTCCCCCCCTTTGATTCTCGCCTCCCGAAACTTTCGCCAAAAACCTTTTTCAGTCAAATCATATGCCCCTTTTTTACTGCTTTTTTCACCTTTCAAAAATCTCCCCCTGATCACCTTTGGGGAGGGTGGAAACTGTGTGTAACGGGACGACCTTTTCAACCCAAAGGGGACAGGGTTTAAAATTTCCCCTCATCTTTGGGCCAGCCCCCCGGGGCTCCCCAAATGAATTTTAAACCGGGCTGATAAAGGCCCTCGATCCCAATCAGTTTTTTTCTCTGAAAGTGGGGGTTTGGTTTTTAGGTGCCCCCAACCCTTTGTCCCGCGGCCCACGATCAAAAACTGGGGTCAATTTCAAATAACGATTTTTTAGACTTAAAACTTTCCAACCTCAATTTTTTTGGCTAGAATCTCCCGAAAAAAAATTTCCCCTTCTGCTTTTGCCCTTGCAGCTGCACTTTTCGCATCTGCTCTTGCTCTGGCAGCTGAAAACTCTGCATCTGCTTTCGCCTTCACGCAGCATTTTCGAGTCTAAGTCTCTCAGCCTCGGGATCCGAGTTTCCCTTTTTAAAAGCGCGAGCTGTTCCCTTTTTAAACTTCCTTCTTTTTGCCCTTTCATCCTCTCATCCCTTTTGCTGAAATTTTCAAAGAAATACGCAGCTCTCTCCTGTAAATCCTAGTTTTCTTTTCCCCAAAACTAATCATTTTTCCCCAATGGGGGTAAAAAAATTTTTTCAGCCTTTTCTTTTTTTATTTTGGTTTTAAACACCACTAAAACAGTTTCCTTATAAACCCCGGTTTAAAAATTGGGGGGGGGACAAAAAGTTTTCCTTAAAAAGTTTTCGAGTAAAACCAACCAATGGAAATGTTCCTAACACAAAGGACCTTAACCTTAAAAAAAAACAGCTTCTGTGAAGTTAAGACTAAACCCGTTTCCTTTGTTTCTCTGAACGACCTTTGATTAATAAAAAACACCCTACACACAAGTCAAACCAACACTCAAAGAACAAAGGGAAAAAATTAGAAGAGCAAAATTTTAAAAAAACCTTTAGTGGACCTTTGCCCCCCTTTCAAATCTATACCACTTTGGGTTTTTCCTCCTGAAACCAAAAATTTTGGGCCCTGCAATCCTGGCAGGCTTTGCCCTTTTTTCCAGGGCGGGGGAAATCGTGATGGGAATTTCTTAATGGGGACTAAGTTGGGGTATTAAAAAAATCAGGCCCCAAAAACACCAAGGTTAAACTTTGCACTCGTACACCCAAATTCACAAAACCCTGCCGACACCAAAAATTCCCCCCCTCTCTTTTGGGAATGGGATGTCAGCAATTTGTTTTTCCCCCTAACACGAAATGAGAAAAAGAAAAACAAATTTTTATGAAAAATTTTAAAAAGTCAAGTACAAACAAATCACCCACAATGGAAAAAATCAAAACAAAAAAGATCAATTTCATCCCAATCCCGGGGTTTTAATAAAAAATACTTCTTACCTGGCCAGGTTTTTAAAACCCACAACCCCGCTTTCCCCAAACCCCACCACAGTTCTTGAAAAAAATCTCTTCAACGTCCCTTTTTCCCGCACGCTTGAATTTAAAGCCCTTGGTTGACTGGCACCCAGGGTTTTAGGACTGGTCTTCGTGTCGCCCCTGGGGTCTCGACGCGAAAACCCTTTTTCTTCCCTCTTCTTTTACCCACCTCCCGGGTTTAAAATTTAGTTTGCGCTTCACCCACCTCTGGGCCCTTTTAAACTTAGTTTTCCCTTTTCTTCCAGCTTGTCTCAACCCCAAGACTTAGCTGTCTCTTCCCATCTCCCAAACCACGTTTTTTTCTCGAACCCTTTTCCGTCCCCCCCTCACTCCTCTTTCCCCTCCTCTCCCCCTCGTGGCCTTTTCTCCTTTTCTCTCCTCCCAGGTGTTGTTCTCCCGAAAAACTTGGGTTTTCCCTCAGTTAAAAGGGGGGGAAACAAAGGATTCCCCTTTAGGGCCATCCTTTTTCCCGCCCGCTTAAAAACCCCCAGTTCACAAGTACCCCCGGGAAATTTTCCCCCCCTCGCTACAATCCCCCCACACATCCCGCATTTACACACAACCCCCACCAAATTTAAAAAAACAAACCCACACTTAGCCCCAATGGGCATCGAAAAATTCCCCCCCGGGCTTTGGGGGGTCCGTTTTTCACAGTAATTATCTTTAAAGGGGGGCACTTTCAACCCCACAAAAGCTTTAGCCACCTTTACAAAGAACCCAAAACAAGGGCCCACGGCAATACCCTCTGAACAAATCCAAAGGGCCCCCCGCTCTTTACGAAGTTTAAAACAAGAACCTCCGCTACCGAGCATTTAGGGGGCCACTTTTTGGGGCCCCCCAGGTCGAGTAGGTTACAAACCCTTCCCCCTTCGGGCCCCCAGGAAAGGGCCGAACTCC
>CM031600.1:34285920-34310920 GCA_018398815.1 Conus ventricosus
CTCTACGGGGTGGCCTCTTTTCCGTCCGGGGGCCATTTTGGTCGTTTCCCATTATGAAAAGATAAGTGGTTTCTCTTTCTTTTTTTCACGTCCAAATGTTATTTTCTTTTTGCCTGAAGAAGACCCAAGAGGTCAAAAAATGCGTGTTCTTGTCCTGTACTTTGTTTGTCTATGCCTTGGCGGTAACTAACCCCCTCTTTTTTTAAAATTTTTGGGTTTGCGGAAAAATTCAAAGTTGACTTTTTTTAAACCCTACTTTTATAATTCTTTCGAATGAAAAATTTCCTGTTTTAAGTAAACTTTAAAGGACGTATTAGAAAATATTTTACGCTTCGTCTTTATGGGCAATCAGATAACGTAGAAATTTTGCGAAAAACACACGTCAATCCTTGTCAAAAAGGGCAATTTGAACCGATCGGTCGGCATTTGGGGGGTCCCTAAACAATGGGTTTTTAAAAGGCCAGTTTTTTTTTTTGTTTTTTTGTTTGTTGTCGTGTTTTTTTGCACTGTTATATGTTTCAGTCTACCCGACCGTCGGTGTTGGTGACGAAACAACTTGCAGCAGACACGTTGATCATCTGTCGGGGTTTCCGCCTTTTTTTCCTGTCGCCTTACGACCTTTGTTTTGTTAGTATGTGGTTTTTTTTTGTGAAAGGGGAAAAGGAAGAATAAATGAAAACGATTATTAAAAAAAGACCAAAACAGCACGTGGGCAGTTTTTAGTGTCAGGGGTAGGGGGCTGGCGTGTGCAGGGTTTGAACCGTCGAGAATTGTGGTGGGGATTTTTTTCGGTGTTACTCCTGCGTAGAAAAGAGAAACCCAAAGGGCCTTGCCCCCAAGAAGTACGCCACAGTGCAGACTCGCCCAGCTTGGAAAAAATCCTGCAACCCCCCCAAAAAAGTTGCTTTGTTTGACAAGCATGCAGGCACGCCCGGGGCTTTCAAGAAGAGTAAAGGGGCATGGCAGGTTAACGACCCTTCATTCACGGGTTTTTTTACGTATTTGGTAGCAATTTTAAAAAAAAAAAAAAAAAAGGGGGGGGGGGGGGGGGGGGGGGGGGAGGTGGAGCTTATTTTTTTTTGGTTTTGGATAAAGCGAAAAAAGTCCGGATGCGACGTTTTATGGAGCCAGGTTAGTGCGAGGTTTACAAGCGGGACGGTCGAGGGATGGATTTTTCCCCCGGTACCATATAAAATATATATAACGGTGTTTTGGGGTGCCCTTTTTTTTTTTTAAATTTAAACGTTGGTGTGTGTGTGTGTGAGTGTGCGCGCGCGCACGGCTGCATGCGTGCGTGCGGGGTCATGCGTGGGGTGTGTGCGTGCGTGCGTGCGTGCGTGCGTGTGTGTGTGTGGTGGTGTTGTGTGGTGTGGGGTGTTGTGTGTGTGAGTGTGTGCGTGCGTGCGTCGGCGCGCGTGCGTGCGTGCTGCGGCGCGTGCGTCGTGCGTGGGTTAGCGTGGGGGCTCGTGTGCGTCTGGTGCGCGCGTGCGCGCGCGCGTGGTTGTGTGGGGTTTTGTGTGGTGTGTGGTGTTGTGTTGGTGTGTGTGTGTGTGCCCGTGCATACGCGAGTGGCATGCGTGCGTGATCGTTTTTGCTGTACCATAGATGAATACACCTAGTCGGCGGGTTTGACTATGTTCAGTGCGCTGCGAGGTTCGGTGTGTGTGTGTTGTGGTGTGTGTGGTTGTGGTGTTTTGGGGTTTGTGAGGTGTGTGTGTGGTGTGTGTTTTGTGTGTGTGTGTGTTGGTGTGCGCGCGCGGCGTGCGGTGGTGTGTTTTGTGTGTGTGTGTGGTGTGTGTGTGTGTGTGTTGTGTGTGTGTTATTGGAGTGTGTGTGTGTTTCCCCCGCAAAAACCCCAGAGTTTACAATGTGCATGTGCGTGTTAGTCCTTTCCCCGCGAAGCGAGAATAACGAGTTCTCATGTGTGTGCCCTGCTCGCACATGTTTGCAATTCCGATTGGGGCGAGGGGGGTGCAGTCACAAGCCGGAATGACGGGATAAACAGGTAGGGATTTTTGGCATGGCCTTGGCGCTCGGACTTTAAAAGATCTTTTGGAGGAGCGGTGAGTCACTTTGAGGGGTAAATTCAGCAATGCATTTCTAACAGGCTTCTGGTCCTGAGCCGGTGCGTCACTCGGGGTTACAACCCCCCCCCCCCCCCCCCCCCCCCCCCCCCCCAAAACCCCCCCCCCCCCCCCCCCCCCCAAACCCCCCCCCCCCCCCCCCCAAAAAAAAAAAAAAACCCCCCCCCCCCCCCCCCCCCCCCCCCCCCCCCCCCCCCCCCCCCCCCCCCTGCTTATCACCCTAAAAACCCCCCCCCCCCCCGGAAAAAAAACTGTTGCTTTTTCCCCCCCTTTCCCCCCTTTCGCCATATCCCGTTTTTTGCTCTGTCCCTGTTTTTGGGCCCCAGGGAAAGGGTTAAAGGTTCAAAGGGTTTAAAAACCATCCCTGATCGCCGTTGGAGGGGTGAAGTGTCAGACGTTCACCGGTCCAGAACGATTTAGGAAAGACGGGAGCTCTCTTCCTTCCCCCCCTTAATCGCCCTGGCGTAATGAGGTACTGTTTCTAACTGGGGAAAAACAGATGGTTATCCGCGAAACATCCCACCCTAGACTGTTTCAATCCTACCCTCAACTCCCAGCAAACATTCAAACCACTTAAGTAAGGAAAATACGGGCTCCTGTTGATCAGACAAAGTAGAATTTCTGGAGTGACATTTGCGCTCTCACCTCACCCCTCTCTCCTCCTCTCTCTCTCTCTCTCTTCCCCCCTCCACCTCTCCTCCTCCTCTCTCTTTCTCCCTCTCCTCTCTCTCTCTCTCTCTCCCCCCAAGATCATCGATTTAAAAAATTGCAATATTTCTTTGTTTTTAATTTTACAATCATTCAAAGAATGTTCATTTAAAATCGCTTACGGAGAAAAACAAATCGTCTGCACTAGCAATGGGCGACTCGGCAAAACAACTTCAGCGCTGACCAAGATCCGTCGATGAACATAGAAGATTGTATGATTAAACACGTCTTTTACTTTTCACACGGAAAGTTTTGCCCAAACGAGCTTTTGGCCTCCACCCAAAAGGGCCCCGTCAGCGCCGAATGTTTTTCGCTGAGTGGTTTTGGGTTTTGGGGCCCCGTTCCCGTGAAATCGGTCACGAGACCGAATATAAGGGAAACGTAGGGTTTCTGGAGGTTGGACCCCCCGGTCTCGGTTGAGGGAAGGAGACGTGGCCGCGATGTGAGGGCCCCTTTCTCCCTTTGGAAGATTGTACAAGGGACTGACCAGCTCCCCCCCATTATCAAAATGGTTTTGAAAAAAGAAAAAATACATCCCCAGAAATTTTTTCGAGTTTGACCCGGGAGTGGGCAATCGACTGCTCAAGATATAATCACTTCTCTTGACCCAAAATCTAGTGTGACCCCCCCCTCTGAACATGAAAGTCGACTTACACAGCGTAAATAAAGGTCTTGTACAAAGTACTTTAGATCAAAGATTCCCAAAAATGGCGGTGAGGGATTTCATGTTTTACATTTACGTTGCCTTTTTTACTGTGTATGTATGTTTCCCCTACCCCTCATCCCCCCCCATTCCCTCCCCCCCCCCCCCCCCCCCCCCCCCCCCCCCCCCCCCCCCCCCCCCCCCCCCCCCCCCAAACCCCACAAACCAAAACCCACCCACCCCCCCCCCCCCCCCCCCCCCCCCCCCCCCCCCCCCCCCCCCCCCCCCCCCCCCCCAAAACCCCCCCCCCCCCCCCTTTCCCCCCCCCCCACCCCCCACCCCCCCCCCCCCCCCCCTTTTTTTTTTTTTTTTTTTTTTTTTTTTTTTTTTCCCCCCCCCTTCTTCTTCTCCGATTTTTTTTCCAAAACGTTCCCATTTTCCCGGTCCCTTGGAATCCAAATTTTTTCCTTTTTTATCCGTAACTTGTTCCACTTAACATTCACCTAAAAACCCCCCCCCCCCCCCCCCCCCCCCCCCCCCAAATCCCCCATCCCTATCGGGGTTTTTTCATTTTACTCATCAGCCCCCCAAGGTTTTCACTAAAAGTCAACGGGGTTAGCACCAAAACAAAAACACCCTACCCCTTAACACCCACCAAAAAAACACCTACAACAACCCAAACCCCTCACAAAAATTTAATTTTTTAAATTATTTTTTTAAAAAAAAAAAAACCCCCCCAAAAGAAAAAAATTACTCTTTTCACCCCCACCAAGGGGTTTTTGCAAAACCTCCCCAAAAACAGCCATCCAACGGTTTTTTTGCCTTCCTATCAGCCTATTAACGGTGAGCACTTCACTATAAACACCTTCCAACGGGTTTGACACTTCACATAAACACCTACCCGGTGTAAACTTCACTCAAAACCCTACCAAAGGGTGTAGACACTTCAAATAACAGCCCTACCAACGGTGTAGACACTTCACTCATAAACAGCCCTACCAACGGTGTTAGACACTTCACTCATAAACAGCCCTTCCAAATGTGTTAGACACTTCACTCATAAGCAGCCCTACCAACGGTGTAGAAACACAAGAAGTCCACTGGACATGTATATTTCTGCCATCCGCGCTATCCATTCTGGCACACAATATTATTCTAATTTACTGATCCCAAATTTCAGGACAACATCCTTTTTCACATCCTGCTCTTTCTCATAGAACCAGAACCATTTCCATATGATACAAATGGCTGTTGTCATTGCTTGACCTCTACGGTAAATCCCAAATATTGACCTAGTTTCTGAAACGGTGTTTTTGTATACTCTGCTCCCCAACTACAACATTTCCAGCTTGAAAAATGAAAACAGAATTTAAGCTCGTTTGTGTGGAGCACATGAATAGAAGATACTGATTTCAAAGCCTAAAGCAGTAAAACATACGGTTAAGTTGTTATGGCCTTGTTCATAAAGATCATAGCGTTGGGCTAATGCGTTGGTCAGGCATCTGCTAAGTCGTAGCCACGAGACCCTCTTCTTCAATGCTCTCATCTTAAGTCATTAATTCATTTATCCATCAGCTTTAAATCGTTTCGCAGCGTGGTCTCAAAACTTAGCAGATGTGGTGTAGCGTATATGGACTAGTCCGCACGCAGTGACGGCTCCTTGATGAAACTGAAATTGAAACCCATAAAGATGGCTTCTACTTTTTCCTTTGGCTTGAAGACTTTATCACTTTGCTGAACAACACGTCCGCACAACACACTCCTCCTTCAGGGCTCACGCGGCACCACGACCTGATGCACTGAGTCATCGAGTGACCTGCCCATCTAAATGGCCTCACAGACTGGTCAGCAGGGGCTGCGTGACGTCCATGTCCATATGCTCAGTCTGTGGAGATTCCGGGGAACTCTGAGAGCGGCGTGCTGGCTTGGGTGGTGGGTGGTGGTGGTGGTGGCTGATGGGTCCTAAAGGGACGTAACTCTTGATTCAGTCCTTTCCAGGTTGTCGTCCTTCAGGATATCAGTCAATTGAGACTTTTTTTTTTTTTTTTTTTTTTTTAGACGCGGAGACCTGTCATGAAAAAAAAAATCGACGCGAGAAAAGGTCGAACTGGCAATGGTGTGTGTGTGTGTGTGTGTGTGTGTGTGTGTGTGTGTGTGTTGTGTGTGCGTGCGTGCGTGCGTTCGTGACTCTGTGTGTGTGTGTGTGTGTGTGTGTGTGTGTGTGTGTGTGTGTGTGTGTGTGTGTGTGTCTGTGCATACGTGCGTGCGTGCGTCTCTCTCTCTCTCTCTCTCTCTCTCTCTCTCTCTCTCTCTCTCTCTCTCTCTCTCTCTCTCTCTCTCTCTCTCTCTCTCGCTCTCTCTCTCTCTCTCTCTCTGTACGTGGGGGATATGAGGGAAGGGGTGGGGACACATGACTGTAAATCACTGAAAAATGGGGGCATCAAAACATTAGAGAAGACAGAGTGTGAAAAGGGACAGGGAGAAAGGGAGCGTACACCCTTCAGCCCACCCTTGAAGAGCGGGGTGAGGAAGGACTCATTGCCAGCAATGTGTACATAGCTGCTGGTGTCCTAGCCCACTATGTTTTGTAAGTTTGGTTGTTGTTGTTGTTGTTGTTGTATTCTGCGTGTCGGTGCGCGCGCGGGCATGTGTGAGTGTATTGTTTTTTTTTGGGTGGTGGGGATGACAGTGGTGGTGGCGGTGGTGGTAATGGTGGTGGTAATGGTGGTGGTGGTGGTGGTGGTGGTGGTGTGTGTGTGTGTGTGTGTGTGTCATAATCTCCGTGTCTGTTACAGAAATGAGGTACATCACTACCCCATGTGTTAGTTTTGAAAAAGCATAGTTTCGGACTCTGTTAATCACGATTGCCCAAAGACCTAGGCGCGTGATTCTACGATCACCCACCGTGTTAGTAAATGAAGTAGGTCACTAACCAGTTGACCGACTAATTGCCCAAATTTAAAACACCTTTCTGACTCTCGGTTCGTCTCAGCTCACATTTGGAGTTCTCGCCTTTGTGACAATCAGTCTGGCACGCTGTAAGCTGATGTCCAGAGGGGATTCATTCATGCAAAACACGCAGGCTTTCCGCCCAAGACATGACGCTGCTTGTGTAGTTTTGCAACTGAATCTATCCAACGGCACCAAACCCTTGGAGTGACCATTTTCCTAGTCTTTTCGTGTGTAAATTAACTAAGGTGCTAGAACATATTAGAAACGAACACTTCGTGCGATGTTTCAAGTCCGCGTAGTCTATGGGCCCTACAGACAATAAAGTGTCAGAGGTTCACCACGTCTAGAGCAGGGCCCATGATGGCATGCAGACAAAGCCCAGCGTTCTCCCTCCGCCGCCGTTCACTTTCCCTGAATTGAATCAGGTACCGATGTTCTGCTGGGTGGACAAACAGGGTTTTTCACTGCTGGGTGGACAGAGAGGGTTTTCACTGCTGGGTGGACAGAGAGGGTTTTCACTGCTGGGTGGACAGACAGAGTTTTCACTGCTGGTGGACAGAGAGGGTTTTCACTGCTGGGTGGCAGAGAGGGTTTTCACTGCTGGGTGGACAGACCAGGTTTTCACTGCTGGGTGGACAGACAGGGTTTTCATGCTGGGTGGACAGAGAGGGTTTTTCACTGCTGGGTGAACAGAGAGTGTTTTCACTGCTGGGTGGACAGACAGGTTTTCACTGCTGGGTGGACAGATAGGGTTTTCACTGCTGGGTGGACAGAGAGGGTTTTCACTGCTGGGTGGACAGACGGGGTTTTTTCACACTGCTGGGTGGACAGAGAGGGTTTTCACTGCTGGGTGTACAGAGAGGGTTTTCACTGCTGGGTGGACAGACAGAGTTTCACTGCGGGGTGAACAGGAGGGTTTTCACTGGTGGGTGGACAGACAGGGTTTTCATGCTGGGTGGACAGAGAGGGTTTTCACTGCTGGGTGTACAGAGAGGGTTTTCACTGCTGGGTGGACAGACAGAGTTTTCACTGCGGGGTGAACAGAGAGGGTTTTCACTGCTGGGTGGACAGACAGGGTTTTTCACTGCTGGGTGAACAGACAGAGTTTTCACTGCTGGGTGTACAGAGAGGGTTTTCACTGCTGGGTGAACAAAAGAGGGTTTTCACTGCTGGGTGAACAGAGAGGGTTTTCACTGCTGGGTGTACAGAGAGGGTTTTCACTGCTGGGTGAACAGACAGAGTTTTCACTGCTGGGTGTACAGAGAGTGTTTTCACTGCTGGGTGTACAGAGAGGGTTTTCACTGCTGGGTGGACAGACAGGGTTTTCACTGCTGGTGGACAGACAGGGTTTTCATGCTGGGTGAACAGAGAGGGTTTTTACTGCTGGGTGTACAGAGAGGGTTTTCACTGCTGGGTGGACAGAGAGGTTTTCACTGCTGGGTGGACAGAGAGGGTTTTCACTGCTGGGTGGACAGAGAGGGTTTTCACTGCGGGGGGACAGAGAGGGTTTTCATGCTGGGTGTACAGAGAGGGTTTTCACTGCTGGGTGGACAGACAGGGTTTTGACTGCGGGGTGGACAGAGAGGGTTTTCACTGCTGAGTGGACAGACAGTGTTTTCACTGTGGGTGGACAGACAGGGTTTTTACTGCTGGGTGGACAGACAGGGTTTTCACTGCTGGGTGGACAGAGAGGGTTTTCAAGCGAAAAATTCCAACCTTGCGAGCGGCTGGAATCACGACTGTCGACTCCGTTGGCCTCCCCGAAGATGGAGTATGGCTGCCTGTCAAGGAGCGTGAAACCTCTCACAAAAGGCATTAGACGCTTGGAGACAAAGGGACATTGTACGTGGTATACAAATAGGGAATAGACCATTAAACCAGGGTACCTTACCCGTCGCACACGGCCGAACTGTGTGAAGGGGGCCGAATTTGGTCAGATGACAAACAACACCTAGGAGAGAGTTCGGACCTGCCCAGTGGCGAAAGGGGGAAGGGATGTAACCACTACGACCTGGCGCTCCAAGTGTGCGCTAAATGCTCAGTCAGCTGAGGTTCTTGTGTAAACAGTCAGTGAAGAGCAGGGGTCTTGGATTCGTTCGGATGGTATTGCCGTGGGTCACTGTGTTGGTTCTATTGTCAGGCTGGTTGAATGTGTGTGGAGGTTGTAGTAGCCCTCCTTAAGATAATTACTGTGTTAACTGACCACCGAAGTCGGCGGGAATTTTCGATGTCCATCTGGGCTAAGTGTGTGTTTGCTAATCAATTAGGTAGGTGTGTGTGTAAATGCTGGTGTGTGGGAGAATGTAGCGAATGGAGAATTCAGGGTACTTGTGAACTAGGGGTTTGAGAAGCAGCGTGGACAAAGGCATGGCCCGAAAGGGAATCTTTGTTTCCCTCCTATATAAACTGAGGGAGAACAACGTGTGGAGAACAACACCGGAGAGAGAGAGAGAAGGCAGAGGAGAGAGAGAGAGGGAAGGAGTGAGCAGGACAGAGAAAGGGTCGAGAGAAACGTGGTCTGGGAGATAGAAGAGACAGCTAAGTCTTAGGGTTGAAGACAAGCTGGAAGAGAAGGAAACTAAGTTTGAAGCCCAGAGGTGGGTGAAGACAGACAAACTGAATTTGAACCCAGAGGTGGGTGAAGAAGACGAAGAAGAAAAGTTCGACGTCGAGATCCCAGAGACGACCACAAAGACCCAGTCCTGAAGCCTGGAGCCAGTCAACCAAGGGCCATCACCATCAAGCAGGGCTGAAGAAGACGTGAAGAGACTTTTTTCAAGAACTGTGGTGTGGTGTGAAAGCGTGGTTGTGTGTGTGAAAACCCTGGCCAGGTAAGAAGTCATTTTATTATAACCCGGGATTTAGGAAGTATTGATCTTTTATGTCTTGATATTTCATTGTGTGTGTGATTTGATTGTTCATGATTAATTATAAGTAGCATAGAAATTGTATTTCTTGTTCTCAGTCGTGTTAGGAAAGAATCGAATGCGTGACATCCCATTCCCAGAGAGAGGTGAATGTTTGGTGTGCGCATGAGTGTGCATATGCGTGTATGAGTGCAGAGATAACCTTGGTGTGTTAAACCTGACTAATAATACATCAACTTAGTGCACTTAAGCAATCCCATCACGATTTCCCCGTCCTGGACAAAGTGGCGAGCCTGCCAGGATTGCATGGCCCAAATTAGTTTCAGGAGGGAAACAAAGTGAGTACTAGAGTAGTACTGGGGCGAAGCGTCCACTAAAGGTAATTATAATTAGCTCTTTAATTATTTCCTTTAGTTCTTTGAGTGTTGAGTATTGACTTGTGTGTAGGGTGGGTGTATTAATCAAAGGTCGTTCAGAGAAACGAAGAACGAGGTTCTAGTCTTAACTCTACAGAAGCTGTGGTTTAAGATTAAGGCTCCTTTGTGTTAGGAACACTACCATTGGTTGGTGCACCGTAACGTTTAGTAGATAAACTGAGTACCAACTTTTACCGGTTTATAAGCGTAACTGTTTTATTGGTGCAAAAAAATATCGAAAAAAAGAAATGGCTGAAGAAAGTTTTACTCCATTGAGAAACTGATGAGTTTAGGGGAGAAACTGGGATATACAGGAGATGAACTGCGTAGATTCATTGAAACTCAGCAGAAGACTGAGAGAGATGAAAGGGCTGAAAGGAGGAAATTTGAAAAGGAACGTATAGAGGCAAAACTGCTGCATCGAAGGCTAAAGCAAATGCAGCAGACGCAGAGAGTGCAGCTGCTAAAACGAGAGCAGATGCAGAGAGTGCAGCTGCCAGAGCAAGAGCAGATGCAGAGAGTGCAGCTGGCCAGAGCAAGAGCAGATGCAGAGAGTGCAGCGAGGGCAAGAGCAGAAGCTGAATCAGAGATTCTAGTGAAACAAATTGAGTTGGAAAGAATAAAATCTGAAAATCGTAGTGAAATCGACACCAGTTCTGAGTCAGTAGGCCGCAGACTAAGTTGCGCACCTAGACCTAAACTCCCACTGTTCAGAGAAGAAACTGATTCGATCGATGCCTATATCAGTCGGTTTGAATCGTTTGCCGAGCACGAGGGCTGGCCCGAAGATGACTGGGCAATAAACCTGTCTGCCTTGTTGACAGGTCGTGCATTACACACCGTTTCTACCTTACCCAAAGGTGATCAGAGGATTTTGACAAGGTGAAACAAGCAGTACTAAAGGCATATGATTTGACTGAAGAAGGTTTCAGGCGTAAGTTTCGCGAGGCGAGAATCGAACAGGGTGAGACATACACACAGTTCGGAGTTAGACTAGTCATTACTTTAACAAGTGGATAGAACTGAGTGAAGTGGACTGTGATTTTGAAGGCCTCAAGACACTGGTGATGAAAGAACAGATACTTGACGGTTGTGGGCCGGGCCTCACAATACACCTCTAAGGAGAGGGGTGTCGTGACAATAGCTGAAGTACTTGAAGCAGCAGAGGTTTACCGAGAAGCGAGGCGCGACTTGCCTCAACAAGAAGAGGCCTGGAGGCATATTTCCCGAGGACGGTAGGCCAGCACATGACTCACGTAATGAGTCAGCAGTACACACCCGTAGGCCCACGGCGTCACGTGAGCAAACAAGGGTGAAAACCAATAGCCAAGTGGCTAGGAATGAGCGTACCTGTTTTCTGTGCAATAAGACAGGGCACATGGCTAGGGATTGTATATTTAAGTCACAGAAGGCAGCAGCAATGAGGATCAGGCGAAGAGAGAGGCAGGTAGAAAAAAATGAACAAGATGACAGTGTTATTTTGTCTGGATTGTGCTTGTGGTTCACAGAAATTTAGGCAAAATACATGGATGTGCACAAAGGCAGAGTAGGGGACAATGTGGTTGATGTCATTAGAGACTCTGGGGTGCACTGGCGTAATGGTGAAGGAGTCCCTGGTGGAGAAGGACAATTCACAGGTAAAACACAGAGGTGTAGACAAATAGATGGAACAGTAGCAGAATTCAAAACGGCCCAGGTGTTTATTGCTACACCATTTTATAGTGGAAGTGTACAGGCTTTGGCTGTTCCAAAGCCGCCGTATGATCTGGTGATTGGAAACATTTCAGGGGCACGTGGGTACGAAAACCCAAACCCTGACTTCTCTGTTCAATCAGGGAAAGGGAATCACGTGAGGAAAACGCCTCAGGCAGTCAAACACTCCAGAAAGCATTGGAGCGTGTCCAGTGAGACCTACCGCACTCACTTAGGGGCAGAACAAAAGGGCGATTACTCGCTCAGAAAACTGATTGGTTTTTGCTCACAAGGGCAGAAGAAAATGTTAAAGAGGGTACAATCGGGTTCGAGTTAGACAACGGCATATTGTACCGAACCTTTACTCATTCGCGTTCGGGGAAGATGAAAAGACAGATCGTTGTGCCCACAAACCGCAGAACGGCGGTGATGTCCGAAAAACATGTGCGTCAGCCTCGGGCCATCTCGGTAAGAAGGCCTCACAAAAGACAGTGGCGCGAGAGTACTACTGGCCCGGTATCCTTGGTGATATCAGGCGGTTCTGTACGCATTGCAACACATGTCGGCGGTACGACAACATGGGTTAGAGAGTGAAGAAAGAGTGACGGGACCGTTGGCCAAAATAAAATGGTTGGGTGAAAAGCCGGGCACTGTAAAAATGTAGTGTGTGCGTGGTCTTGTGCAGTGTCGCGTATGCGTGAGTGGCTGGTTGCGGGAATTTCCGTAGAAACATAATGGTTATATGGCCACACGACTTAGAGCTGGTGGAGATTCCAGATCTAGTTGATATTTGCTTGTATAGTGTGTATGTATTGATTTTTTCTCTAATTTTTGTTGCAAGACACATCTTGCGTGCGTTCTCTGGTGTAAGTAGGCTTATGAGAGGCCGATATTAGCATTGGTTTAAATGGGAAAATTATGCGAAATTTCATCTCCTTGAATGTTAAGTTTTAGCCAATGCAGGGCATTGTCTTCGAGTGGGGGAATTTGTCAAGAAGCGTGAAACCTCTCACAAAAGGCATTAGACGCTTGGAGACAAAGGGACATTGTACGTGGTATACAAATAGGTAATAGACCAATTAACCAGGATACCTTACCCGTCGCACACGGCCGAACTGTGTGAAGGGGGCCGAAGTGGTCAGATGACAAACAACACCTAGGAGAGAGTTCGGACCTGCCCAGTGGCGAAAGGGGGAAGGGATGTAACCACTACGACCTTGGCGCTCCAAGTGCGCGCTAAATGCTCAGTCAGCTGAGGTTCTTGTGTAAACAGTCAGTGAAGAGCAGGGGTCTTGGATTCGTTCGGATGGTATTGCCGTGGGTCACTGTGTTGGTTCTATTGTCAGGCTGGTTGAATGTGTGTGGAGGTTGTAGTAGCCCTCCTTAAGATAATTACTGTGTTAACTGACCACCGAAGTCGGCGGGAATTTTCGATGTCCATCTGGGGCTAAGTGTGTGTTTGCTAATCAATTAGGTAGGTGTGTGTGTAAATGCTGGTGTGTGGGAGAATGTAGCGAATGGAGAATTCAGGGTACTTGTGAACTAGGGGTTTGAGAAGCAGCGTGGACAAAGGCATGGCCCCCAAAGGGAATCCTTTGTTTCCTCCCTATATAAACTGAGGGAGAACAACGTGTGGAGAACAACACCAGGAGAGAGAGAGAGAAGGCAGAGGAGAGAGAGAGAGGAGAGGAGTGAGCAGGACAGAGAAAGGGTCGAGAGAAACGTGGTCTGGGAGTAGAAGAGACAGCTAAGTCTTAGGTTGAAGACAAGCTGGAAGAGAAGGAAACTAAGTTTGAAGCCCAGAGGTGGGTGAAGACAGACAAACTGAATTTGAACCAGAGGTGGGTGAAGAAGACGAAGAAGAAAGTTCGACGTCGAGATCCCAGAGACGACCACAAAGACCCAGTCCTGAAGCCTGGAGCCAGTTTAAACCAAGGGCATCACCATCAAGCAGTGCTGATGAAGACGTTTAAGAGACTTTTTTCAAGAACTGTGGGTGTGGTGTGAAAGCGTGGTTGTGTTTTGTGAAAACCTGGCCAGGTAAGAAGTCATTTTATTATAACCGGGATTAGGAAGTATTGATCTTTTATGTCTTGATATTTCATTGTTGTGTGTGATTTGATTGTTCATGATTAATTAAAGTAGCATAGAAAATTGTATTTCTTGTTTCAGTCGTGTTAGGAAAGAATCGAATGCGTGACATCCCATTCCCAGAGAGAGGTGAATGTTTGGTGTGCGCTATGAGTGTGCATATGCGTGTATGAGTGCAAAGATAACCTTGGTGTGTTAAACCTGACTAATAATACATCAACTTAGTGCACTTAAGCAATACCATCACGATTTCCCCCGTCCTGGACATGCCTTAATGGCGGGGTAAAAAATGGTCATACATATAAAACTCCACTGCTGTCTGTACAGGCAGTGTCCGCAGGAGTATCATCGGCCTGCGTACGCAGAAAGAAAGAAAGAAAGAAAAAAAAAGACTCCATTGGCAAATGCTCCACCCTTTTGATGTGGACCCAAGGGGGAAATACCTTCACGTCAGACTGCATAGAGAGAGATACTGAACTCTGCGACATATACATCCATGTGAAACAAGCATCCCGGAGACACGGAGGACGTGTGTCATAAGCTGCTGAGTCCACAGCGTGTTCCTGAATCGTCGAACTATACGGTATTGCCACAAAATGTGAATCACGGGTTTTCTCTCGAAATCCTTGGGAAACTTTAAATGGAAGAGACCATTTTCTTCAATGTATTTCGCTACTATCAGTGTCCATATTTCTTTTTTTAATCGAAACTATGGGTTAGGGACCAAAACGTCCTAAAATGATGATATGATGTTGCTATGTTATATTAGAAATGCATATATTCTGTGTACGGCTCATTGGGCGCATGTAGAAACCAACATACCTTCCAGTCAGAAAGCTGGTTCTTTGGACGGAGGAAAGTGCGTCACTTCTGGAACATTACAAAGCTAATCAGAGATTGTCCGCCACAAAAATCACTTTGTCGTTCACAGAGGAGAGTGGGGACAGTTGATAAACTGTAAACGGCAACTGTGTGGCTTAGTTTCAAATGAAACGCCGCTGTTAAAACTCGCCCTGATTTTTTCCAAATCCGTGTCTGAAGATTTGGACCTGAGCACGAAACTGGTCTGGAGAGTCGGATGTCAGCAGAGAAAGAAGACCACAGCTCAATATTTCTTCCTGTCTTTTCTCCTCCCTTGGCGCCGTAACTCTCTCACCACCTCACATTCCAAATACCAGTAACCTGTGTGAGCTAGCAATGACAGAACACCGCCGTGAGTAATCTTATCTGAAAAAAAAAAAACAAACCTGAACGTAACTAGTAATTGTCTAACAGTTGATTCCAGTAGCATTTAAACAAATTCTGGAATGTGCTAATGATCTTGTTTTCTTAAATCCGCATGCTAACTATGTTTACTTTTCAGCATGTTATATTTGATATACAAATCTTACGAAAAGAAAAGCAAAACAAACATTAAGAAAAGCTTTTCAAACAGAGCGGACACACTTTTCCCCTGTAGTTATTCAACATGGCGTCGCATACTTGTCTATGGCATTCGTTAGGATCATCATCATTTATAATGTAGATTAAACAGCTTTGTAGCAGGCGCACGTTCGAGGCCATTTTTCAAAAACCAAATGCTCATATGACGTTTTCATGACAAGACGCGGAAACATTGTAACAGACACATTTTGGGGGATACGCGGGGGGGGGGGAGGGGGGGGGGGGGGGGGGGGGGGGAAGGAGGGGCTGTCTATCAAACATCAAACGCGGGAATGACGTTTTCATTTCAACAGGCGAAAACATCATAGGGATAAGACATGTTCATGGATTCCCAATAGACCAAGCGCTTTGGGGGCAAATCGGTAACTTCATTGTAATACACGAAACTGCTTGTTTGTTTGTTTGCTTGTTTTGTTTGTTTGTTGTTTGTATTCAGCATGGCCGCATTTCGGTGGGAAGAAACTTATGGAGAGCTGAGTGCGCCTTCAGAGAAGTAGTTCTCTTCATGCAAGTTGTTCCAGTTCTTAACTCTTACACTCTAGGGAGCTGAGCTGCATCCAGGCCATGACTCCTGGATGACTTTCTGCTGTTGCCTTTCTTTTTCCCTGCTGTCTGAATTCCACCCGCAGTTCACAACTGTCGGGCGCTTCAAGGTCAAGTCATTTATCATGTGACGGGTATTTTTTTTTGTACCATGTAGGTATCAAGCACCTGTGTAAAAGTGGGAAATTTGAATGTTCAGAGTCATGAAGGTTGCTTTGTAATTGTGCGTTCTTATTTTCTAAATATTGACCCGTTTAAGCATTCCTTACAGTTTTTTTCTCGAACGCTTGCTTGTAGGGCTGTTCGCTATGGTAGTCCTACCACGGCATTGTACCCAGAACATGCTTTAATTTTGAGATCGTTGTTTTGTTTGTTTTGTTTTGTTTGTTTGTTTAGATGGTTTTTGTTCATTTTTTTCACCCAACGGCTAAATATTGCTACGGTGGTTTTATCTTGATAATTCATTGTTATTACTTTTTCCTCTAGCATTTTATAACTAGTCAGAGTTGCCGCGATCGAGCTCCCCTTTTGTAATTCATCAATATATCCACGGGGGAGATGATGTTTTCACTGCGTCCTTTGGAGTCCATTTGTTTGAAATCCTCTCTCTGTTTCTTGATCAACCTGTGAAACACCGCTTTCTTCATGAGTGAAGCGTTCCTATGATCTGATTAGCGTCTATCCGATGACAAAGTCTTTTGTGACAGCTTTAAGCAGCAAGCCCCCCCCCTCTCTCTCTCTCTCTCTCTCTCTCTCTCTCTCTTTGTGCCGTTCTTGTGCTTTCTCTGTGCCTCTCTCTCTCACTGCCTCTCTCTCTTTGTGTCGTTCGTGTGCCTCTCTCTCTCCTCTCTCTCTCTCTCTCTCTCTCTCTCTCTCTCTCTCTCTCTCTCTCTTCTCTCTCTCTCTCTCTCTCTCTCTCTCTGCAGGGTAGCCAAAGTAAACTATGTAAACTATTCAGAGTTTTTTTGAAAAACATTGGATAAAGATGATAGAACAGAGTTTTGTATAGCAAGAAGGGAGTACAAAAATTTAAATAAAAGAAAAGAGAAAGAATACAATGATTCTTTGCTGAGTGATCTTATGTCTTCAGCTAAGAATCAGCAATTATTCTGGAATACTATACACAAGATATACAAGAAAGAAAACACAACCTGTAAATAGCATTTCAGTACAAGACTGGTTCTTACATTTTAAAAATGTGTTAGAAAAGGGTGAGCAAGAGTCCACAGTGATCAATGAGGCAATACATTGTGAAGACAATACATATGATAGACCAATTTCCAGAGAAGAAATATTACTAGCGATTAGAAAATTGAAAAATGGTAAAAGTGCTGGACCTGATGGTATTATTGGAGAGTTTTTCAAGAATTCTGGTGAGTTTGTCGTAAACTTTTTATGTAAACTGTTTAACTTTCTGTTTGACACCGGCATTTATCCCGAGGATTGGAAAGAATCCATAATATTGCGCTTGTTTAAAAAGGGTGATGCAAATGATGTAGACAATTATAGAGGTATTTCTTTATGCATATATGCAGTAAACTTTATAGTTCCGTTGTTAATAAGCGATTACATGAATGGATATCTCAGAATAATGTAACAGAGAACACCAAGCAGGATTCAAGAAAGATTATTCCACAGTTGATCATATGTTTACCTTGTTAGCCGCAGTTCAAAACAATTTGTAAATAATCAGAAGTTATATGTTGCTTTTGTGGATTTTGAAAAAGCTTTTGATTCAGTTTCACGGAAACTACTATGGCTGTTCTATTAAAAAATGGAATTAAGGGTAAACTGTATCGTTGTGTAAAGAGTATGTATTGTGAGGTGAAGGCTAAGATCAGATCCGGAGCAAATTTATCAGATTTTGTCAAGTGTACCAGAGGAGTTAAGCAAGGGGACGTCTGTAGTCCAGTTTTGTTTTCTTTGTTCATAAATGAATTAGCGTTGGAAATTATTCAAAATGGAAAACATGGTGTAACCTTTGACTTCTTGGAGTTATTTGTGTTGCTTTTTGCCGACGATATAGTTTTATTGTCTACAACGGTCGTTGGACTTCAAAGGCAGCTGAAAAGCTTGTATTCTGCTGCAACCAGATTAGAATTAAAAGTAAATATGAATAAGACCAATATTATTGTCTTTCGTAAAGGTGGCTATTTGGCACGAATGTAGAGGTGGATTTATGACGGTCAGTATATTGCTGTAGTCAATGCATATAAGTATTTAGGATTCTATTTCACAACCAGATTAAGTTTCACTTTTGGATGCCAAGATATTGCAAACAGAGCAAAGAGAGCAGTTACAGTTATACTTCACATTTTATATAAACTGAATTGTAGCGCTTTTACAGTTTTCTCAAAGCTGTTTGACTCTCAGGTGCAGCCAATCCTACAATATGGAGCAGAAATTTGGGCACTTGAGAAAAGCGTCGTAATTGAAAATGTGCATTTGTATGCCATGAAAAAATTTTTGAATGTAGATAATCGAACACCGAATGATTTAGTATATGGTGATCTGGGAAGATATCCGATTTATGTTAATTCGTTTTTTGAAATGCATTAAATACTGGTTGAAAATAACAAGAATGGACGAAATTAAAATACCTTTTAAAGCTTATAAGATATTGAGAAATTTGGATTCAAATGGCAAGAAGACATGGGCTACCAATGTTCGTCACTGTTTAAATTCATATGGCTTTGCTTATGTTTGGGATAACCAGGGTGTTGAAAATATTGTAGGGTTCTTGAAATGTTTTAAACAAAGAATTATTGACTGCAGATGGCAGGACTGGCATGATCATATTTATAGCAGTGACAGATTTGCGCAGTACAGACTCTTTAAAACAACTAATGTGATAGAGCCATACATTAAAATGGATATGAACAGATATATTAAGAGTGCGCTAAGTAAGTTTAGATTTGGTGTTTCTGATATAGCGTGTCACCGTTTCAGATACAGTGCTGTGAGTGATAATGAACTGACATGTCGTTTATGTAACCTGGCCAAGGAAGATGAAATCCATTTCCTTTTTTGCTGTCCTGCTTTTCATGACCTCAGGATAAAATTCATAAAGCCAAAGTTTTATTCTGACCCTTGTATTTTCAGAGTTAATTTACTCCTGGCATCAAGAAATGAAGTCATTCTCTTTAACCTTGCTATGTACATTTATGAAGCCACAAAGAGGTTACGTACTATGTATTCCTAATAACATTGTATGATGCATATGTACTTGCTTTCTCTTGTCATTTTCCTCATTTCAGTAATTGATATGTATATATTGCGGGTACCACCCCTTCAGTATGGGCTATGGCCTTAATCTGAATAAATATTCGCATTCGCATTCGCATTCGCATTCTCTCTCTCTCTCTCTCTCTCTCTCTCTCTCTCTCTCTCTCTCTCTCTCTCTCTTCTCTCTCTCTCTCTCTCTCTCTCTACTCTCTCTTTCTGTGCCGTTCTTGTGCTTCTCTCTCTCCCTCCCTCTCTTTGCCCCCCCCCCCCCCTCTCCCCCCTCTTTCTTTCTTTTTTTGTGCCGTTCTTGTGCTTCTCTCTCTCTCTCTCTCTCTCCTCTCTCCTCTCTCTCTCTCTTCTCTCTCTCTCTCTCTCTCTCTCTCCTCCCCTCCCCCCCTCTCTCTCTCTCTTTGTGTCGTTTGTGTGCACTCTCTCTCTCTCTCTCTCTCTCTCTCTCTCTCTCTCTCTCTCTCTTTGTGCCTTTCTTGTGCTCTCTCTCTCTCTCTCTCTCTCTCTCTCTCTCTCTCTCTCTCTCTCTCTCTCTCTCTCCGTGTGAGCAGGTGTACAATCATTTGCAGGGTGGTGTCAGCACCATATCTTTGTTACTTGGAAACACGACGGCCAACCAAAAAAAAAAAAAAAAAAAGTGGAGAGAGATGGAAGGCAGGTGGCAGAGATATCAGAAATCAAATATCAGCAAGCGCTGCTCTCCTTTGATGTCACGAAAAGTTATAACGTTCTCCAGAGCTCCGTGTATTATTGATCTGCGCCATTTGGGAAAAAATATCATGAGCCTGGTAACACTTTCTCACATCACGGTCAGAAACAGCCAGGACTTCAACGATCGCCATAGCTCTGTTGTGAAGCCTGCCTGGTTAATAAAGGGCTGGAATGCTGCATTTAGCCTCATCGATTTACCTTACAATTAAGCTGTGTGCATGGCATGGCAGCAGGTATTAGTATGGCAACTTTGTATTATGTCCCCTCCACTTTAAAGGCAGAGAATGCCTCTCACATATCACTCCACTGATGACTGCCATGATCAACGCATCTCTGAGATTGGACGCTGTAGTGTCCTTGCAACTCAGCTATGTGTTAGCGATAAACAAGTGGGTAACTTTTGCTCCCATACGAAAACCTAACACAGAGTAACTTTTATTCAAGACTGGCACAGCCTTTTAAACTTGAATAAAGTCAGACAAATACAAAGACGAACAATCTAATAGTGGGGGACAAAAAACAAGCGCAGGCCACCAAACTTCTCTGTCTTCATAGTGATGACTTGGCGAAGATTTAGACTTCAGGGGGTGGGGCGGAAGGTTGAAGATGAGAAAATAGGAACATGAAATTAAGAAAATATATTACAGATATGAAAACACTTCTCTAGATGCATGAGGGAACCATCGTTTATCCCTTTCAAAGACAGATTCTATTAGTATTGCCTGCTCCTAGACCTTTCGTCCGCTGGATCGGAACTCATCAGGGAGACACGGCTGGTTGTGTCTGTGCTCCTGGGCGTCAATAGAGACACACCACAGCGCTTGTCCCCACCACCCCCACCCCCCACACACACACTATTAGATTGTTCGTCTTGTATTTGTCTGACTTTATTCAAGTTAAAAGGCTGTGCCAGTCTTGAAAAAAAGTTACTCTGTGTTGGGTTTTCTTATGGGAGAAAAAGTTCCCCTATTTTTTGGGATTTTTTTCTTTTTCCCCTCCCCAAAATTTGTTTACAATTTATGGTTGGGATAAAATTAACCTTTAAAGTTTGACAAAAATTTTTCCCAAACTTGCTTGGGGTACTTAAAATTGGCTTTTACAAAACCCTTTGCAGTCTTATTTTGTCGCGGAATAGTCTTTCTACAAAAAGGGGTCAAAAACGGAGGATTTCCCAAAGTATGAAGTTAAATGTTAAATTGTCGACATTTGCACAGCTTTCGCACATTCCTCAGTTAAATTTGGTCCTGGAGTAGGCGATGGGGCTTGGTTTCGGACCCAAAATTTCCCATGGTTTTGGGTCTTTTCCCAGGGAATTTTGGGGCCGCAGTCAGTCGTCTTTGGGGGGGCCCGGGAATGCTCAGTTGGTGAGCCCCGGACTCGTGATCCGGGGGTTTTCGCGGGTTGAATCCCCGCCGGGCCCGTTTGGGTTTATGGGGGGATTTTTCCCTCGGGTTAGTTTGGTTCTAAATCCATTTCCCGTACAGTCCTTCAAAACGTTAAAAACTTCTTGCACCCCGTAAAACCCCATCACCTACTTTCGAAGAGAATGCCATTTTGGGGCGTTTTTGGTAGGGAGGGAAAAACGTTCCCCTTAGCATGACCGTGCGTGAGAAAATGGAAAAATAAAGGGAAAGGGGAGGATATTAAAGTGAACGATTTTGGGAAAGGGCTTTGTTGGATGACCGGGAAAACAAATGTTTGAAGCCCCAGTTGGCAGCTTTCAGTCGGCCCCCTTCCCCAGGTGGGGCGGGTTTTGGGTAAAGAGGTTGGGAAAAGCGCTTAGAGCTGGGTTTTTTAGGCCCGAGAATGGGGTTTATATAAGAATTAAAATTAATTATTATTTAAATTTATTATTATTATTATTTTTATTTTATTATTATTTTTATTATTATTATTTTTTATGGGGGGATTTGTTGGGAAACCCTTATGTGCTTCATTTTTCCCGGAGTTAGTGCTGGGCTGCCCTGTTCCCCCGAAGTTGCAGCCTCTGTGGGGGCCATTGCCTTAAAGAAGGGGAATGGGGTTGTTCCGAACCTTTTGACTTTAAAAAAGAGTTGTAAAAGACGCTTATCAAACGATTTTTTTTCTCCCACGAACTTTGCCTGCTCGCTTGTTGCGCGCGCGGAGGTGTGTGTGTTTTGGGGGTGTGTGTGTGTGTGTGGTGTGTGTGTGTGTGTGTGTGTGTGGTGTGTTGGGGGGTGTTGTTGTGTGTGTGTGTGTGGGTGTGTGGGGTTGTGGGGTGGAGAGGAGAGAGCGGGGAAGAGGGGATGAGGAGGAGAGAGTGAAGAGAGAGAGAGAGGAGAGGGGAGTGTGTGTGTGTGTGTGTGGGTGTGTTTTGGGGTTTTGTGTGTGTGTGTGTGTGCGTGTGTGTGGGTCTAGGGGGGTGTATGTGGGGGGCTGTTTTCAGTGACATATTCCGTTTATTTTTTTCTTTTCCCTTCTCTCTTCTCTATTCTCTTTTTCTCTCTCTCTTCTCTCTCAAATTTTTCAGAAATCCCGTTTTTCCGCCCCCCTTTTCCCCCCCCCCCCCCCCCCCCCCTGACTCAGTTCACCCACGCAGAGCCTGTGCAGATTTTACGTGGCCTCCCCGGGCAGGCCCACCTTTTGGGCCCTCACGTGGCAATGGCCATCCAGTTGGCCTCACAGTGGCATGGCCATCCGGGTTGGCTCACGTGGCAGGGCCACCCAGTTGGCCCAAGTGGCAGGGCCCATCCAGTTGGCCCACTGTGGAAAGGGCCCATCCATTTGGGCCCTCCGTGGCTTTGGCCCTTCCAGTTGGCCTAACAGTGGCAGGGCCCACCCATTTGGGCCTCCCAGTGGCTTTGGCCACCCATTTGGGCCCCTCACAGGGGAAATGGACCATTTGGGCCTCACAGTGGCTTTGGCCATCCTTTTGGGCTCCAGGGGCCCCATGGCCATCCAGTTGGTCACATTTTCTGGTCAGCTTTCGGTGGCGACTTTCAGATGAGGGTTAAAACCCCAATACACTGGACGAGTTTTAATTATGACTAGGGGGAAGAGGAGAGAGGCGAGAGAGAAGAAGAGATGGAGAGAGAGAGAGAGAGGGGGCCCAGACAGACAGACAGGGGGAGAGAGAAGAGAGAGACAGGGGGACAGCCAAAGGGAGGGGACGGCGACGGGGACAGACCAGACAGACGGGACAGACAGACAGACAGGGGTTTGTTTACTTACTTTGTAAATACGTACTTTCGAAAGTACTTTACCTACCTCCCCAACCCCCCCTGCATCCCAAAACAGACAGACAAAGATACGAAACAAAAAACAGAGAGAGAGTAGACAGACGACAGACAGACAGCTGACAGACGGGGACAGTTAGACAAAAGACAGGACAGAGAGGGGGAAAAAAAGGGAGGGGAGGGTGAGGGACAAAAAAGAGGGCAGGGACAGACAGACGCCGGACCGGCGGCAGTAGAGAAAGAGAAGACGGACAGCGGGACAGACAGACAGATGATTTTCTGTTGCTACCCTTTTCTGTCCCCAATTTAAAAATTTAAAACGGGAATTCAAAAGAAAACCAGGCTTTTGGGGAACCCCCCTTGTAATGTCCCCAATCCCGAAAAGGGGAAACCCCCAAAAACGGGAGAACAGAAAAGGGACCCCTCCCCCCCCCCCCCTTCCCTTTGGTCTATTGAAATCATTTATCACAGTTAAATGAAAGGTCCCTCTGAAAGGGGGAAAACCCTTTTCTGTGAAATCATTTTTTGTCTGATGCTCAGTTTTGGGAACCTCGTTTCTTTCAGGGAAAATGGTATTGAGGGGCCCTAACTTTGAAAAGGGTTTTAAAAATTGTCTTCCATGGTTCTTTGTGTTGATAAAAATTCCCCCGGGTTATTTCGCGGTCCAGGGCGACATTTTTTAAAAAGGGAAAAGATCACAATTTTTGTGTACCACTGGGGGTTTATTTTTTATGAAAATTTATGAACATATCAGATGGGGGTTTGCAAGAAATAGAAAAGTTGAGTGTAAAGGTTTTTCAGTTGTTTTTTTTTTTAATTTTAAATAAAGTGTCTAATTAATGGGCAATTTTCGCTCTTTCCCGTTTTTCCGTCTGTTTCGGTTTCCCCTCGTCCCCTTGAAAATTTTCGGCCCAAACGATCTTTCTTTTCCAGGCCCCGCTTGTGGAATATTTCCCCCTTCTTCTTGCGTTACACGGACTTTTTGGGAGTTTTTTTTAAAAACCTCCCAAAGGGGACACATTTTTTTCCCTGGACTGTTTAAACCGATATCCGTTACCCTGTGCGCGTGTTTATGGTGGGGAACGCGCTCCTGTGTTTGCTGCGTGTGAGGTCCCCCCCAAACCCCCCCCGGGGGTTGTGGTGTGTGGTGTGGGTGGGTGTGTGTGTGTGGGTGTGTGGGTGTGTGTTGTTTTGGTGGTGTGGCGCGCGGCGCGCGCTTTGTTTTTAAAATTTAAAATTTTTTACATGTTTTTCGTAATATCCCTTTTGGGGTTTCTTGCGAGGTTTAAAGGCCCCTCAAAAAAATTTTTTTTTAAATTTTAATTACATTACATTACTTTACTTTTAATTTCCGGAAAGTGTTTACAGGTTGGGGCCCGCACAGGGGGACGGGCGCTGAAACTTGAATTATTTTCTTAAAAACCCTAACCACTTTCCTCATCCGCCAGACTTCTGAACGTTTGATGTGCATTTCTGAAGCTTCCATTAGCATTTCTTCGTCTTTTTTTGTCCCTCCGTCTGTCTGTCTGTCTGTCTGTCTGTCTGTCTGTCTGTCTGTCTGTCTGTCTGTCTGTTCTCTCTCTCTCTCTCTCTCTCTCTCTCTCTCTCTCTCTCTCTCTCTCTCTCTCTCTCTCTCTCTCTGTGTGTGTGGCAAAAAACTGAAAGAAATGAAAATAATGAAGTTTTTTTTTGTTTCATGAATGTTGTTCTCTTTGTATAAGCAGCACATTATCAGAGTGAGAGTGCCAATACACCACACATTAGAACATTAACAAACCCAGACACTTCGTATCAAACGCCAGTACACTTAAATCAACAAAAACATGTTCATCTGAGAGAACATACAGACATTGCATGGTGTGTAAGAGACTGGTTGGAGAAAAAAAAAAGGGGGAAAAAAATTGGAGTGGAAAATTTTTTTCGCTTTATTTTTCCAGATGAAGAGGACAATGTGAAGCACCGAAAAATGAAAAAGGTGGATTTTGGCCTTGGGGGGGGGGGGGGGGGGGGGGGGGGGGGGTAGGAGTAAGTCACTGCCTTAGGTGTTCCATTGATCCGATAACTGATGCTACAAAAAAAGACATAAAATAAACCAAAGAACTGAACTGAACTGAGCACTGTGTTTCTCAGTGTAAGTCGCTGACACCTTCCTTCCCCACCGTCGTATCCTCTGTCTGACACACACACACACACACACACACACGCACGCACGCACGCACGCACGCACGCACGCACGCACGCACGCACGCACGCACGCACGCACACACACACACACACACACACACACACACACACACACAAGCGCGCACTTTCCTTGAGAGCAACACGCCCAAAATAGAACCCTAACATGAGAGAGATAAGTCTGTCACGCCATTGTAAACAGGGAGTGAGGTGAAAGATAAAACCTGAGGTATAGCCA
>CM031600.1:34315920-34328420 GCA_018398815.1 Conus ventricosus
TTTCAGATTCATTTTGTGAATACAGCCACACCCAAAATAGCAGCAACGACTTCTTCACTGGAAATAGGTTGATTAAATAATGGCTCAATTTCATTCTCTTCTACCACACCGGTCTGTTCTTCCATACTTTTATTATCAAAACTATGAAAACGCCCCCAAAATGGTCATGCCACTGTTGAACTGAGATTTTGTTATACACAAAACTCTTTTTATTTACAGATCTTATCACTGACCAGAACATTTTAGAATCATTGACTGAATTTTTTAGTTTCTTTAACCTACTTTCTTTAAACTCCAGTTCCTTTGTTTTCCTTAGCGTAACATACTCTTTACGTGATACAGCGTATTCTTTCTTGTTTTCCTTAGCGTAACATACTCTTTACGTGATACAGCGTATTCTTCTCTTGTTTCCTTAGTGTAACATACTCTTTACGTGATACAGCGTATTCTTCTCTTGTTTTCCTTAGTGTAACATACTCTTTACGTGATACAGCGTATTCTTCTCTTTTCTTACTTTTATCCTTGGCTGTTTTGCATCTCTGAAATCTTTTAATAACCTTTTAACTTCCTGTTTCTTTCGTTCGCACTCATTATCAAACCAGTCATTGTATGTTCTGCTGCCTCTACAAATAACTCGAACCATACAAGCTGCGGCTCCGCACAAAGCACTGACAAATTTATCTAGACTCTCATTCACATTAATTTGTAAATAATTGACGCGCTTTCTGCATGCTGTCTAGAAATTCATCACATTCAAGTTCATTTCTGAATATACCAGCATATTCATCAGCCCAAACAATTTTTTCTTCACATTGTTCTGGTGAATACCTCTTCTCTAATTTACAACAATTACTTCTCCATATAGCTTCAATTGGTAAGTGCCATGAATAAATGCAATCACCAATGTGTAAATCAAAGTTTGACAACAAGCAATTGTGAACCAGTACGTAATCGATCACACTACATCCGTTTGGAGACACAAAAGTATACTCACCCTCACTATCACCATCACAAAAACCATTTAAAATGCTCAAGTCGAACATGATACAGAAATCCAACAATGTTTTGCCAAAATTGTTGATAACTGAGTCTTTAGAGCAACGTATGCAATTGTCGTCATCCACATTGACATTCTCCATACAGCTCACATCGTTTGTCATAATTTCATTTTCAGCTTGTTTGCAACCTGTTCTGGCATTCAAATCTCCCATAACCATAAAATAAAGTGTATCCATTTCTTTTTCAAACTTTTGAAGTAAGGCATCTTCCATTATTAGAATACCATCTTTGATCAATTTATCGTTGTATATCGGGCCTCCTTCTAGGACTACATAGCAAGCAACCAAGACTACATCTTTATCAGTGTTAAATATACCTTTATCTAGTTTTACTGCAATAGCATTGTTACAACTAAGCTTTGTTTCTTTAACCTTGTTATGTAAACTCTTCCTTATCAACAACAACACACCTCCTGACTTCCTTCCATGAACTGATAGTTTTTTGGCTGGTACAGGAAACAGAGAGAGAGAGGAGAGAGAGAGAGAGAGAGTGGGGAGAGAGAGAGAGAGAAGGTGGGGAGAGAGAGAGGTGGGGAGAGAGAGAGAAGGTGGGGAGAGAGAGAGAAGGTGGGGAGAGAGAGAGAAGGTGGGGAGAGAGAGAGAGAGAGACAGAGAGAGACACAGAGAGAGAAGGTGGGGGAGAGAGAGAGAGAGAGAGAGAGAGAGAGAGAGAGAGAGAGAGAGAGAGAGAGAGAGAGAGAGAGAGAGAGGTAATTATCGCGCATCATTTATCAGAGTTAATGCTCAGTGCCCTCAGTACTTTCTCTCCCGAAGTCTCCTCTACCTCATTCTCTCTCTCTCCCCAATCGCTCATGCAATCGACAGGAGTGACTTTCCTATATTTTTGCCCTTCTACATTCTCCACCCCCCACTCCTTCAAGCAAAACGTGTCAATTGCACAACAGAGATCTCTTGGCAGCGGTGAAAAAAATCGATCTTGATAGTCAGGCTGTCAGTGTCAAGATGTCAAAGTGTTTGCAGGATGATTGATGAGACAGAGAGAGACGACAGAAAGAGAGGCAGAGACAGACAGACAGACAGGGACAGAGACACAGGTAGAGACAGACGCAGTGAAAGACTAAGAGAGACAGACAGACAGACAGACAGACAGAGGGACAGACAGAGGGACAGACAGAGGGACAGACAGACAGGGATAGAGACACTGGCAGAGACAGACACAGTGAAAGACTAAGAACGAGAGAGAGAGAGGGGGGGGGGGGGGGTAAGAACAGACAGACCGACAGACAGACAAATAAAGCCAGCTAACCAGCCAGCCAAACTGACAGACATAGAGAGAAAATGAGAGAGAGAGAGAGGGGGGGGGGAGGAGGGTTGTGTGGGAGAGAGGGAAGGGAGACAGACAGAGAGATGACTGACAGACAGAGGGACACGCACACACACACACACACACACACACACACACACACACACACACACACACACACACACACACACACACACACACACACACACACACACACACATGCGTGTGTGCGCGTATCTGAGAGAGAGAGAGAGAGAGAGAGAGAGAGAGAGAGAGAGAGAGAGAGAGAGAGAGAGAGAGAAGAGAGAAACAAACCACTGAACTGAACTGAAGAGAGAGAGAGAGAGAGAGAAAGAGATTTGTGGGTTGTCACAAATCATGCAACCCACACACATACATGCACGCGCATACACACAAATACACACACGCATACACACAGACGCGCGCACACGATCACACACACACACACACACACACACACACACACACACACACACACACACACACACACACACACACACATATGCGTACACACACACACACACACACACACACACACACACACACACACACACACACACACACACACACACAGCACACACACACACACACACACACACACACACACACACACGCGCGCGCGCACGCGCGCGCGCACAACACACACACACACACACACACACACACACACACACACACACACACACACACACACACACACACACACACACACACACACAGGCCTGCACACACACAAACACTCATAAATGCAAACACACAAAAATCCAAACCTCATCTACATGCACATTAACATGCACATAAAGACAAAAACACACACACAGAAGCACACATACCCACACACACAAATGCGCGCGTGCGCACGTGCGCGCGTGCGCGTGCACATGCTCACCGCTTTCCATGATAAAAATCACACCTAAAATAAACTTAGCATGGGAGAGATAAGGTCTGACAAGCAGTAGTAAATAAGGAGTAAAGTGGCAGATAAAAATCACAGGTTCTAGCCATGGCAGAAGAGGTTAAAACCACAAACAGAAGAAATGAAGCTCATGGGGCACGCACACGCGCGTGCGCGCGCGCGCCACACACACACACACACACACACACACACACACACACACACACACACACACACTGTACGTAAACAAACATGGTCTCCATGCTTGAGAGAGATAATGGGGTATAGGATGAGCGGAAGTTGTAGACAAGGAAAACATTGGGGGGGGGGGGGGGGGGGGGGGGGGGAGGGGGGGAGGGGGGGAGAGGAAGGGAGGGGTGATGGTGGAGGAAGGATAGTGAAGAGGTGAAGAGACTGCACAGGAAGGAGGGAAGATAGAGGTGATGTGAGGATGTGAGGGAATGAGGGAAGGAAAGGGGAAGGTCACTGCTCCCCCTCCTCCCCCCCCCCCCCCCCCCCCCCACTGTTACGCTCACCCTTCCTCCCATTCCAAACCACCAAGGAATTCTAGAACCGTCAACAGTGTACTCACTCGCACGCTTTCTGTTTCCCTCTCTCTGTACGTTTCCCCGAATCAGCGAGTGTCGGCAGCAAACGAGGCTAAGTCACGAAGAACGCTCGTTCGTTCACGCACAAATGGAAACACTCACCCAAACACACTCAACTGACCGACAGGCAGGGGAAGAGAGTGTATAGCCTGGCTTGCTTACGTGAGAGTCGCCCGTGCTGCTGAAGCCAACAGGAAGCTGGACAGACACACATCAACAGACAGACACGATAAAGGGCGGAGAGTTCATTATCTGGCTCCTGTGTTGTGTTGGAAAAGACAGTTTTAGTGGGAGGGTTCGGCTGAAGGTTACTGACTCTGTGTGTGGAGGAAGAGGAATTCAATGACTGGTTTTGTGAAGGAACAGTGGGTTTTTTTTTTTTTTTTTTTTTTTTTTTTTCATCAGTGTAAAGGTTACACCTGTGTCTGTGAGTATACTGTTCTCGGCAACTTTCTGTTGTGAACACAGATGACGATGAACACTTAAGATGGCATGATGTAAGTTAGTATTATGAGAATGTGATGATGATGACAATAAGAGAAAAGGCACAAGGAAATGCACAGAATTCTACCACAGTCAAACGAATCCTGCATGTGCCTTTGGTTCAGATCGGCACCACAGATTTGGTCGCACCAACATTTGATTAAAAGATTCGTCTCTACATCCCATTCCATCTTTCCAACAGGTTCTGGTAAAGTCGGTTTCGTAATATTTACGTCATCTTTCTAAATGGATTGCTGGATAAGCCCTTGAAACTGGATAAGCACCACAGATCCACACCATTTTTTTTTTTTTTTTTTTTTTTTTTTTTTTTGGGGGGGGGGGGGGGGGGGGTGGGCACGCAATCTTTTCATCACGTTTGCTCAAATGCGTTCACCATTCCAGTGATGCACTTGAATACAAGCCAAGTAGAGGTAAAATATATAACCAAACACCATCGCAGATCATCTCCATCATATATGTAACCATACACTATTGCAGATTTCTTTTTTTTCTTTTTCCGCGTACGAAGGCTGATGCTCCTGCGGACACTCCCTGTATAGACAGGCAATGATTAATCCCATCTGCCCAGCAAAGGGAGGGAGTTTTGTGTGTATGACCGGTTTTTTTTTTATCCCGCCATTAAGGCACCCATACTCCAACTTCGGGGAAGGTGCATGCTATGTGTAACGTGTCATCCATACCAACGGCCAAACTGGCCTTCTCTTCCGAAAGTTGGTGATGGGATTTTACGTGTGTGCAAGATGTTATGCGTGCGTTCACACACGAAACCTCGGTTTATAGTCTCATTCGAAGGACTGTATGGGAAATGGAGTCAGAACCAATGTTAACTCTGAGGGGAAAATCCCCCTGTACCGAAACGGCCCGGCGGAGATTCGAACCCGCAACCCCAAGATTACGAGTCCGGCGCTCTACCAACTGGGCTATTCCGGCCCCACTATGGAGATCATCTCTATCAGTCTTTGCAGACAAACCTTGGTTAGACCAAACATATTTGGTTCAGTCAACCTGCAGCAAATGGCGGTATTTCAGAAATGAAGTCAACCATTTTGAGACAACCTTGGAGAATCTCGATATGGTGCTCGACCGTTGAGGAACCCGCCAGGGGGAAGAGTGAGAGCAGAGACCTGCCTGCTGACCAACCGATGAGGGAGAAACTCTACGGATCTCTGGAGACCTCCGCCGGACGGCAGCCTTCATCATGCATCTGGGTTCCTGTCTGAGCGAACGAAGAAAAGAAGAAGAAGAACCATTTTGCATCAGCGTTTAAGCTTACATCATACCTTTGTTATACTTTCATTGAAGCAGGCTGAAGAGTATAACAAAGACAGAACGACCCAGGATCTACTCTTCATTCAGAGCAGCGCTACAGATTCTACCAAAAACGTAAATGGGTTGGTTCCTGGGACACAATTCATCTTTCCACCAAGTTTACTTAAGTCAATGTAATATCGTATACAGACAAACAGAACAAACAATCAAAGAGAGTGAAAACATAATCTTGGCTGATAAAGTGATTGAGTGTAACGTTAACCGCTTTACCAGCGAAGATGATGATCATTCAAATCACAGCCCTGTCACTGACTCTGATGTAGCTATAAATGTGACAAAATTGATCATGAATAATGATTACAAATGTAATGACGACGACCCACGACGATGATCATGATCATGATCGTGGTCATAATTATGTTCATTAGCATGATACAATGATGAAAATGATTGTGATGATGCTGAACATGCAGAAAACAAAGGGATGAGTTTTGCTGATGATACGTTTGTTTTTTTTTAAATATTTTTAATTTTTAGACATGTCGATGATAACGATATTGGTACAAGATTGATACTGTAGCACTGTACATTTTGGGTGTGTATGCGTTCATTTCTATCCTTCTACGCACGCACGCACCCCCCCCCCCCCCCCCCCCCCCCCCCCCCCCACACCCCCCCCCCCCACACACACACACCACAAGCGGGCTCACACATGCGTAGAAAAGGTAGAGACAAACAGACAGGCAGACAGGTAAAAAAAAACAGACACAGGATATCAGAATCCAGTCAAGGACATTTCGATAAACAACCATGGAACAATAGCGTGACCACATAAATAAATCCTATAATCTTATTTTAGCTGACATCGTTAGTTTCCCCAATGAAACTTTAAGTAAAGAAATCGAACTGCCGACAGTAGAAGAAAAAGTGTTATATTGTTACGCCGGGCAGAAGGGACAAACAAATTACAAGACAAAAGACGACGCGTTTCGACCTCTTTGGTGTCTCCCGGCAAGTTAAACAACATTCAGGACAATGGAAAACGGTTTTTTTTTTTCCATTCAACGTCCATTTGAGCCCAAGATAAAGATAAGTGATTATCTCGTTTTTCGTTTTCATTGTCCTGAATGTTGTTTATCTTGTCTGAAGAAGACCAAAGAGGTCGAAACGCGTCATGTTTTGTCTTGTAATTTGCTTGTCCCTTTTCTTTTGGCTTAAGGATATAATGTTGTTGTTTTTTTTTTTAAGTTTGTTCCAATTTATATGCCAGTAGTCACCTCACTTTCAAACTAACTGCAAGACAGTAGATTATTTTTGATTGTATGCAAATGTAACAAGTTATTGATGCCTGTTTGCAAAGCAGCAAGAAATAATGTGCTGCCGAGACGACCATTTTTGATCGTATGCAAACGTATCAGAGTTATTGACGCCTGTTGCAAAGCAAGCAAAATGGCTGCAAGACATCATCATTGATCGTATGCAAACGTAACAGAGTTATTGATGCCTGTTGCAAAGCAAGCAAAAAATAATGTGCTGCCGAGACGATCATTATTGATCGTATGCAAACGTAACAGAGTTATTGATGTCTGTTGCAAAGCAAGCAAAAAATGTGCTGCCAAGACGATCATCATTGATCGTATGCAAACGTAACAGAGTTATTGATGTCTGTTGCAAACAATACGCTGCCGACACGGTCGGTGGAAAGTAGGCCTACCCTACTGTTGCCGGTTTTGTGTCGAGCCTAACAAGTTGCCCACTCTGGATGTATCACCGTTAACAACCGCCCTCTTCAACACGTTCCAACTTCGTTTTGCTAGTGAATTGTAGGAGAGAGCTGGAAGAGCTCGGGTTTATTGGACATGTTTGAAACAGAGAAGCGATGAAGCAGCGTTTCCATTATTTTTGGTCGCTCCCTCAATGGTCGTTCATAAATTCCTTCTCCTGTTTTTTCGTCGAGCTGCAGTGACGTTCTGCTGTGTACTTTGCCCAGCTATATGGGGTTGTCTTGTTATGTGCCATTACCTGATTCTAAAACCTTTGGCACATGATCATAGTAGAACCTTCTGCATTCTGTGTGTGTGTGTGTGTGTGTGTGTGTGTGTGTGTGTGTGTGTGTGTGTGTGTGTGTGTGTGTTGTCTGTCTGTCGTTGTCTGTCTGTCTGTGTCTGTGTGTGTCTGTGTCTGTGTTCTGTCTCTATCTCTCTCCGTCTGTGTGTCTGTGTCTGTGTGTGCTGTCGTCTGTCTGTCTGTCTAGCTCTCTCTCTCTGTCCCTCACTTCTCTCTCTTTTCCTCTCTCTCTGTTCTCTCTCTCTCATCTCTCTCTCTTCTCTCGTCTCTCTCGTTCTCTGTCGTCTGTCTGTCTGTCGTCTGTCTGTCTGTCTGTCTGTCTGTCTGTCTCTCTCTGTCCATCGTCTGTCTGTCTATCGTCGTCTGTCTGTCTGTCTCTCTCTCTCTCTACTCATCTCTCTCTCGTCTCTCTCTGTGTGTGTGTGTGTGTGTGTGTGTTGCGTGCGTGCGCGCGCGCACGCGTGCGCGCGCGCGTGCACGTATCTGTGAACGCATTCATCTGTAAGAGGCTCCTCTGTGTGGTATATGTGTGAATGCGTGTATGCGTGTCTTGTCTGTGTCGTAAGTGTGGTTTGAGTTTTTGCCTCTATGCACATGTGACCACACGTACGCACATGCATCTGTGTGGTGTGTAGTGACCTGACCAACACCTTGTTTCTTTACCTTATCTCAGATCCAGCAGTGATATCAGAGTTGATGTCATCACCTGGGCCATTACACCGTCTTCATCGCCACCACGCCAATTTCACGGTAATCCCGTGCAGCGCAGCGCAGTGCACAGCTACAGGCACGCTGTCATTGTCAGCACAGACACTGGAGGAGATGAGGACTGCTGTTTTCACAAAGGTACTTCATCTTTCTTCTTTTACTATTTCTTCCTCTTCTTTTTCTTTTATTTCCTCCTCCTCCTTCTCCTTCTCCTCCTCTTCCTCCTTTTTTTTTTCTTCTTCTTCTTCATTTTCTTCTTCTTCTTCTTCTTCTTCTTCTTCTTTCTCTCTCTCTCTCTCTCTCTCTCTCTTCTCCTCCTCTCTCTCTCTCTCTCTCTCCTCTCTCTCTCTTGTGTGTGGTGTGTGTGTGTGTATGTGTGTGTGTGTGTGTGTGGTTTATATGTCACAACAAGAAACAATCCATCGACTTACTGAGTCATTTCTGATGATGTAAATAATCAATCAAACATCATTTGACCCAAACTCTGGATAATACCTTTGATGACTCGGCACCGAGAGGAAAATCCCCATAGGTCTTCCTACCAATCAGAAGACGATGATATTTAAGGTGCACAGGGAAAAGAACTGTTGGACATGATGAGAATAGATATTGTTTTTGGCCTCTGTCTCTTAAATACAACATTCATCATCGAAGCTGAAGTGGAATTTAAATAGAAAGAAGCTGAATGAAAAACAAGATTGTTCAAGGTTTTTTTTCCTTCTGAGTCTATTTTCGTTATAAATATTAATATGTAACTGGGCTTTGTGAATCGCCGTATCCTGTAAACTTTCCTGCGATTGGTGGAAAGAGTTGTCAGTATTCACCTGTTGACTGTCTTCTTTATTCAGAAGCTAACGAGGCCACGAACTAGGAACAAGGTGGCCGTTTAGGAACCAGAGTATCATCTAAGGAAATACAACTGTCAGTACAGAAGCGTGCTGCAAACTGTGAACCAGGCTGTCAATTAGCAACCTGAGTTTGATGCAGGAACCGGGGTAACAACTCTAAAACTGCTGCCATTTACGAAACAAGCTACGTATCCTAAATGACGTCACAATATATGTCGAGGCTGTCCAGAGTAATGTCTCTGTTTACCTCGCCCATTCCACACACCTGTAGTCTGGACAGCACGCCCTTTCTCCTCAACCGTCCTTTTACCCCCCTTCCCCCCCCCCCCCCCCCCCCCCCCGCCCCCCATATTCCCTGTCCCAGCCCTTTTATCGTCCAGCTCCTGTACACTGCTTTGGGTCTGTCTGGGACCTCCGCTTGGCAAAGGTGAAGAAAAGGTTAATGAGAATCAGACGGCCTGTAGAGAGAGAGAAGTGTTTGTGGGTAATTGATGATGAGAGAGCTATAATACGGTGATGGCATTTTTGGGAAAGGGGAGAGAGAGAGGGGGGTGGGGGGTGGGGGGAGGGGAGGTGGGGAAGGGGGAGGGGGGAAGGGAAACAGACAGAAAACAGACATACTGATAGAGAGCTACGTTAGAGAGTAGAAAGGAAGGACAGACAGACAACAGGTAGAAACGATACAAGGCGGGAACAGACAGAGAAAGGACACTAGACAGGGAAGGGCGGGACAAATTAAGGGGGGGGGAGAGGGGAAGGGGGGGGGGGGGGAGGAGGAGAGTTAGAAAAAAGATACACAGGATTGAGGAGGGGAGAAAATGTCAGAAAGTTCGGATGTGCGGGGGGGGGGGGGGGGGGGGGGGGGGGGGGGGGGGGGGGGGGGGGGGGGGGGGGGGGGTTGTCTGCTGTTTTGCCTTTCTCCCGGGTCACTGAAAAATTTCCAGATTCACCAGCACGTGCACTCGGCTCGCGAGGGTTTCTCTGGGACTCCAGCGTTGTTGTAGACCGCACGGGTATAAGAAGCCAGCTAAGTCGCGTAGAAGAACGCTCGTATAAAATATAGATGTTTTCTAATATAGCACACAGGGAAAACACACTCGGCTTCCCGGGACAGGAAGACACAAGTGCGACCCGTTTAAAACTGACTACTTACGTGAGATATGTTGGTGGGTCATCCGATTTGGCCCTGAACTAAATGGAGGCTGGCAGACTGATTTACAGATAAACGGTAGGACATCCACATGAAAGATTCACAGTTGTGTTGGAAAATACGGAAAAGAAGATTTGGCGGGAAATTGGCTGAAATGACTGTTGTGATTATGGGCGCAATAAAAAAGGGAATTCCGGGTTTCCTGAAGTGGGTCAATAATTGACTTGTAAGGATCAGCACACCGTGTTTCACCTTTCTTCTGTGTGATTCAGCACACCTGTTACTCACCTTTTTTTTATTCTGATGATGTTTTTCTCACCACAGGAGGGCACCGTGAGGAAGCATAAAGTTTACCGTGCTGTTTGTTTCCTTGGGTGTCGTCCTGTCTTGAAGATAACTCACCCATGGCTGGGTACATCTACATCAAATGCTAGAGGGTTATTCATAGGATAAACACCTATCCCGGGGTGAAAATTGCACGGTCTCTGGGTCTAATTCTAACAGATGTTGAGAAAAAATCATTCGGGTAAAGTAAAAGCGAGATGGACGCAAAGGAATAGACCAAGTGTGCAAAGTTTGAGGGTTTTTGGTTGTTTGTTTTAACCTAGAAAGATGATGATCACAGTAAAGATGATGTAAAATATAGTGATGAGATATGATGATTATAAAAACATCCAAAAAAAAAAAAAAAGACACAACCAATGTTAGGTAGGCACTCAAGGGCTGACCTGCGCAAATGGGCTAATGCGTAGGTCAGACATCTGCTAAGTCGTAGCTTACAAACCCTCTTCTTCAATTCTCTCTCTTAGTTTGTTGATTCAATTATCCATCACTTAAAATCATGCGCAGTGTGGTCTCAAAACTTACCGATTTTGGGTTTACGTATATGGACTAGTCCACACACATGACGCCCCCCTTTTATGAAACTGAAACTGATGACATCAAATGTTAACAATAACAGCGATGCAGCAGTTTTCTTTAACCACCAGTTTCAATTGACTGCTGCTGCTGCTTCTCTGGTGATGGCATAGGAATCTATTGAGTATGATGTCGCTTATGTTGCTGGCATTGATGAATCTGATGACAATTGTAATGGGGGCAAACTTTACCGACTATGTTGATGTCGGTGATCCAACAGGACATCACCTATAAATGTCCTGCATGTGAAACCATATTATTGTCAAGTTTTGTTGAAATGTCATCATGAACCATTCTGTCTGATTGTGACTCAGTATTAAAAATATATCATTTCTTTTTTTTTTAAATCTCTGGCTGCTTTGGGGGGAGGGGGGTGCTGCTGGATTCTTTTTTGAACCCTTGATGGTGAGAACACCACAGAATTACAGACTGTGGTGTGTCCTGTTTGACGCCAAGAGCACAGACACAACAAGCCGTGTCTCCCTGATGAGTCCGATCCAGCGGACGAAAGGCCTAGGAGCAGGCAATACATATAGATCTTGCCTCGAGAGGAATTGCGATGGTCCCCTCATGCAGCTAGTGAAGGGTTTTCATATTTATAATATATATATTTCCCATTTTCTTCATCTTCAATTTTTTTTTTTCAATTTCAAGTCTTTGCCAAGTCATTAGTATAATGATGGAAGAATTGTTAACCTGCACTTGTTTCCCCCACTACTTAATTGTTCAGCATTTTTTTTTATCTCATGACAAACCGTTGGTAAGAGAGAGGGAGGGCAAAAACACTTTACCAACAATGTGGTTACAACTTTTTTTTTTTTAACATTCATCACGGCATTTCAGCTGTCAGTAAGGATGATTGAATAGCGGTGCTCAGTTTTTCCATAAGTATTGTGGTACACCTGACTATATCTGGTTGCATAATCACCGAACTCTGACATGTTTTTGCCGGGTTTTTTTAACGTGCGTGTTTGCTCTTCTGCATGCTGTCACACGGAAAGGGAAAACCAGACACTACCCAGGTCTGCACTGTGGACGTGGGAGGTGGGAAACACCCCCCCCCCCCCCCCCCCCCCCCCCCGTCACACTTCACCCAGGATTCAAGACACAACAAACAAACAAACATGAGCCAAGGTACACACGCATAGGTTACTACTCTGTCCCCTTCACTGTCTCTGCAGAGGCCGCTT
>CM031600.1:34330920-34339630 GCA_018398815.1 Conus ventricosus
TTTCTTACAATCCCATTCAAATAAAACATTCGTCACATCAAACCACTAAAATTCTATAATTTTACTAAACATAAACCCAAGAACGAAACACCCAATGCAATGGAATCAAATAAAATTAAAACATTCTCTTTTTCCTAACTTCACAAAATCATTTATCTAAAACATCAAAAATAACCCCGGGGTAAAAAGTTTTTTCAACTTTACCTGGCCGGGTGATTTTAAACTATTCACGAATCACGTCTTTTTTTTTTCCCTTTTTTTTTTTTTTTAAAACTGTCACTTTCACAACACGACCCAACTGCTGGCACTGGTATTTCGGCGGGCGCCGGGTCGGGGTGAGACTTTTTGGCACGGGCTTTTGGCCCTTGCGTTAAAAGTGGCGCGGCCCAAAAGTATGAGGCAAACCCCCCGTGAAGAAGAACATTGACTATCAACATCGATTGTTTCCCTTTCTTTTTTTCCTGCTTTAAAACGCATTGCACTCCCTCTCTCCTCTTCTAGCGCCTTATAAAAGGGACAGGGGTTCCCTTTTCTTTTTTTTTTTTTTTCTTTTTTTTTCCTCTTCATTATTTTAGCAACTTTTCTCCAAAATTTTCTCCAAGTCTTCCTCTGCAGACAAATCTCTTTCCCAAATCCCCCCACTTGTTCTCGTCCCTCCCCCCCTCATTTTCTCTGCTCTTCTCTCCCAAGAAAACACTCAGCCCTTTCACCCCTCTTCTGCCCTCCCCTTTTGGGGTTCTCCAATTTTCTCCCCTTTTCTGCTCTTCATCCCCTGCCTTTTCCTCCTCAAGACAAAAACCCAGAACCCCCCCTCTTTTCCCCTCCCCTTTTCGTTCTCATCTCCCTCCCTTCCTGAAAGGCGAGAGCCACTCCCCCGAACTTTCCCTCTCTCTCTCTTCTTTTTTCCTCTTTTTCTTTTCCCCCTAAACGCATTACTTTTTCCCTCACTCCTTTTTCCCAAGGGGCCAGTACCTTTGGGGTCATATTTTTACCGCCTGAAACCCGAAGTTATCCCCTCAAATTTCCTTTGGGATATTAAAATCATGACATTCACCCTACCCCGCCTTACCTCTTTTTTTGGTCAATTGGTCATTTAATTATTACTAGTTTTCACCCCCACCACACACCCCTTTCCCCCCCTTTCCTACTTAACTGGCGCCGTGTGGCTTAACTCGTGACACTGGTCATGAAAATTTGGTTTAGATGATTTCTGGGGCGCCACAGCCCCTAAACCAAAACCCTTTTAACCGAAACCTGTCGGTCCACCACTCAGACTGTCTGCTGTCTCCCCCCGCTGTGCAAAATTGGGCCCTGATCGACGCAGGGAAGCCGTTTTTCGGGCCCCCCAAGATGTCTGCGTTTGGACTTAGGGCCCCAGTTAAAGGGTGGCCGGCGACGGACCACACTTTGGTTGTGTTTTTAAATTTTTACCCCTGACAATTTTCCCCCTTGCAAAAGACTAACACCGCAATTTTCTCAAAACAACGGTACAAAAAAGACAAAAACCGAATTTGCTTTAACCACAACTACAAAGGCAAAGTTTTTAAAAAAAACTTTACCAACCCCCAAAGGTTTATAAATTATAAAAAAATATCATTTGAATACCACTCCCCAAAGAGTTTAAACGTTTTACGTGCGCTCTTGCGTTATTACCAAATTTTAAATTTTAACGACCTCTGGCGCACTTTTTCCATTTTCCCCCACCGCGGATTTGCCCCCTCTCCTTTTCACAATTCCTTTTTGAAAAGCAAAAAATAAAATTGAACACGATTTCCCTTACACTTCACCGAGGAAACTCCATCCTCACTTAAATTTCAAAAAATGCAAAAATTTTCCCAAGCGACGTATGCCCAAGCATAACTACACCCCATTTAACAAGTCTCACAAAGACAATAGAAAAAAGTCCCCCACACAAAAAAAAAATGAACCATTTTCCCCCTGGGAATGAAAACCCTTTCCCAAACAACATAATGTAATTTAAAAACATATTATCAAAAGCAGCACCCCCGGAAATGACTGACTTCCTCTGAGTTGCCGCTTGCTAGGGCTACCGACTTTAAAAAGTCACCCCCGCATTTTTGCGACCTTGGGGTGAAAGCATCGATAACCGTAGGGCCAGGGGCATTGCCCAAACCCCAAAAACTCGCTGTTTTTCAACTGCGGCGCCTGCAGGAAAATTTTAGTGGTTTTTTGGGTTTTGTCTCTATCAAAGAACTCTTTCCCCCTACAATTCCCGTGGAACTTCTCACGGCCCCCAACAGCTAAAAAACTCCCTTTCTCCACCGTTGCGTAAACCCTTTTTCACACTTTTGTCAAAAATTTCCCGCAAACATACCTCCCAGGGAAAAACCCACCCTTCATTCTCCTTCAACAATACGCACCTATCCCACCGCCCGATGCATCTTTTCCCCCAACAAAAAAGGTTTTTGGGCATATCGGAAACTTCAAAAATGGGGCGGAAACCAGTCTTTCCAACAAAAAACCCACCCGCAGTGCTTGCTCTGCAGCGTCGACCAAACCCCACTCCGTTTTCCCCTGCCTTTACCAAAACACGAGAGGGACTCGTGGTTGGGGAAATTTTGGCCAAATTTGGAACAAAAACCCCTATAGAACCCAATAAAACCAACAGACTCCTGACTTCTGTTTTGGGGCTTTGGTCTCCCCGAATTTATCAAATTTCCCCCAAACCTTTCCCCCTTTCCCGGCTGCTTTGTTTTCCCTCCGAAAAACAAAAACCAAGGAATCCAGGCTTGGAAAAAACCCAAACCTGGCACTTTTTGGTTTTGGCTTTTGGGGATTTGGGTTTTTCTTAACCTCTCTTAAAAAAAATGCTCCTAGCAGCCTCATAAGGGTCCTCCCAAGTCTCGGATGCTATCAAAATGTCAAACCATGAAATTCACAACGCCTTCCAAACCCCCCCCCCAAAAACTTCCTCATCATCCGAAGAAGACGCAGGTGCGTTTACCTTAAACCCAAAAGGGAAATAAAATCGCCATTTTTTGGGATAGCCCCATAGGAGTGGAGAATTCGTACTTCCTTTTTAAATCCCTCACTCAAAGGGAAATTTTCCAGTAACCCCTTGGGTCAGATCTATCCGGTTAAAAACGGGCCCCCCTTGCTTGGGCGATCGAGCGAACAGGGCTTTTTTTTCGGTATGGGCCCTGCAACGGGCCTTGGGGGACCAAAAGTTCAACGCTAAAGTCGACACAGAATCGGCCCCCTGACTTTTTTTTTTTAATAAAACGACGGGGGGACTTTTAAGAAGATTTGGGCGGTTTTGATCACCCCAAGGTCCAACATCTTTTTTAACCCCCTCCCCGCAACTTGCTTGGTGGCATAAGGGGGCGGGGGAGGCCTTTTTACATTACGGGGGTTTTTCGATGTTTAAATTTCCCCTTTCATTTCCCAAAAGTTTTTCCTCCTGGTTTTAAATCAGTCAGGGGCGGGCCCCAAACGTTTCAGGGGCCCCCTAACTCCTCCTGGGCTCCTCGCTAGCCCCTTTATACAATACACAACCCTGTAAGACCTCTTTTCCGGGGGAAACTCCGGGAACAAAACCCCCTTCCCTTTTGCTGGGCCCTGACCCCAAACAAGAATGCTTAGCTCGCCAAGGCAAATCTCCCTGAATAAAATTAAGGGGGAGCAAAAAATTTTCATGGAAAGTTTTGATTTTTCCCCTTTAAAATCGATTCGGATTCCTTTAACTACCTTTTTTTATTAGGGAAAGGTCCCTTCCAATGCATCAGCAGCTTGTTGGGTCCGTGGGAAGCAGTAAAAAGGACTTATCTCCCACCTTTAAAGGGAAAAACTTCCTCACCTTTTCCCGTCAAAGCTTCTTCTGGAACCCCTAACCCTCCTGCAAACCCTCCCTTTCGACCTTACATTTCTCCTCGAGCCCCAATTTTCGAAATTTCCCCCACAAAATTAAAATTTTTTTTTGACCTCTCGGGCTCCCGGGTTTACCGGACCACCGCTCTTTTAGAAAGCACACGGGCCCCGAACTGTCCCCCCCCATACAGGGAGCTCAAAGGGGAAAAGCCTGTTTCTCTCCCAAGGGGGTTTCCCCGTAGGGGGAACAGTGCCCGGAATGTAGCGGTCCCAATCTGCTGGCCTTTTTCCCCCACAGAGCTTCTTAAGATCCCCTTTAAAAAACCCCATTGAATTTTCTCCACCAAACCATTCATTGTGGGGGGTATGGGGGGAGTGAGAAACCCGTGTTATCCCTAGCGCCAGTTGAAACCCCCCTCATCACCCCTGAGGTGAACTGTGAAACCCCCTGTCACTGAGAAAAAAAGTGCTGGCCCCAACCCCCGCGAGAGAAGAAGGTTTTAAACCCGCCCTTCACGACCGTTTGGTATCAAAGGGCCCTTTTAATGCAAAACCGCTTCTGGGGATCGGTTTTGCGTATCCACCCCCGTCAAAAACATACCTGGCCCAAACCTTTGGGGCAGGCGCGATTGGGCCCCAAACAGAAACAACCCGCCCCCCCCCTGAAAAAATGGTAATTAAAGGGGAAAGTTTAAGAGGCGGCCCCCTTTTTTTTTCCCCCCTTGGGCTGACCCCTTTTACACACGGCACATGACATGCAAAAACCTTGAAAGTCCCGCCCTTGCTCCTGGCCAATGAAAGTCATCAAAATTTCGGGCAACGTTTTTTTTTGGGGCCGAGATACCCGCCATGGCCCACTCGTGACCCACGACAAGACAGTGTCCCCATAACCTGCTGGTACCTTTAACTGAGTGGTCACCTTACCCGTCTTCCCCTTGGGGAACACCGTACAACAGCCCGCCTTTCACAAGAAATTTCTGTCTCCCCTTTCCCCTAACCTCCGTTTTCTCCAACCCCTTTCCAAAATCCCAAGCCTTTAAAAAAACGAAGGGTCTTTTTCCTGCCTGGCCCTAAACTCATCAGGGGACACATCAAACCCGATTCCTTGCCGGGAAAGACTAACGGTTTTTTTCACCCTTTTCCTCCTTCTTGCTCCGGTTTTAACTGCTGCCCCTGTAGCATCAACAACCAAAGGGTCCCCTGGATCCCTTTCCCCTGGGAAAATTTTCCCCCGAACAAATCCCTGAAAGGGGGGTTTTTCCCCCACCAACGCAGACAACTCCCCCCGAGAAGTAAGGGGTTTCGTTTCTTCAAAACTTAGCAACTGGGAAACCCCCCCCACAATGCCTCGAAATTTGAGTACAGGTCTGGGTTTGCCCCGCAAATCCCCTTTCTCGACCAGCGTTGTTCGCTAAAACCGCAGGGAAAAACCAGTGCCCCCTAAAAACCTTTTTAAACCCCCCGCTGGCCAAACCACCCTTTCTTCCACGGGGAAAAGGGAAACCCCTCACCCAGTGCCCTCCATCCCTGACACTGAAATGCGTCCAGTGCTACCAAAGGCTTCACCCAACCCCCTTCAACTGAATCCCTTTTGGTTCCCCCAAATGCAGGTTTTTTTCCCCTTTACGACCCTTATCCACCTCTTGCAAGGCCCGCGCCCTTCTGGAACCTCATGCGACAATCCCTTTGCCACATGCCCTTCTTTTTTCAAATTAAAAAACCTAAGTTTCCCCTTTTCCCTTCCTTTTTCCCCACCCCTGGTTTGCAACTTTTCAGAAAAAATCCCCTGGGCCCCCTTGCACTCCTTTTCACCTTGCCTAGCACCTGTTTCTTTTTCCCCCACCTTATTTCCCAAACGTGCCCTCTATACACCCTCTGCGAAATTCCCAAAAACTCTCCCTTTCTGTCTCTGGCTGTCTTTTTTTTTCCCAAAAGTAAGGTTAACCAGGGGCCCCAAAACCCGACAAAATCTGTTCTTTCATAAATACCTTTTCAATTTCCCGCCCAACTCCTTCTTTTAAACCCCTCAACCCCTAACCACTTTTTAAAAAAGGATCCAAACGGGCACCAAACTGCGTGAACTTTCAAACCCGCTTTTAATTTAGCTGAACGAAAATTTTTTTTTCTTTCCCGAAACCCCCCTTTTTTGAGGTCAAAAAATTTCATCAAAGATTCCTTCACACGCCGAAAAAAAAACGTTGTTTTTGCGGGGTTTAAAGCAGTGAAAATCGTAAAAGCCTTAAACCCGTTTAGAAAAGCGACAAAATGAAATGCCCCCTCTTCTGAAGGGCCCAAACCATGAAAATGGTCGCAAACGTTTTTGAAACGACTGAATAAAAAAAATCAATCGAAACGGGTTTCCTTCCGAGAAATTTTTTGGGAACTTGGGTCGGGGGGCATACGCGCACAGAGCACTGGGAAAATGAAATCCCAACATCGTGGGCTCCCTTTTTTATTTTTCACTTTCTCTAACTCTAATTGAACCTTTAATCTTTTCCCTTTTTTCCCGCTTCATTTTCCCGTCCCCCTGCGCTTCGCTAGCCTGAAAACCTTTAAACCCTTTTTGTTTCCTGCGCTTCCTTTTTTTTTCCGTTTTTTCCCCCCTTATTCTTTTTGGTTTTTTCCCCACCTGATTTTCATTAGCCTGAATCCTTTAAATTTTTTTTAATTTTTTTGCGCTTTTTAGTGCGACACGGCGTCCTTTTCCCCCGTTTAAAAATTCCCTTTCCATCTTTTGCTGGGTTTTAACGAAAGCCCCGCAACTCTTCTCCCCCCAAATAGCCTAAATCACGAGCGACACTCACAAGTTGTTCAATAGGGGTGTTCTTTTCTTCCGTGATTATATCTTCTGTTTCTCTTTTTTTTTTTTCTGAACAAGATTTTTTTTACCACGACAGCCGAACTGGTGGTTACGACACGAGTGACGTAATAGCACAACCCTATGAATGATAATATTAGCTTGGGACAACGTAGTTAGTTTTTATAAGACGCCCAGCGCCTGACCCAACTATTGAGAGCGAATTATAGGCAATCTGTGCGAATAAGTACTCTGGGGCTGAAATGCCAAGCCTAGTATTAACTATCTTGGAAGCAATGCCAAGCCTAGTATTTAACTATCTTGGGAACATACAGTAAGACAACACCTTGTTTTAGGATTACAACACTTGAATCCCACCCAGCTTCCTCTCTGAGAAGTTGAACAATTATAATAAATGGGCCAAATATCCTGGCAGGCTCGCCAATAAATTGTCAACCTCGGGTGATGTCGATGGAGGAAGGACTAGCGCACAGCCCAAACACACTCACAAGCTTGCTTACAATCTCATTCATATATCATGCATTCGTCACATCAAACCACTAGTAAAGTCTATACTTTACACACATGATCATAGAACGAAACATCAATGCATATGGAATCAAATGAAATAAAACAATCTCTCTTTCCTGAACTTCACAAAATCATTTATCTAAAACATCATTAACTAACCCGGGTATAAATAGATTTCTACTTTACCTGGCCAGGTGATCTTAACTATTCACGAATCACTGTCTTTTCTTTTCCTTTTTTTTTCTTTCACTGTCACTTTCACAACACGACACAACTGCTGGCACTGGTATTGGTCTGCTGGCGCCTGGTCAGGTGAGACTGTTGGGCACTGGCGTTGGTCTGTCGATGAAGTGGCGCTGGCCAAGTATGAGGTCGAACCCCCGTGAAGATAGAACAGTGACTATCAACATCGATCTGTTCTCCTTTCTTTCTTCCTGCATTAACGCATTGCACTCTCTCTCTCTCTCTCTTCTAGTCTGCTCTTATCAAATGGACATGGTTGCTTTTCTTTTCTTTTTTTCCTTCTTTCTTTTCCTCTTCATTAGTTAGCAACTCTCTCCACATCTCTCCTAAGTCCTTCCTCTGCAGACTATCTCGTGCTAAAAGCCCCCACTTGGTTGTCTCCTCTCCTCCCCTCATCTCTCTGCTCTTCTCTCCTCAGAGATTACACTCAGACCTCTCTCTCTCTCTGTCTCTCTTCGTTCTCCCCTCGTTCTGCTCTTCATCTCCCTGCCTTTTCTCTCCTGCAGAGACTATAAACCCCGAACCTCCTCATCTCTCTCTCCCTGTTCGTTCTCATCTCCTGCCTTCCTGTAGGCGAGAGCCTACTCCCCCGAACTTCTCCCTCTCTCTCTCTGTCTGTTCCTCTTCTTCGTTCTCCCTCACGCATTACTTTATGCCCTCACTCCGTGTCCAAGGGCCAGTACCATTGGTCAGTATTTTTACCGCCTGATACCCGAAGTTATCTCCCTCTAATTCCATTGGATATTCAAATCATGACAGTCACGCCTACACGCCTTACTCTCTGTGGTGGTCAATTGGTCATTTAATTGATTAGCTAGATTTCACCCCCACCACACACTACCTTCCCCCCCTTTTCCTACTTAACTGGCGCCGTGTGGCTTAACTCGTGGACACTGGTCAGTGTAAATTGGCTAGATGAGTCTGGGTAGGCGCCCACGACGTCTGACCAAACCTACCGAGACCTGTCGGTCCAGCCACTCAGACTGTCTGCTGTCTCCCCCGCTGTGCTAAATTGGCTGGATGCGACGCATGAAGCCGTCTTCGTGGCGCCAAGATGTCTGCGTTTGGACTTATGTCCAGTTGAAGTGGCCGGCGACGGACCACACTTTGGTTGTGTTGAATTTTGACCGTGACAAACCTTCACGAGGGCAAAAAAATAGAAATAAAAAAGACAGAGAAAAGAAACCCTGCGCAAGTATGCTTGCTCGTAGTATTGAACTGAATAGTTAAAGTTCACTTGGTTATTTGTTTGTGTTTGGGAAAATGACGTTGCCATATGTGTGTGATGTGTGTGTGGTTTGTGTGGTGTGT
>CM031600.1:34339730-34347230 GCA_018398815.1 Conus ventricosus
CCCCCCTTACACAGGCCAAGACCTTTATGGAAAAACAAAAAATTATACCGACGCATTTTGGTTGGCAGCCGTGTTACCATTGTCGTATGATGCTCAAATACCCCCTTTACTTTGCCAAGACCTTATTAGAAAAACAAAATTAACCGACCATTTGGTTGGCAGCCGTGTTACCATGTTCGTATGATGCCATATACCCTTACTACCAATTAAAAAAACAAATATTATCCGCGCTTTTGGTTGGCAGCCGGTTACATGTCGTATGATGCTCATATACCCCCTTTACATAGGCCAAGACCTTTATAGAAAAACAAATATTATACCGACGCATTTTGGTTGGCAGCCGTGTTACCATTGTCGTATGATGCTCATATACCCCCTTTACATAGGCCAAGACCTTTATAGAAAAACAAATATTATACCGACGCATTTTGGTTGGCAGCCGTGTTACCATTGTCGTATGATGCTCATATACCCCCTTTACATAGGCCAAGACCTTTATAGAAAAACAAATATTATACCGACGCATTTTGGTTGGCAGCCGTGTTACCATTGTCGTATGATGCTCATATACCCCCTTTACATAGGCCAAGACCTTTATAGAAAACAAATATTATACCGACGCATTTTGGTTGGCAGCCGTGTTACCATTGTCGTATGATGCTCATATACCCCCTTTACATAGGCCAAGACCTTTATAGAAAAACAAATATTATACCGACGCATTTTGGTTGGCAGCCGTGTTACCATTGTCGTATGATGCTCATATACCCCCTTTACATAGGCCAAGACCTTTAGAGAAAAACAAATATTATACCGACGCATTTTGTTGGCAGCCGTGTTACCATTGTCGTATGATGCTCATATACCCCCTTTACATAGGCCAAGACCTTTATAGAAAAACAAATATTATACCGACGCATTTGGTTGGCAGCCGTGTTACCATTGTCGTATGATGCTCATATACCCCCTTTACATAGGCCAAGACCTTTATAGAAAAACAAATATTATACCGACGCATTTTGGTTGGCAGCCGTGTTACCATTGTCGTATGATGCTCATATACCCCCCTTCACATAGGCCAAGACCTTTATAGAAAAACAAATATTTAAATCTAAATTGATATGAATGCTGGAGGGGACGTGAAAGAAGACGAAGGTAAATGGGGAGGAGTTTGCGGGGGGGGGGGTGGGGGGGGGGGGGGGGGGGGGGGGGAGGGGGGGGGGGGGATCAGCATGAAAGGCTCTTCTTTTCTCTTCTTCTCTCCCTGTTTTCTTTCTGGTTTCATTCGTTCATATATGCATTCATTCATTCACCAATTAAATCACAATTTTAATTGTTCCCTTCTTCTTCTCCTTCTCCACTTCTTCGTCTTGTCTTCTTCTTTTTCTTCTTCTTCTTCTTCTTCTTCTTCTTTTTCTTCTTCTTCTTCTTCTTTCTTCTTCTTCTTTTTTCTTCTTCTTTTTCTATTCGATCATGAATTTATTCTCTTCCTTTCTGACAATACGTCAGAATACACGAATGATAGTTGCTCAGATGATGAGTAGAGATAAAGTAGAGAGGTCGAAAGAAATTGTCAGTTCATAAATGTTCATTCATCTATTCTCTCTCTCTCTCTCTCTCTCTCTCTCTCTCTCTCTCTCTCTCTCTCTCTCTCTCTCTCTCTCTCTTCTCCTTTCATTTTTTCCCCCTTTTCTTCTGTGTCTAAACCAGTACTGGAGTGGTGGTTGCTCGGTTGGTGAGAAGAGGTAAGACTGAAATGGTGTAAAGAGACTTACACTTCATAAATTCTCTCTCTCTCTCTCTTCTCTCTCTCTCTCTCTCTCTCTCTCTCTCTCTCTCACTCCCCCCCGCTCTCTCCCTCTCTCTCTCTCCCCCTACCTCCCTCTCTCTCTCTCCACCCCTCTCTCTCTCTCTCCCTCTCTCTCTCTCTCTCTTCTCCGACCTCCCTCCCTCTCTCTCTCTCTCCCTCTCTCTCTCTCCCCTCCATCCCTCTCTCTCTCTCCCTCTCTCTCTCTCTCTCCCTATCTCTCTTTTTCCCTCCCTCCCCCTCCCTCCTCTCCCCCTCTCTCCCCTTTCCCCTCCTCCTTCCCTCCTCCTTCCCTCTCTCTCTTCTCTTCTCTTCCTCTCTCTTCTCTCTCTCTCTCCCTCTCTCCTCTCCCCTCCGTAGGCAGAGCGATCAACGGCAGGCAGGCAATGGCTCAGCTGGATGAGGAAAGAGGGGGGGGGGGGGGGGGTACGGCCATGGTGTGGACTGCACTGGCGGGGGGTGGGAAAGTGGGTGGGGGGGGGGGGAAGAACAAAGTGGGAGGTGGTGAAGGTAGGGGGGGGGGGGGTGGGTGGTGGGATGGGGGGGGGAAGGGGAGGTTTAAAATGGGGTTTTCCCCAGTTGAAAAGGAATTTACCCGGGGGCCATACCCCTGTGGCTTTCTCCCCTTTTTCCCTTTTTCCCCCCCTTCCCCCCTTTTCTTCCCTTCTCCCTTCCCTTCCCTTTTTCTCTTCTTCTCTTCTTTCTTCTTCTTTTCTTTCTTCTTTTTTCCTTCTTCTTCTTTTTCTTTTTCCCCTTCTTCTTCTTCTTCTTTTTCTCCTTCTTCTTCTTCTTCTTTTTCCTTCTCTTTTTCCCTCTTCCTTCTTCTTCTTTTCTTTCCTTCTTCTTCTTCTTCTTCCTTCTTCTTCTTCTTCTTCTCTTCTCTTCTCCGTTCCCCGTCGTCGTCTCGTCGTCCGTCGTCGTCTCTTCTTCTTTTTCTTTCTTCTTTTTTCATCTTCTTCTTCTCTCTTCTTCTTCTTTCCTTTTCTTCTTCTTCTTCTTTCCCTCTTCGTCTTCGTTTTTCGTTTTTGTTTTCTTCTTCTTCGTCTTCTTCTTCTTCTTCTTCCTCTTCCTTCTTCTTCTTCTTCTTCTTTTTTTTCTTCCTCTCTGTCTCTCTCGTATCTCTCTCTCACTGTGTCTCCGCGGTCTATCTGTCTGCCTGTCGTCTGTCTGTCTTCTGTCTGTCTGTCTGTCTGCCCTGTCTGTCTGTCTTTTCTGTCTCTCTCCTCTCTCTCTCTCTCTCTTTCTCTCTCTCTCTCCACCTCCAGCTATGTGGGTGCGTGCATGTGTATGTGGGGTTTGTGTTGGGGTTGTTGTGTTGTGTGTGTGTGTTGTGGTGTGTGTGTGTGTGTGTGGGTGTGTGTGTGTGTGTGTTTTGGGAGGTGGTGTGCCAGGAGAGAGGTGCGTGCGTGTGTGTGTGTGTGTGTGCGTGTGTGTTTTGTGTGTGTGTGTGTGTTGTGTGTTGTGTATGGTGTGTGGTGTGTGGGGTTTTGTGTGTGTGTGTGTGTGTGTGTGTGGGGTGTGATTCTCTCATGAGAAAGACACGACAAAAGTCAGAAACGCGAGTGCGCGCATACACACATATGCTTAGCTTTTACACACACACGCCGCGCACGCGTGCGCACCCCGCGCGCGCCCCTCTACACAGAAACAACAAGAGAAAGATGACGGACAGACAGACAGAAGGAAAGGGAGAGAGAATGAAACAGACAGATGTACAGACATAGTGTTCATGGACAGAAAAAGAAAAAACCGAAGTCATGGTCAGTCGCCCCGCCAGTTTGTTTGGACATAAGCTCCAACTCAAATATCCCGGTGGTCCAGGCAGACACTTAAGGTGTCGGTCAGCCAATTTGGCACAGCGGAGAGGCTCCACGGACACAGCACTGTTTCCCGGGGACAGACTTTGTACTCGGCCGACTCTCGATAGGTTTAGGCCGACGGGTCTCGGCCGGGTCAGACTGATCCGGCCAAATTGCAGGGCCAGGCCCCAAGTTAAGTCGACGTCCCGGGTTTAAGTAGGAAGGGGGGAAAGGGATTGTGTGGTGGGGTAAAATCAAGCTAATTAATTAAATGACCCATTGACCACCACAGAGAGCAAGGCTAGTAGATTGACCCTTTACGATTTGAATGTCCAATGGAATTAAGGGGGTAAACCCCAGTAGAAGGCGGGAAAATACTGACCAATGGTTATCACCCTTTGACACATGGATGAAATAAGAAAGCGATGCTGATGAAGGGAGAGAAAAGAAACAGACAGAGAGAGAGAAGAGGTTCTGGGTTTTAGGCTCTGCAGAGAGAAAGGCAGGGAAAATGAGAGGGGAGTGAAGAGAACCGAGCTGAAGCATTAGCACCAGAAAGAGTCTGCAGAAAGGAAGGACTAAGGAGAGATGTAGAGAGAGAGTTGCTAATGATGAAAGAAAAAAAAAAAAAAAGAAAAAGAAAAGAAAGCAACCATTTTCCATTTGATAGAGCAGACTAAGAGAGGGGAGAGAGAGAGAGTGCAATGCATTAATGCAGGAAGAAAGAAAGGAAAAAGATCGATGTCTGAAGTCACTGTTTAATCTGAACCGGTTCGACCTCATACTTGGCCCGCCACTTTCATCAGCATCCAACCTGACCAACGCCAGCGGTCTAACCTGACCAGTGCCAGCAGCCCAACCTGACCAGTGCCAGCAGTCTAAACCTGACCAGTGTCCAGCAGTTGTGGTGTGCTTGTGAAAGAGACAGTGAAAAGAAACAAAGAAAAAAAAAAGGAAAAAGAAAAGACAGTGATTCGTGAATAGTTTAAGATCACCTGGCCAGGTAAAGTAGAAATCTATTTATACCGGTTAGTTAATGATGATTTAGATAATGGTTTTTTGAAGTTTAAGGAAAGAGAGAATGTTTTATTTTGTTTGACTCCATATGCATTGATGTTTCTTTCCATGATTATGTGTAGTAAAGTTATAGACTTTACTAGTGGTTTGATGTGACGAATGCATGATATATGAATGAGATTGTAAGCAAGCTGTGAGTGTGTTTGGGCTGTGCGCTAGTCCTTCCTCCACTGACATACCCCGAGGTTGACATAGTGACAGACATGCAGACAGGGACAGACAGACAGACAGAGCGTCGATCAGACAGACGCAGCCAAAGAGGTAGTTACAGACAGACAAAGACAGAGAGGGAGACAGACGGAGACAAATTCGGGCGTGAAAATCAGGCGGACAGATAGAGAGAAAGGGGAGACACAGACATAGAAGAGGCATTAGAGATCAAGGAGACAGGGGACATAAACAGAGGCATAAAAAGACAGAAAGGGGGAGAAGCGGGGAGCAATAGCCACACAGACATAGTAGTACTCAACAGTAATCGCCCAAGTCAAAGACTATCGCATGGCTTGTCTGATTTGAAGTCCCACCCACCTCATCCCTCCCCCCTCCCCCCCCTCCCCCTTCCTATGACCCCTACACACACTCACATTTCTACCATTACCACCCACGGCTCCCTATAGTGACTGAGAGTTTCGTTATCAAAGCCGCAATGGCGGCGATACGGATCCAAAAGGGGAGACGTGTGTGAAGAAAGCCATGTCAGAGTCAACGCGAAAACCTTTTGATCAACAGTATACCGCTGCCCCACCAGTCGGTAGGTATAGCCACAAAGAGGAGAGAGAGAGAAGAGAGAGAGAGAGAGAGAGAGAGAGCGCGCCAGTAGTAGAACCAACGCCTTTTCCGACCTCGTCAGGAAAATCATATTTGTCCACACAAAACCGTGCTATTGATATTGCCGATGAAAGAAGGTCCCCGGGTCTCCTCACGTCGTGTGTGTATGATGTGAACGCAATGGCTCTAGCCAGTTTAAGGCATAGGTTTGTTTTGATTAAGGCCTACTGATCAATTAAGAGGAGAGGGGGGAGGGGGCGGGAGGGAGGAGGGGGAGAAGAGGGGATGGAGGGAGGAAGGAGGGCAGGGGGGGGGGGGACGGGGGGGGGGGAATCGGGTCTGTACATGTTTACCCATTGAATCCAGTATTTAGTCCACCACAGCAAAAGCAAAGAGAAAAATAAAGTTCTGCATTAAATCATTTCTGAGCTGATGAGATGATGCTTCCTCTTTCTGCTCTCTCTCTCTCTCTCTCTCTCTCTCTCTCTCTCTCTCTCTCTCTCTCTCCTCTCCTTCTCTCTCTCTCTCTCTCTCTCTCTCTCTCTCTCTCTCTCTCTCTCCTCTCTCTCTCTCTCTCTCTCTCTCTCTCTCTCTCTCTCTCTCTCTCTCCTCTCTCTCTCCTCTCCTCTCTCTCTCCTCTCTCTCCCTCTCTCTCTCTCTCTCTCTCTCCTTCTCTCTCTCTCTCTCTCTCTTCTCTCTCTCTTCTCTCTCTCTCTCTCTCTTCTCCTCTCTCTCCTCTCTCTCTCTCTCTCTCTCTCTCTTTTTTTGTTTCTCTTTCTCTCTCCTCTCCTCTCTCTCTCTCTCTCCTCTCTCTCTCTCTCTCTCTCTTCTCTCTCCTCTCTCTCTCTCTTCTTCTTCTTCTTGTTATCATTTCTTTGTTTCTCACATCTGAAATGGCTAATCAAGCATTTATCAGCAGAACACAAGGCCTGGTGGAGCGGTGCTGTTCTCCACACTTCAAAGGAGTTGTTTCCACGTGGACTGTGGGTTCGATCCTCCCACCGTGTGATGTGTTCTTTTGATGAAAACGTCCCCCCATCACTCCCTGCCCATTTCACCTCCCTCTCCTCCCCTCCCACTCCGAATCTTCGATTTTCTCCCTCCCAGCAGCTCTGTTGTTTATCGCGCGGCGTGTGTGTGTGTGTGTGTGTGTGTGTGTGTGTGTGTGTGTTGTGTGTGTGCGCGTGCGTGCGTGCGTGCGCGCTGCGTGCGTGCGTGCGTGCGTGCGTGCTGTGTGTGTGTGTGTGTGTGTGTGTTGTGTGTGTGTGTGTTGTGTGTGTGTGTGTGTGTGTGTGTGTGTGGTCGCGCGCGCTCGCGCAGAATTCATCTTTTCGGTCAAATTACGTAACAATTTCTTTTCTGCTGTTTGCCGATGTACTTTGTTTTAGATCACAATGTTATAAGTTTTTTTCCGTGTTTTTTTTTTTTTTTTTCAGATACGTAATATCAAAATCCTAAGAAATCTGTGTAAATATACTATCCTTCTCTTTTTATTGCTCTTTCCCCCCCTGTTTCTTTTCTTTCTTTTTTTTTTTTTTTTTTTAGGATTCACGTAATGTTGGTTAAATGTTATTGAATTCTTCTCCTCCGTGCTCAAACTAGACTCAAAGGACTATTAACTTGTAAACTTGTATGTGTGCACCCGACAACCGTGCGCGCGCTCTGTGTATGTGTGTGTGTGTGTGTGTGTGTGTGTGTGTGTGTGTGTGTGTGTGTGTGTGTGTGTGTGTGTGTGTGATGCATACGCGCTGCACTGTGTGTGTGTGTGTGTGTGTGTGTGTGTGTGTGTGTGTGTGTGTGTGTGTGTGTGTGTGTGTGTGTGCGTGCGTGCGGTGCGCACGCGCGCGCTAACTGGCACCCAGGGCGATGTGAGGAAGGGAGAGCAGGAGAAGAGATGGGGTGGTCAGAGGCGGGAGGGGGGGGGAGAGGGATGGGGTTAGGCGAGGTAACGGGGGAGAAGGTGATGAACGCACGTGACAGATAAACGTAGACCTAGACAGATACGGAGTCATCCAGAAAGACAGACTAAGAAAGAGAGAAAGAAAGAAG
>CM031600.1:34352230-34359730 GCA_018398815.1 Conus ventricosus
TTGTTTGTTTTCTAATTGCATTACTCCTGTGCGTGAGGACATAAGGAAATGTTATGAATTTATTTGTTTTTAACCTTTGATTTGGTGCTCACTAGGAATGAATGTGTACTATTTGTTTGCAGGAAAGGAAGAGGGAAATGGTATTGTTCTGTTACCTCTCCCCCTTGTCAAAAGACCTGTTGGTAATGACAATAAAATATCAAAGTGTCAAAGTGTCTCTCTCTCTCCCTCCCAAAGCATTTAAGTTACGATCTGTTCTTGTTTCTTATGTATAGCATTGAATCAGTTTTGAACGTTAACAATTATTGAATGATATTCAGGTGCACCCGTTCACGAGGGCAATGCCCTACTTGTGAATAAATTGTCCGTATCCGTATCCGTATCCAAATCTCTCTCTCTCTCTCTCTCTCTCTCTCTCTCTCTCTCTCTCTCTCTCTCTCTCTCTCTCTCTCTCTCTCTCACACACACCACACACACACAGACAAACACAGAGAGAGAGAAGACAGGACAGACAGATAGACAGCAGCAGACAGGCAGAGACAGAGATATAAAGACAGAGACAGACGGACAAGAGAGACAGAGACAGAAATAGATAGAGACGAAGACAGAGACAGACGACAGACAGACAGAAGACAGACAGACAGACAAAGAACATGTCCGACTTTCCAGTTCAAGTGACCTGGCTTGGAGTCCGGTCTTGAAATCTCTGGCTGTCTCTTCTGTGTCGCCGGATATTGACCCTGGGGTCAGCCGATGACCACATCAAGGGCTTTCCTTGGGACCCCTCCCACTTCTCACACACACGCACACACACACACACACACACACCACACACACACACACACACACACACACACACACACACACACACACACACACACAGTCAACGACCGAGGAGTCCCCTACACCCACCCACTCATCCCCCTTCCACCCCCCCCCCTCCCCCTACTCTCCCCCTTTCCCCCGTTCACCTGCTATACAGGTCGTGTAAGAGTAGGGTCGGTATGACTGACAATCGTCGTCGGCTACGAGCAGACATGAGAAATGATCGGCTTTACATTCAACCCTTAATTCCGCTACTAAAACAGTCATCTTCGGCAAGAAAAAGATGAAAACGACCAGTCTTGCATGAAGACAGTCATATTTTAAAAGAAAACGGTGAAAATAACTGATCTCGTGTGAAAAGTCAATTCTTTGCACGACAACTGCGAAAGTGATAACTGTTATGAGAAAAGTAGTCATTTTCTTCGAGGAAACTATGGAAATTACTGTTTTTGCATGACAAAAATGTTCTGCAAAACGACACACACACACACACACACACACACACACACACACACACACACACACACACACACACACACACACACACACACACACACGTGAAGATGGCTGTGCTTATCTAAAAACAGTCGTATTCTGCTACAGTAACAATGAAAATGACTGCTTTTGCGTGAAAAGTCATTTTCTGCAAGAAAACTGTTTAGAATTACTGTTTAAGTGGAAATACTCATGCTGTGCAAGAAAAACGATGAAAATTACTACTCTCACGTGAAAAAAGTGTGTGTTTTTTTCAATATGTCGATGCTGCAAATCCCCCCCCCCCCCCCCCCCCCCCCCCCTTGGATTTCTTTCTTAATTAACGTGATAACCTTGAAAAGTGGTGATTATGACCCATCAAAAGAAGTAATCGTTTCTCATGAAAACAGATCATTATAACTCATGAAATAATTCCCATGATTACCTCTTTTCACTGTAAACGGTTCACTGGGATTATGATGTTGCTTCATCGCGTTGGACCAATTCATGTCAGGATATCTTTAACGTGTGTCCGCCAGTTGCCATGTATACTGTCAGTGTAGTTATGTATTTCAGAGCGCAATATTAGCTTTTAGCTTGTTGTTGCTCTTTTTATGGATACAATCCAATGCTATTGTTTTGAATAAAGTTCTGTTTAAACCAAAGTTAGAACAATTTTAAAGGTGAAAAATGCATGTCCTAAATAGCTCAGTGGTAGAGCGCCGGACTCGTAATCTTGGGGTTGCGGGTTCGAATCTCCGCCGGGCCGTTTCGATACATGGGATTTTTCCCTCGGAGTTAACAGTGGTTCTGACTCCATTTGCCATACAGTCCTTCGAGTGAGACTATAAACCGAGGTTCCGTGTGTGAACGCACGCATAACATCTTGCACACACGTAAAATCCCATCACCAACTTTCGGAAGAGAAGGCCAGTTTGGCCGTTGGTATGGATGACACCTTACACATAGCATGCACCTTCTCCGAAGTTGGAGTATGGCTGCCTTAATGGCGGGATTAAAAAAAATTGGTCATACAACAACAAAACTGCATCCCTCTGTTGGATAGATGGTGTGTCCACAGGAGTGTCAGCCTGTGTACGCAGAAGAAGAAGAAGAATGTCCTAATTACTGTTGTCTTCGCGCACAGTAAGGCCGCCATTCTGGCACTTTGACATGAGCGAATTTTCATCCAGAGACTCTGTTGTCATGTGTTTACTTGTAGTGGTATGTTAAGCTTCGCAGAACTGCTGTTAACTACGCACATTTGGATTTATCCGAGTTTTCGCTCTAGTTTTCGCTTACACCAGTTATAAGATCACACTTGTACACATTCCCCTGAAGACGAAATGCATTTTCTTTTCTTCTGCCCTGCATATGATGATCTCAGATATGAGTTGCATACTACAGTCAATCTAGATCATTTAAAATTCAAAAAGCTTTCTATCCTAAAGTCTAAATGCGACGATGATATAATCCAACTTGCAAAGTTTATTTTTTATGCATTCAAACTGAGAAGATCACTGATCAGTGCCTGATTGGCTGGTATTAAACAAGGTGATACAATCACAATTTTTACCCCATAACACTTAAATAGGCCGAAGACCCCTGTCTTAACACAATGGGTATGATACCTTTTTCCGTACCCTCCAAATGATTTTCCTATTGTGCACTTTACTTTCATTGCATAATTTTCTTTTGTCTCGTTTGGTGGTGTTTTTTTTTACTTTTACTTTTCTTTTCTCTTTTTTTTTTTCTCCTCCTGTATGGGCTGAAGAAATGTTGGTGCATACGTGATTACTATTATGTGAACTCCACATGTTTATGGGCTCCATGTGCCTAAACATAAAACCAGTTTGAGTTGAGTTGAGTTGAGTACAGACCACACTTCGTTGTGCTGTCATCCCTTGAGCGTTCCTCCTACACCCACTACTCCCACCCCTTCCCAAAGAAGTTTTGAATATCCTTTCACATTTACACATCATTGAGATGTGGAACACTGCCCGGGGGGCCCATGTGTACGGACCTTAAAACGGATTTTACGCTCCTTTTGAGCGTTGCGTTTCCTCTTTCGTTCGTGAACGGTCGCGTGACGTTGTGCTGACTGGCTAACATTGCGAACGTTCTGTAAAGCTGAGCACGTGAACGTGGTGCAACACGATGACTTTAAGATGTTGAATCATGTGCTTAACTGTCGCCTCTTATCTCGCTGGTCCCCTCCACAGAAAGCGGTACGTCGGTGTAACACGTGATTTGATATGTTGGTAGGTATGTACATGCCTTTTTCGTGCACATTCACTCATACCATTCACAGGACGTGCTGCAACACACGAACACATGGAGGACACAACACGGACGGACACACACACACACACCACACACCACACCACACACCACACACACACCACACAACACACACACACAACACACACACACACACACACAATCCTATCTATAACTAGCTGGCCTGGCTCGCTATTCACTAATTATATGGGACAGATAGATAGATACGCACGCGTGGCGCGCCGCGTGTATACGTGATAGTTCGGACGTGTAAGCACTAACTGACACTCCTATTGTACTCAATACACGCGCACCGCGCTCAGTGTGCACGACTACGCAATACTGTTTTGTAGTGTTGTTGTTGTTGTTCTGCTGCGTGATGTGGATGTTGTCGTTGATGTAGATATATTGTTATTATTTTAGGAAATAAAAATGTAGTAGAAGTAATCAGTAATGGACCTGAACGATGGAGGACTGTGGATGATTGAAGATCAGTAGTAATGAACCTGAAGATGAATGTTGTACGGATGGAACGATTGAGTATAGTCGGATGACCGGAAGAAAAGTAAGAAAAGTAGTAAGTACTGAACTGAACCCCTCTGAACGATGAATGTTGGCTATACAAAAACAAACAAAAAAAACAAAAAAAAAGTCAGGACTTCTACGTGTGAGTGTTGTCGATCCAAAAAAAAAAAAAAACAGGAAAAGTAAATTGACTGTCCCTGAACGATGACTGTTGGCGACCAATTATAAAATGATGAAGGGGAAAACATCCTGGACTACTGAACGATGAGGATTGTCACGGAAAGGAAAAGGAGGGGAAAAATAGTATTGTCTGATTGAACGTGAATGTTGTCAAACAAAAGGGAACAAGTGGTACTGATTGAAACTGCAAATGTTGTCGAATGATAAGAGGAACAGGTTCTTCCACTGGCCCCCCTGAGCGAATAAATAGTTGTGTCGTCGAACAACAGGGAAGAACGAGAGTGTGCAGTGGCTATAGATTGACTGTGAATGTTGTGGAATGAAAAGAGGAAGGTTATCATCTGTCTGAGGCGATGAATGTTATCCAGCAAATTACGGAGGAAAAAATGTTGCTGACCCGTAATGCGGGAGGTGTAGTGGGATGGGAGAGGAAAGAAAATGGTTTTATTGATTTGAACGCTGAATTTTCTCGAATAAAGAGAAATAGTTATACAGACGAACATTCAATGTTGTTGGAGATGGGTGGTTGGGGCGGGCGGGGCGGGGTGGGTGGGGACGGTGGGGTGGCGGGGAGAGGGTTGGGGGGGGGGGGGGGGAGGCGGGAGAGGACGGAGGGAGGCGACGAGGGGGGGGGGAGGGAGAAGGAAGGGGGGGGGGGGGCGTAGAGGAGGACAGAGTTGTTTCGACCTGAACAATGAATGTCAGCAACTCGAAAAGATGGGAGAGAACAAAATTTTCTTAAGGGAAAGGGTTAGTTAGTGAGTGGAAACTAAAGCATGAGTGTATTTATAAAAAAAAAAAAAAAGGGGCGGGGGGCGGGGGCGGGGGTAAGAATAAAAAAGGAAAGAATAAAATGTAAAAAAAAGAAAGAAAAGAAAAGTGCAAACCCAATAACATAGGAAGAAATATTGTTTCCTGCAACAGTGGAATGTTGTTTTAATTAGATTTAAATTCCGACAATGACTGTTATTTTTATTTTTAACAGCAGGAAACAAATAGCACAGCAGACTGAACTGTAAATGTGGCATAGTAACGTGGGAACATTGATGGGACTACTGCCTGAAGGGTAATCAAAAGAAGAAGCTGCAAACGTAGAGCTGACTGAACATAAGGCAGTCAAAAAGAAACAGGGAAACAGTGCTTGACTCTTAAATGATGAAAACGTTAGTGGGGGGGGGGGGAGGGGGTGGTGGGGGGGGGGGGGGGGGGGGCGTGGGGGGAGGGGGGTGGGGGGGGGGGGGGGGGCAAGGAGAATGGCGGGGAGGGCGGGGGGCAGGAAAGAGGGGGGGGGACTGGGGGGGGAAGGGAAAGGACCAAAAAGTGGTTCGGATTCAACAAGTAATTGTGGCAAAACAATATTAAACGCAAAAGTGGTGCTATTGAAAGATAATTTTGTTTATTTAACAAAAAAAAGAAAAAAAAAAAAGAAAAGAAAGAGAAAGCAGGAACAGTCCGGTGCTGACTGACCGGGTGAAATAGTTTGAAAATTGCAAAAGTAGTGTGCTGCTTAATAACAACGATGAATGTTGTATGTAAAAAGCTCTCAAAAAAATTGAATAGAAAACGTAGTTAGTGAATGGCTGGAACGATGAGTGTTGCAAAAATAAAAGGAAGGTTGTGTATTGATTGGACTGTGGCAGGGGGGGGGGGCGGGGGGGGGTTATGAAAAGTTGTGCCTTATGTACACAAATATGTTTGTTTTCTTTTCATGGAAGACTGCACATGACGATAGATTTTTAACCAAAAAAAAAGAAAAGAAAGAAAAAGAAAAGGAAAGAAAAAAAGTAGAGGTAATTTGAACGTGATGATGCAAGTTATGAAAAAGAATTTGGAAATAGTCGCGCTGACGAGCAGTGAAAGTAGTTTTGCAAAATGAAAAAAGGTTGGAGGAATAGTGCTTCTAAACCAACACAGATAAAGGATGGAAGAATAGTGCTTACTTAAACAACGACTGGAGTTATGTTAAGTTTGCTTGTTTGGTTTTGTTTGAGGAGAAAGTGACAAAAATAATGCTGACTGAACGGTTCGCAAAATTAGTAAATAAATGCAATATCAGGAGTATTAAAGAAGAGACCGTAGAGCTGTCTGGAGCGGTGAATATATAAGGAAAAAGTATAAAAGTATGCTGATTTTGTGAGATAATTATAGCCGAAAAATAGTAGGAAAATAGAGCCTGCGATTAAACATTCAATTATTAGTAAGGTTTAAGTAAGAAATGTACGTGCTGAGATTGAAACTATTAATATAGTTTTTTTTTTTTAAAGTAGTGCTAAATTGAACGATTTAGTATAGTTTTTGTTAAGCAGAAAAGGCAGAGACAGTTAGTAGAAACAACGACTATTGTTTTTTTAAGCTGTGCTAAAAGTAAGGGGTTAATCGGAAGAATGAGCATTTGTGGTTATGTGTGTGTGTGTGTGTGTGTGTGTGTGGGTTGTTGTGTGTGTTGTGTGTTTGTGTGTGTGGTGTGTGTGTGTGTGTATTTTTGTTGTGTGTGTCGTGTGTTGTGTGTGTTTAAAGAATAGGAAAGTGGTGCCGATTATTACACGATGAATTTTGACCAAGCAAATACTGGAAATGTGTTGTTGACTTGAACGATGACAATATAGTTGAACGATTGAATATAGTTGTTGAACGATATTGAATATATTTGAACGATGAATAAGTTCGAACGATGATATAGCTTTTTGTTGACGATGAATATAGTTTTTGAACGATGAATATAGCTTTCTTTGAACGTGAATATATAGTTGACGATGATATAGTTTTGTTTTTGTGTTTTTAAAGTAGGTTAAAAAGCAGCGCTGATGATTTCACGCCAAATATCAAATGGAATCGCAAAAAGGACGATGTGCTAGGTGAACGATATATGAAGTACGTTGAGGAAGTATGATAAAAAAGTATTTTTGGTATGAACGAAGGATTCGGCAGTTAAATAAGTATGAAAAGTCGTTTTCTGGCTGATGAACGTTGAATGTAGCTACGTATGTAAAGCTGCATGATGAATATGCTTCTTAAAATAAAGGGGGGCGGGGTGGGGCGGGGGGGGTTGTGGGCGCGGGCGGGTGGGGGTGGCTGGGGGCGGGGGGTTGCTTGGTGCGAGGAGGATGGGGGGGGGGGGGGAGAGTGGGGATGCAGTAAAGATGAAAAAAAAACCGGATAATTGGAATCAAAATTAAAGCAGGAAAGGTCTACTGATGTGGTGCCGAGGACGGATTT
>CM031600.1:34362230-34364730 GCA_018398815.1 Conus ventricosus
ACAGGTTTGAGCCCAAAAGTTTTGTTTTTCCTGCTTCTTTTCATACAAAACGCTCAGGGGAAAAAAAACTTAGCTAAGAACGCCCCGCCACTGAAAAAAAGAAAAAAGGAACCCTGAGAACCTGTGCTTTCTGTATTACGCGCGGAAGGGAGTGGGGATGGGAAGGAGAAGGAGGAAACGGAGGGGGGCGGGGGGGGGGGGGGGGCGCGAGCCGAGGGTGTTGGGGAAAAAAAGAGACGGACAGGGGGATGGGGAGAGGGATGGAAAGGGAAAGAGAAAAACGAGGTGAAGTCATTGTGGGAGTTTCCCCGAATTCGTAATGCTCAGTGTCGTGTTGTGTGTGTGTATGTGTGTGTGTTTGATGTGTGTGTGTGTGTGCGTGGGGTGCGGGTGTGTGTGTGGTGTGTTGTGTGTGGTGTGTGTGTGTGTGAGTGTGGTGTGTGTGAGTGTGTGTGAGCTGTGTGTGTGTGTGGGTGAGTGTTTGTGTGTGTGTGCGTGCGCGCGCGTGTGTGTAGTGTGTGTGTGTGTGTTGTTGTGTGTGTGTGTCGTGTGTGTGTGTGGTGGGTGTGTGAGTGTTGCTTCGTGTTTCCATTTGTGTATGTTTGTGTTTGTGTATATATGTAAATAAATACACACGCACACTTTAATGTATAGTATAATGTGTGTGTGTGTGTGTTGTGTGTGTGTGTGGCGTGCGTGAGTGCGTGCGTGCAGTGCGTATGTGTGTGTGTGTGTGTGTGTGGGTGTGTGTGTGTGTGTGTGTTGTGTGTGTGTGTGTGTGTGTGCGTGCGTGCGTGCGATAGTGCGTGCGTGCGTTGCGAGGTGCGTGCGTGGGTGTGTGTGTGTGTGGCAATGTTGTGTTGTGTGTGTGGTGTGTGTGGGAGTGTGTGTGAGCAGATGGTGCTTCTACGTCTCAGCTCTCTGACTCTGTACTTTGTGTATGATTTTTTTTTCTTCTTTTCAACGGCGCCTGTCTTTCGCAGCCACGCTGTCTATGGCGACAATTTCACAGTCTTGTTATTTTTGGCGTGCTGAAAAAGACGTACTTGTCAACACGTTTTCTCTCGTTTATTTCGTACTGTATATTGTGCCTTGACCCCCGTTCCCCTACACCTTAACTTTTGATTATTCCATACAGTACTTGGCTTCGTTTCAATTCGCATCATCTTTCTTTCTCTCCCTACCCCCCCCCCCCCCCCACTCCCGCTCCCTCTCCCTCCACCCCACACATTCCGGACCAACACCACACCACAACCACCACCACTTCGACAGACGACACTTCAACTACCCAGAGCGACGCAGCGCAACACGACCAATGAGAGAGACGAGAGAGAGAGAGAGAAGAGAGAGAGAGAGAGAGGAGAGAGAGAGGAGAGAGGACCAGGAGACAGACAGACAAGACAGACAGACAGACAGACAGAAGTCAGCGCTGTTGCGTCAGTTGACGTCAATGGATAACCTCACCGCACGACCGACCGACCCCGACGACCAGAGGCGGACCACCACGCGGACCCGGGGAGGGAGAGAATACCCAAGTTGGCCCTTCGCCGATCAGCATTGGGCTGAGGCGGAACAGACTTCAGCTGAAAGCAGCACCCCCTCAGGCAATTGGGGTTTGCACTCCTTCGGACAAAGGCGTGGCAAGCGGTGTACGCTCTCCAGTAGCATGTTGAGTTATAAGGCGAGGGTGCAATTATATTTAAGAGCGAGCAGGGATTCCACGGTATGTAAACGAATTATTATTAGGGCTATGTGTCCCGACTGGCTGAAGTCGCCTAGTTGTTGTTGTTTGCTGCGGCCCGGAAGGTGCGCGCACGTTGGTTGACTTGAGCGGCTCCAGTGTGGTGAAAACATTGTTGTTGTTTGTAAGGTAGGGTGTGTAGTGGGGGAGGGGGAGGATATTCGAGTCAAGTGTGTTGCCGTTATTGAAGAATGAGACACAGGTAGAGGATTAGACTATAGCTCTCTCTCTCTCTCTCTGTGTGGGTGTGTGTGTGTGTTTGTGTGTGTGTGCTGTGTGTGTGTGTGTGTTGTGTCTCTCTCTCTCTCTTCTTTCTATCTATCTCTCTCTCGCTTCTCTCTCTCCCTTCCTCTCTCCTCTCTCTCTCTCTCTTCTGTTGCGCGCGCGCGCGCGCGCCGCGCGCGCGTTTGTGTATGTGGTGTGTGTGTGCGTTGTGAGTGAAGTGTGTTGTGTGTGATGAAAATAAATAAATAACATGATATAATAATGAATATATATAAAGCTTTTCAATCTTTTAAAGGAAATTCCTGAAATGGCAGCGTTCCCACACAATATCGAGTTACATGAAAAGAGTTACCGGCCGTAACTTAATTTGCCGCGCATCCCTTTTTTCGAATAGCCTGAGGCTTGGTTGGCCATGTGTTCCGTAATTTACTCATAGTGTTATGTGAGTTTGGCTTTGTAGCAGTAGTCAGTAGTAGTAGGTAGTAGTAGTAGTAGTAGTAGTGTGTGTGTAGTGTGTGTGTGTCGGTGTGCGCG
>CM031600.1:34367230-34369730 GCA_018398815.1 Conus ventricosus
GTGTGTGTGTGTGTGTGTGTGTTGTGTGTGCGCGCGCGCGCGCGCGCCCGCGCGCGCGCGCGCGCGCGTGTGTGTGTGTGTGTGTGTAAATATGATTGAGGAAGAAGAAAGAAACGTCGTCCGGTAAAAAGAAGAAAAAGGTTGATCAGATAAACATTCAGCAGAAAGGTGCTAACAACTGTGAAATAAAGCTGCTTGCTTGTGTGTGTGTGTGTGTGTGTGTGAAGGGCACTTTGTCCCCCGCCCCCCTCTCTCTCTCTCTGGGTGCATGTGTGGGAAGACAGAGTGAGAGAAAGAGAGAGGGAGAGAGAGAGAGAGAGAGAGAGAGACTGATAACTCTTTTCTTTTCATTGTTTTTGTTCTCTCATTTTTTTCTGCATTGAATAACACTACGTGTCTCAGGGAATTTCGACTTTGGGTTTCTTTTTTCTTCTTCACTTTTTATTTATTTTTTTTTTTTCAGTGGCGCGGGGAGGGAGGGAGGGAACTTGTTTGATCTTCTCTTTTAGACTCAACCATTCCGAGGTCCCCCCCCCCCTCCCCCTCCCCTAGCAAATTCGCATCATTCCTTCCCTGGGTTCGTTTGTTTCGTGAAATCTATAGATCAAAGAGAGTCAAGTGAACTCTTAAGTCGTATGTTGTTGAACTAAGAAGTACATTTATGGAATGATCGATGGTTGATGTTGAGTGAACAGTTGTGTGTTCAGTGCTCTCTCTCTCTCTCTCTCTCTCTCTCTCTCTCTCTCTCTCTCTCTCCTTCTTCTCCTCCTCCTCCTTTTTTATTTTAGTGTCCCTCTCTCTCTCTGTCTCTCTCTTGTTCTCCTTCTTCTTCTTCTTTCTTTCATTCTTTCTTTCAGTGTCCAAAATCATCATGTTGATTATTCTGACACTTTTGTGTGTATGACCATTTTTTTATCCCGCCATTAAGGCAGCCATACTCCAACTTCGGGGACGGTGCGTGTTACGTGTAACGTGTCATCCATAACAACGGCCAAACTGGCCTTCTCTTCCGAAAGTTGGTGATGGGATTGTACGTGTGTGCAAGATGTTGTGTGTGCGTTCACACACAGAACCTCGGTTTATAGTCTCTCTCTCTCTCTCTCTCTCTCTCTCTCTCTCTCTCCTGAAAGAAGCGCCGGGTCGGTTATAAGGGACGGTTCATTCAGTGAAGTGTTCAGAAAAAAAAAAAAGAATTTTTGTCAAGAAGGGAAATATTTTTGGAACGACACTCTCGGAGCAAAAGTAACATACTTTAAAAGAATCTAGGACTGTGTTGTTGTTGTTCCCCCCCCCCCCCCCCCCCCCCCCCCAGCCAAATTCAGTTTAAAGGGAAGAAGAACGAAAACAAGTCGTATTACAAAGACAAAAGAGGAGGGATAACTTTCCTGAAAACGTTAGGAAATGACGGTCGTTTTGTGCACTTTCAGAGTTTGGGGTTATGTCCCTTTTTTCAATAATCGCAACGCAATCCTTTGTTCATGTAGGGAACTTATTCAGACTGAAACTGTGAACAAAGTGCATGTTTTCTTCTGAATTCTGCTTCGTGCGCATCCAGCCAGATGATGTGTGGCGAAACAGGACACACTGCAGCACATGTATGCATAGTTCAAGTGTATAAAATGTTGGGAAAGGTTTCGTATATTGCCTTGATCGAAATCGTCGTGTAAACAAAGCGTATTTAGTGTCAAAATAGATGCGGAGCATTCAAAAGCTGAACTGGTTTTAAGAAACGTTTTTATAGCAGTTTGACTGAACACGGACATGGAATACAATGGCTGAATGAAGGAAATGAGGTGGGGAGGAGTGAGGTGGGGGGGGGGGGGGACTAATGGAGGTGGAGGTGGGGGTGGGGGTGGGGGGGGGTGCGAAAAAATGTAGTTTGTCGGGTTTGTTTTTTAAATTGCCACAGTTCAAGGATAAGTCGATTTTCTGTTCTAAGCAGAACTGGCCCTCAAATCATTAAAATAATGGTTCTCCTTCCTCTCTCTCTCTCTCTCTCTCTCTCTCTCTCTCTCTCTTCTCTCTCTTCTCTTCTCTCTCTCTCTTTCCCTCCCTCCCTCTCTCTCTCCTCTCCCTTTCTCTCTCTCTCTCTCTCTCTCTCTCTCTCTCTCTCTCTCTCTCTCTCTCTCTCTCTCGATACAGTATTGTGAGTGATAATGAACTGACAAGCCGTTTATGTAACCTGGCCAAGAAAGACCAAATCCATTTCCTCTTTTTTTTTTTTTTTTTTTTTTTTTTTTGCTGTCCAGCTTTTCATGACCATAGGATAAAACTCATAAAGCCAAAGTATCATTCTGACCCTTATAGATTTACTCCTATCGTCAAGAAACAAAGACATTCTCTTCAACCTTGCTATGTACAGAAGCACAAAAGAGATTACGTACTGTGTATTTCTCATAACATTGTATGATGCATATGTACCTGCTTTCTCTTTTCATTTTCTTTCATGACAATAATTGATATCATGGATATTGTGGGTACCACCCCTTCAGTAGGGGCT
>CM031600.1:34379730-34384730 GCA_018398815.1 Conus ventricosus
CTTACAGACTAGATAGACAGAAAGCTCGTTAGGAAAATCGAAGTCCTAGTCTACAGATCAGACAGCAAGCCGCATTGAAGAACACCCTGGATTTGACAGACAGTGAAAGAAGCGGGCCATTTTAGGGTTTTGGGGACCATTGTGAGCACAGACGTCAAGACCTAGGGTCCATTCTGAGCACAGACGTCAAGACCTGGGGTCCACTCTGAGCAAAGACGGCAAGACCTGGGGTCCACTCTGAGCAAAGACGGTACGACCTGGGGTCCATTCTGAGCAAAGACGGCACGACCGGGGTCCATTCTGAGCAAAGACGGCACGACCTGGGGTCCATTCTGAGCAAAGACGGCAAGACCTGGGGTCCCTTCTGAGCAAAGACGGCACGACCTGGGGTCCATTCTGAGCAAAGACGGCAAGACCTGGGGTCCATTCTGAGCAAAGACGTCAAGACCTGGGGTCCATTCTGATCACAGACGTCAAGACCTGGGGTTCCATTTCTGAGCAAAGACGTCAAAAGACCTGGGTCCATTTTGGCACAGACGTCATGACCAAAGGAGGTGGAGAAACAGGGGTTGCTTGGACAAGTCTGCCGTTACAAGAGCCGCGTCATTGGAAAATTTGAACCTGTCCAACGTCCTGATGTGGTTTTGCTGGGATAGTCTTTAACATTTGTTTTCATGTTCCTAGTGAAGATAAACACACAAGTCATTGTAGGTATCATCCATCCATTCTAAAAGAAGAGAGAGAGTGTAAGGGAAAGGTGTCCAATTCCGTCCATGACCAGTGTTCGAATAAAGGGATACTGGGGAAAGCGCTCTTTCTGGCATGACGTGTAGGTGTTTAATAGACAGTGTCAATTTTGACCCTCTATTACATTAATCCTTCCAAGTTCTACATACCCACTGTACGACTGTCGAAGCCCAAGCGACATCTGGCAGTTTCCTTCTGACCCCAAAATTCGTTGATATTCACATAATATGGACAGACGTAAGTGGAGGGCAAAACATCACACAACTTTGACGCAAACCTTGTCAATGAGATTTCAAGAATCAGGGACACTGGAAAGATTAAAGGTGATCGTAATTTGCCATCCTGTCACGATCGCGTCAAAAAGTCATAAAACTCCCGCTGCTGAGGCTGCACGTGTGTTTTTGAGAGATGAGAAGAGTGTTGAAGGACTCTTCAAACTTCGCGACGATTGACTTTCCAACATGTTTAGCGAAGTAAGAGCAACACGTCTGGATCCGCCTCGTTACACATCTGTGTCATCCTAGCGCCTTCAGCTGATCAATAACAGCTGTTCTGAAGAGGACTTCAAAGGTTGTGTTTTAATCATTACATTCTCCACTCTGGCAAGGTTTAGTCTTCAAAATCTCCTCGGCCATTACTGTATCGCCGCTTGCAGGTGGAAAGTTTTGGGAGTATAGATTGTTGAGATGCTAAACTTTTGTCATCATACCCATTACATTGTGTAAAAGGTGACTGATGATGTCAGACAAGTATTAGGTCCGTCTATAAGTATTTCTTGTGAGTTTCATCAAGGAGGTATCACTGTGTGCCAGTTAGACCACATAAAGCTTTGCCAGGATTCCACAGTGCGCAGGTATTGCAGCTTCATACATAGGTAAGTTGATTACGTTAATGACCGAACATTTTGGGACAACTGAGAGGAGGGTCTCGTGGAGGAGACTTAAAAGTTGCCTGACCCGTGCTCCTCAGGTCTCAACAAATACCTTTCTTGCTAGTCAGTCTTGAGAAGTACCTCTTTTTTTCTGGTCAGGTCTTGAAATATGTATTTTCTTGCTGGTCAGGCCCTTAAAAACAAACACTTTCTTGTTGACCAGGCCTTGGGGAAGTACCTTCCTTGCGGGCCCAGGTCTTGCTAATCAGTACTTCAGAATCCCTCTTTTGATATCAGGCTTTGACGGGTGCCTTTCTAAATGGTCAAGCGTTGAGAATACCTTTTTGCTGACAGTACTTCAGAATTATCTGTGTTGCTAGTTAAGACATGAGAAGTACCCTTTTTGCTGTTCAGTACTTCAGAACCGTCTGTCTAGCTCGCTTTTTCCTTGAGAAGTACCTTTTTGCTGTTCAGTACTTCAGAACTGTCTGTTCTGCTCGCTTGGGCCTTGAGGAGACCTTTCTTGCTGTTCAAGCCTTGAAAGTGCCTGTCTTGTTGGTAAGGTCTTGACAAGTGCTGTTCTGCTGACTAGGCCTTCAGGGGGGGGGGGGGGGGTACTTATGTTTTGCGGGTGGGGCCCCTCAACAAGTACCTGTCTTGCTGATTAGGCCTAGAGAAATACCTTTCTTACTGTCAGTTTCTGGAAGTACCCGTCTTGATGGTCCAGTCTCGAGGAGTACCTTTCTCGGTGGTCAGCTCTTGAAAACTCTTTCCTTGCTGTCCAGAACGTGAGAAGCACCTCTTTGCTGGTCATGTCAGGCTGTGTGAAAACAAAAAGACATTAAAACAAGCAAAAAAAGCGAAGCAAAGTTTCCCCAATACGCCACTCCCAGTCACCAAGTGCGTCCCCCTGCTGTTTTGATCCTCGGGTTTATAAATTTCAGAAGATGCGATAAGCACGCCCCCATCTTCAACTACCTTCCCCATAAAATTTTTACCTTTTCTCTCGTATAGGAGCCGCAGTGAAGAGCGCCTTTATGGCTTTTCTCCCCGCGTGTTTTATCGGTGGAGAAGGGGAGGTGCCCGTCATGGTTCTTGTGGCTTCTCCACGCTGGAGATATGGGGTTTTAGTTGTTGCCTGTCCGAGTTAAGGGCGCGCAGGTTTATCATCCTATTTGGGGCCCATGAACAGTGGATGTGTTTGTATTGTCTCTCTTTTTTTTTTTTCAGTTTTCCCCCTTTTTTTTTACGTTTCTGTCTTCTTTTCGGTTTGTTTGTGTGCTTGTTTGTTTGGGGTCCCTTTCTTTCTTCTTTTCTCTCTGCGTCTCCCTTTCGTCCTTTCTTTTCATCCTTCTGTCAATTTTCCACTCGTCCTTTCTTTTCATCTTTTTTTGTCAGTCTTCCACTCGTCCTTTCTTTTCATCTTTCTGTCGTCTCCCTTTCGTCCTTTCTTTTCATTTTTCTGTCAGTCTTCCACTTGTCCTTTCTTTTCATCTTTCTGTCAGTCTTCCACTCGTCCTTTTCTTCGTTCTGGTCAGTTTTCCACTCGTCCTTTCTTTTCATCTTTCTGTCAGTCTTCCCACTCGTCCTTTCTTTTCTTCTTCTGTCAGTCTTCCCAACTCGTCCTTTCTTGTCATCTTTCTGTCAGTCTTTCCACTCGTCCTTTCTTGTCATCTTTCTGTAGTCTTCCACTCGTCCTTTCTTTCTTCTTTCTGTCAGTCTTCCACTCGTTCTTTTTTGTCATCTTTCTGTCTGTCTTCCACTCGCCCTTTCTTGTCATCTTTCGTCAGTCTTCCATCTCGTCCTTTCTTTTCTTCTTTCTGTCAGTCTTCCACTCGTCCTTTCTTTTCATCTTTCTGTCAGTCTTCCACTTGTTCCTTTCTTTTCATCTTTCTGTCAGTCTTCCACTCGTCCTTTCTTTTCTTCTTTCTGTCAGTCTTCCACTCGTCCTTTCTTTTCTTCTTTCTGTCAGTCTTCCACTCGTTCTTTCTTGTCATCTTTCTGTCAGTCTTCCACTCGTCCTTTCTTGTCATCTTTCTGTCAGTCTTCCCACTCGTCCTTTCTTTTCTTCTTTCGTCAGTCTTCCACTCGTCCCTTTCTTTTCATCTTTCTGTCAGTCTTCCACTCGTCCTTTCTTTTCATCTTTCGGTCAGTCTTCCACTCGTCCTTTCTTTTCATCTTTCTGTCAGTCTTCCATTTCGTCCTTCTTGTCATCTTTCTGTCAGTCTTCCTTTCGTCCTTTTTTCTTCTTTCTGTCAGTCTTCCACTCGTCCTTTCTTTTCTTCTTTCTGCCCATCTTCACTCGCCTTTCTTGTCCATCTTTCTGTCAGTCTTCCACTCGTCCTTTCTTGTCATCTTTCTGTCAGTCTTCCACTCGTTCTTTCTTGTCATCTTTCTGTCAGTCTTCCACTCGTTCTTTCTTGTCATTTTTCTGTCAGTCTTCCACTCGTCCTTTCTTGTCATCTTTCTGTCAGTCTTCCACTCGTTCTTTCTTGTCATCTTTCTGTCAGTCTTCCACTCGTCCTTTCTTGTCATCTTTCGGTCAGTCTTCCACTCGTTTTTTTCTTGTCATCTTCTGTCAGTCTTCCACTCGTTCTTTCTTGTCATCTTCTGTCATCTTCCACTCGTCCTTTTTTGTCATCTTTCTGTCAGTCTTCCACTCGTCCTTTCTTTTCTACCTTTCCTTTTTTTCTTTCTTCTCTTGACTCGACTTTACCCAGTGTAAGTTTTCTTCAGCCTTGGTGGGACCTTCGTGATCAGCTGGGCTATAAACAACGTGAAATGCATGCTTCCTTCTCTCTCTCTCTCCCTCTCTCTCTCTCTCTCTCTCTTTTTCTCTCTCTCTTCTTCCTCTCTCTCTCTCTCTCTCTCTCTCTCTCTCTCTCTCTCGCCACATGTACCCCCTTATTTTTGGGGGGATGTCTTTGTTTGACCCTCCTGTATCGACCCCCTTCTTTACCTTCCTCCTTCGCATCCTCCCACACTCTCTCTCTCTCTCTCTCTCTCTCCCCTTCTCTCTCTCTCTCCCCTCTCTCCTCTCTTCTCTCTCCTCTCTCTCTCTCCCCTCTCTCTCTTCTTCTCTCTCTCCTCTCTCTTCTCTCTTTTCTCCCCTCTCTCCTCTCTCCTCTCTCTCTCTCTCCTCTCTCTGATACTGGGCGTCGCGCGGGTTTGGGGCACCTGTTTGTCAGGCCACGGGCGGGTTTTTCTGGGCCATGCCTTAAATCAGACACCCGGATTGGTTTTGGAACAGAGGAGGGGTGGGAAGGGGGGGAAGGGGGGGGGGGGGGGATCCGGCTTCACCCCAGAAAACTTCTCGCCCCCTTTTCAAATTCAGATGCCATGTACTAAGAGTGATATGCTTTGTCGTGTGGGACACTGTGAG
>CM031600.1:34394730-34418706 GCA_018398815.1 Conus ventricosus
GTGTAAACATGATTGAGGAAGAAGGAATGCCGTTCGTAAAAAAAAAAAACAAGGTTCATTAGAAAAACATTCAGCAGAAAGGTGCGAACAATTGTGATATAAAACTGCGCGCGCGCGTGTGTGTGTGTGTGTGTGTGTGTGTGTGTGTGTGGTGCGCGTGCGTGCGTGCGTGCGTGCGTGCGTGCGTGCGTGCGCGCGCGCGCGCGCGCGCGTGTGTGTGTAAAGGGCGCTTTGTGGTTTTTTATTCTTTCTCTCTCTCTCTCTCTCTCTCTCTCATCTCTCTCTCTCTCTCTCTCTTCTCCTCTCTCTCTCTCTCTTCTCTAGCGTGTATGTGTTGGAAGAGAGCGTGAGGGAGAGTGGGGTAAGAGAGAGAGAGAGAGGTTGGAGGGAAAGTGGACTCTCTCCAATATTTACGTTGATGAGTGATGTTATTACTTTCAAATCGTATACGTTGATAGATGATGTTTACTTTCAAATCGTATACGTTGATAGATGATGTTCACTTTCAAATCGTATACGTTGATAGATGATGTTCACTTTCAAATCGTATACGTTGATAGATGATGTTCACTTTCAAATCGTATACGTTGATGAGTGATGTTTACTTTCAAATCGTATACGTTGATAGATGATGTTCACTTTCAAATCGTATATGTTGATAGATGATGTTCACTTTCAAATCGTATACGTTGATAGATGATGTTCACTTTCAAATCGTATACGTTGATAGATGATGTTCACTTTCAAATCGTATATGTTGATAGATGATGTTCACTTTCAAATCATATACGTTGATAGATGATGTTCACTTTCAAATCATATACGTTGATAGATGATGTTTACTTTCAAGTTATCGTATTTAAGAAGCTTACGGTGGGTAGTCGGATGAGGCTAGAGGGAGGAGGGTCGGAGAGAGTATTCAGAAAGATGTTCGGAATTGTTGAAATCGGCTACTTCTCGTAAGCCGTGTGCGTGCAAATGTGTGTCGGTCGGCATAGGCATGGGAAAAAGATATTCTTCATACAGCCTGACGGGTAATACGAATGCGTATATTGCCCAAACTGGTTAGGCAATACATAAATTGGCTGATCACACGGGCTGCCTTAAATTTTCGGGCTGGGCCCGGTAGTCCGACGTTTCGATAGTCCGACACATCGGTAGTCCGACACCCCACGTTCAGATGTTTCGATAATCCGACACTGTAAGAAAAAGTAGCGATAGTCCGACATCCCACGATTCCGACAATTCCAACTCGTTTCGATAATCCGACACACATTCGAAACGTCGGAATCGTGGGTTAGGGTTAGGGTTATGTCGGACTATCGAAACGTCGAAATCGTGATGTGTCGAACTATTGGCACAAAATAAAACACTACAAAACAAGTTTCGTTGGTCCGACAAAATTGTCGGATTGTCGAAACGTCGGAATCGTGATTTGTCGAACTATCGAAACATCGGAATCGTGAAGTGTCGGACTATCGGACCCAAACCAAATTTTCAGGCAGTTCACGCATTGCCTAATGGGTTACGGATTGCGTGAACTGCCTGAGAGAACTGGACAGTGCATGAATTGCCTGAATACATGAATTGCCTGAATACATGAATTGCCTGAATACATGGATTGCCTGAATACATGAATTGCCTGAATACATGGATTGCCTGCAGCATAAGCAAGCGTAGACATTCGAATGGCGCATCATAGTGTGTGTACATCATTATGTTAGGTATTAAGATGGCAACGCATATTGCGTGTATACTACAGGCCTGTGTTTTGAAGTGACATTTCATACTGCATCTATATTGTAATTTTAAGCATTTGAATGGCACGGCATACCTCGTATTTAGTACAAACCAAGGTGTTTGAATGGCACGGTATAGCTCATTATACCGCGTGTTTACTCCAAATTTTGATATTTGAAATGTACAGGAAACGCCATGTATGTTACAAACCTAGGCATAGGAATTGCAGAGCATACTCCGTGCATACCACAAAAATTAGATATTCAAGCTGTACAGCATAGTTTTCGTACGCTACAAATCTATGTGCATGGCACTGCGTACTTTGTGTAAACTACAAACGTAGATGTTTGAACTCATAGAAACTGTGTATATGTGGCAAGCTAGATACTGAAATAGCATGGATTAAAAAAACAACAACTGTAATTCATTGTCATTATACCGAGACCTCCTACGCAGATCTAATTCAGTTTCTTGTCAAGTCTGAAAATCGAAACAATGAGCGACAAACTGAGTGACTGAGGGCGGAAAATGAAGCAAAATTTAGAAATAGAGGGGGCTAGTTACCACCGCCAAGGACACAGACAAACAGAGTACAAGACAAGAACAATGCGTTTCGACCTCTTGGGTCTTCTTACTGTTCGACAGAATGACACGGGAAAAGACTAAAGTTGGAGCACCAGCAGGCATCTTCAGTCGGCTCTACCGAGGTAGGCATCCCATTTTGTAAATGGAAACGTGAATTATAAAGCGCTTGCAGCTTGGTCTCTCACCGTGGATAGGCGAGATGAAAGTTCTCGGTTGGATGAAATCAAAACCGCTGCCATTTGTCTGCTAACGTGTACACGTTTTTGTGTCAAACACGTATACTGTATGCATCACCAAAGACTGAGAGAGTGTTGACAAAGAAATGCAGAAATACCAGAGGGGGAGGCAGGGTTTGGGGGAGGGAGGTTGTCAACCTCGGGTGATGTCGATGGAGGAAGGACTCGCGCACAGCCCAGACACACTCACAGCTTGCTTACGATCTCATTCATATATCATGCATTCGTCACATCAAACCACTTGTAAAGTCTATAACTTTACTACACATGATCATAGAACGAAACATCAATGCATATGGAATCAAACAAAATAAAACATTCTCTCTTTCCTGAACTTCACAAAAACATTTATCTAAAACATCATTAACTAACCCGGGTATAAATAGGTTTCTACTTTACCTGGCCAGGTGATCTTAACTATTCACGAATCACTGTCTTTTATTTTCTTTTTTTTTTTTTTTCTTTTCACTGTCACTTTCACAAGCACGACACAACTGCTGGCACTGGTATTGGTCTGCTGGCACTGGCGTTGGTCTGTGGTTCTGCTTGACGAAGTGATGCTGCCAGGTATGAGGTCGAACCCCGGTTAAGATGGAACAGTGACTATCAACATCGATCTGTTCTCCTCTCTTCCTTCCTGCATTAACGCATTGCACTCTCTCTCTCTCTCTTCTAGTCTGCTCTATTAAATGGACATGGTTGCTTTTCTTTTCCTTTTCTTTTCTTTCTTTTTCTCTTCATTAGTTAGCAACTCTCTCTCTCCACATCTCTCTTTAGTCCTTCCTCTGCAGACTATCTCATGCTAGTCTCTCAACTTGGTTCTCTTCTCTCCTCCCCTCATCTCTCTGCTTCTCTCTCGAGCAGACCTAGAACCTCTTTCTCTCTCTGTCTCTCTGTTTGTTCGTTCTCTTTTTTCTCCTCCTCTCTTCATCTCTCTGCCTTTTTCTCTCGTGCAGAGACTTACAACCCAGAACCCCTCATCTCTCTCTCCCTGTTCTGTCTTCCTCCTCCTCTCTTCATCTCTCTGCCTTTTCTCTCGTGCAGAGACTTACACCCAGAACCCCCTCATCTCTCTCTCCCTGTTCGTTCTCATCTCCCTGCCTTCCTGTAGGCGAGAGCCTACTCCCCGAACTTCTTCCTCTCTCTCTCTGTCTGTTCGTTTTTTTTCCGTTCCCCCCTCTCTCTCACTCACGCATTCCTTTATGCCCTAACTCCGTGTCCAAGGGCGAGTACCATTGGTCAGTATTTTTACCACCTCGTACCCGAAGTTATCTCCCTCTAATTCCATTGGATATTCAAATCATGACAGTCACGCCTACACGCCTTACTCTCTGTGGTGGTCAATTGGTCATTTAATTGATTAGCTTGATTTCACCCCCACCACCTACTACCTTCTCCCTCTCCCTTTCCGGTGTCGTCGACCTAATGGTGGGCATTGGTCGTAAATTGGCTAGATGAGTCTGGGTAGGCGCCGAGACGTCGGTTGACCAGACATCGAGACCTGTCGGTCAGCTACTCAGACTGTCTGCTGTCTCTCACTGTGCTTAATTGACTGGATGAGACGCATGGAGCCGTCTTCGTGGCGCCCAGAATATTTGAGTTAGGGCTTATGTCCAACCAACTCGGCTGGCGACGGACCACGACTTTGCTTGTGTTTATTTTTGACCGTGACAATTTCCCCCTTGCAAAAGACTATGCACCGCATTGTCTCAAAACAACGGTACAAAAAAAAGACAACAACCGAATTTGCTGACACACAGCTACACGTGCAAAGTTTGAAAAATACTTTACAACAAACGGTTTATAAATTATAGGATATATCATTAGTGAATACCGCCCCAATGAGTTATCATTGATGTGCGCTCTTGCGTTATTTCGACTCATTTTATAACAACCTCTGTGCGCACTTATGCAATTCCCCTACCTGCGGATTTACCACATCTTCTCTTCACAATTTCTATGAAAAGCACAATATAATATGGTCACGATCCATGACACTTCACTGAGGAATCTCCATCCTCACTTATTGCAAATAATGCATCACTACCCAAGCGACTGTATGCTCCAAGCATAACCACATTCACATGAACAAGTATCACACAAAAAATATGAACCATAGCCAACTGGAATGAACCCATACCCAATCAACATAACTGTAATCAACACATATTATCAACAAAGCACCCCGGATATGACTGACTTCCTCTGAATTCATCATCTCTCTCCACCTTTCCTTTCCGGCTGCTTTGTGTCGCCTCCGACAACAAAACCTAGGAACTTCTACTGTCTAGCCCTTCATACAGTGACACATCCCTGTATGACTCTTCTGGAAACTTAGGCAACAAAATCTCCCCTTCTTCTGCTGGGTCTCCTTCACCTCCATCAATGATTGCTGCTGCGCCTATGTGCTGAGTCTCACGCTGAATATATCTGCGGAGAAAATTCGCATGGAAAAGTTTTAGTTTCCCATTCACATCAATTCGTAATCCCGACCGACCTTTTCAGTGATGGTGAATGGTCCTTTCCAATGCATCAGCAGCTTGTTGTGACCCGTGGGAAGCAGTACCAGGACTTGATCTCCCGCCTTGAGGATTGCTTCCTCACCTTTCTGTCATATTGCTTCTTCTGCCCGACCCTAGCCTTCTGCAAACTTTCCTTTGCAACCTTACATGTCTCATACCTGTGCCCACCTTTGGAACAGGGCGAGATTGGGCCAATCAGATCAATAGCCACTCTCCTGAATGGTGTGTCAATTAACGGGGATGTTTAAGAGGCGCCTTCCTCTTCACCCCTCTTGTGGCTGACCTTTGACACACGTCACATGACATGCAGAAACGCTTGATGTCTGCCATTGCTCCTGGCCAATGAAAATCATCAAAGATTCGGTCAGCTGTTTTGCTGGTGCCGAGATGACCCGCCATGAGCGACTCGTGACCCACTGACATGACAGTGTCACGATAACCTGCTGGTACCTCTAACTGAGTGGTCACCTTACCTGTCTTCCCCTTGGTGAACACTCGGTACAACAGCCCGCCTTTCACAAGAAATTCTGTCTCACCTCCTCTAACCACCTGTTTCTCTCCACCTCTTGCCAACTCCCAAGACTTCACGAGCGAAGGTCTTGTTCCTGCGCTGCCCTAAACTCATCAGGCGACACATCTATGCCTGACTTCCTTGCTGGAACGACTAACGGTTTATCAACCCTTTCCTCCTTCTTGCTCCTTGTTTGAACTGCTGCCCTGTAGCAGTCAACAACTCAGGATCCCCTGGATCCGTTGCCCCTGGAATATTTCCAATGATCAAATCATGAAGGGGTTTCTCCATCACCAACGCAGACAACTCGCCTGAGAAGTAAGGGGTACGTACTTCTATCTTAGCAACTGGAAACTCCCTCACAGTGCCATCGATTAGAGTACAGGTCTGGATTTGCCCTGTCAAATCCCCTTTCTCGACCAGCGTTGTTCTCACCACACTGCATGAACAACCAGTGTCTCGTAACACTTTCACCCTCTGCTGGCCAATCCACCCTTCTTCCACTGGTAACGAACCACTCAGCCTAGTGCCCTCCATCCCTGACACTGACTGCTGTCCAGTGCTAGCCATAGGCTGCACTCCACCCTCTTCAGATTGGATCCCTTTGGTTCCACTGCAGGTCGTCTCCCCTGGCGACCCTTATCCACCTTGCAAGGCTGCTGCCTTCTGGAACCTCATGCGACAATCCCTCGCCACATGTCCCTTCTTGTGACAAATGAAACACCTATTGTCCCTTTGTCCTCCTTTCTGCCCACCACTGGTTTGCAGACTGTGCAGGAAAACTCCCTGGTCTCCTTGCACTCTTCTCCCCTGTGCTGGCACCTGTTTCTCCTGCACCTTCGTGCCCAAACGTGCCTCTCTATACACCTCTGCGAACTTCAACAACTCCCTGCTGTCTCTGGCTGTCTCTCTTTCAAATGTATGGTTAACTCAGGGCCGCAACCGGACAAATCTGTTCCTTCATAACTAGCTCTTTCAATTCAGCGAACTCCTTCTTCGTACCGCTCAACTCTAACCATTTATCAAAATAGTGATCTAAACGTGCACCAAACTGAGTGTACGTTTCCCCTGCTTGCAATCTAGCTGAACGAAATTTCTTTCTGAATCCTTCCTCTGTGAGGTCAAATCCTTTCATCAACGATTCCTTCACAGCACCAAAATCAGACTGTTGTTCTGCTGGTAACGCAGTGAAAATTTGTAATGCCTTACCTGTCAGTAACGCCGACAAAATGACTGCCCACTCTTCTGGAGGCCAACCCTGACTGGTCGCAAAGTTTCGAAACGACTGATGTATGCATCAATCGAGTCGGTTCCTTCAGAGAATTTGGGCAACTTTGGTCGGGGGGCGTAACTGCGCACAGAGTCACTGGAAAACTGAACTACCATCCTCGGTGGTCTCCCTTTGTATTCTCACTTTCTCTAACTCTAATTGAACCTTTAATCTTTCCGTTTCCTGCTTCATTCTTTCTGTCTCCTGCGCTTCCCTTATTCTTTCTGTTTCCTGCGTTTCCCTAGCCATGATTATCATTAGCCTGAATCCTTAATTTTTCTATTTCTTGCACTTCTACTGCGACACGGCGTCTTTCCGCGCGTTCATCTCTTTCCATCTTTTGTTGGTTCTCAACGAACGCACACAACTCATCTCCCGAGTAACCTAGATCACGAGCGACGCTCACAAGTTGTTCCATAGGGTGTTCTTTTCTTCCGCCATTATATCTCTTTCTTTTTTTTTTTTTTTTTGAACAAAATTTTATTACTACGACAGCCAAACTGGTGGTTACCGACACGAGTGACGTAATAGCACAATCCTATGAATGATAATATTAGCTTGGGACAACGTAATTAGTTTTTATAAGACGCCCAGCGCCTGACCCAACATGAGAGCGAATTATAGGTAATCTGTGCGAAATAAGTACTCTGGGGCTGAAATGCCAAGCCTAGTATTAACTATCTTGGAAGCAATGCCAAGCCTAGTATTTAACTATCTTGGGAACATACAGTAAGACAACCCCTTGTCTTAGGATTACAATACTTGAATCCCACCCAGCTTCCTCTCTGAGAAGTTGAACAATTATAATAAATGGGCCAGAATATCCTGGTAGGCTCGCCAATAAATTGTCAACCTCGGGTGATGTCGATGGAGGAAGGACTCGCGCACAGCCAGACACACTCACAGCTTGCTTACGATCTCATTCATATATCATGCATTCGTCACATCAAACCACTTGTAAAGTCTATAACTTTACTACACATGATCATAGAACGAAACATCAATGCATATGGAATCAAAACAAAATAAAACATTCTCTCTTTCCTGAACTTCACAAAATCATTTATCTAAAACATCATTAACTAACCCGGGTATAAATAGGTTTCTACTTTACCTGGCCAGGTGATCTTAACTATTCACGAATCACTGTCTTTTCTTTTCTTTTTTTTTTTTTTTTTCACTGTCACTTTCACAAGCACGACACAACTGCTGGCACTGGTATTGGTCTGCTGGCACTGGCGTTGGTCTGTGGTTCTGCTTGACGAAGTGATGCTGCCAGGTATGAGGTCGAACCCGGTTAAGATGGAACAGTGACTATCAACATCGATCTGTTCTCCTCTCTTCCTTCCTGCATTAACGCATTGCACTCTCTCTCTCTCTCTCTCTTCTAGTCTGCTCTATTAAATGGACATGGTTGCTTTTCTTTTCCTTTTCTTTTCTTTCTTTTTCTCTTCATTAGTTAGCAACTCTCTCTCTCCACATCTCTCTTTAGTCCTCCTCTGCAGACTATCTCATGCTAGTCTCTCAACTGGTTCTCTTCTCTCCTCCCCTCATCTCTCTGCTTCTCTCTCGAGCAGACCTAGAACCTCTCCTCTCTCTGTCTCTCTATTCGTTCTCTTTTTTTCTCCTCCTCTCTTCATCTCTCTGCCTTTTTCTCTCGTGCAGAGACTTACACCCAGAACCTCCTCATCTCTCTCTCCCTGTTCTGTCTTCCTCCTCCTCTCTTCATCTCTCTGCCTTTTTCTCTCGTGCAGAGACTTACACCCAGAACCTCCTCATCTCTCTCTCCCTGTTCTGTCTTCCTCCTCCTCTCTTCATCTCTCTGCCTTTTTCTCTCGTGCAGAGACTTACACCCAGAACCTCCTCATCTCTCTCTCCCTGTTCTGTCTTCCTCCTCCTCTCTTCATCCTCTCTGCCTTTTTTCTCTCGTGCAGAGACTTACACCCAGAACCTCCTCATCTCTCTCCCTGTTCTGTCTTCCTCCTCCTCTCTTCATCTCTCTGCCTTTTCTCTCGTGCAGAGACTTACACCCAGAACCCCCTCATCTCTCTCTCCCTGTTCGTTCTCATCTCCCTGCCTTCCTGTAGGCGAGAGCCTACTCCCCGAACTTCTTCCTCTCTCTCTCTGTCTGTTCGTTTTTTTCCGTTCCCCCCTCTCTCTCACTCACGCATTCCTTTATGCCCTAAACTCCGTGTCCAAGGGCGAGTACCATTGGTCAGTATTTTTACCACCTCGTACCCGAAGTTATCTCCCTCTAATTCCATTGGATATTCAAATCATGACAGTCACGCCTACACGCCTTACTCTCTGTGGTGGTCAATTGGTCATTTAATTGATTAGCTTGATTTCACCCCCACCACCTACTACCTTCTCCCTCTCCTTTCCGGTGTCGTCGACCTAATGGTGGGCATTGGTCGTAAATTGGCTAGATGAGTCTGGGTAGGGCGCCGAGACGTCGGTTTGACCAGACATCGAGACCTGTCGGTCAGCTACTCAGACTGTCTGCTGTCTCCTCACTGTGCTTAATTGACTGGATGAGACGCATGGAGCCGTCTTCGTGGCGCCCAGAATATTTGAGTTAGGGCTTATGTCCAACCAACTCGGCTGGCGACGGACCACGACTTTGCTTGTGTTTATTTTTGACCGTGACAATTTCCCCCTTGCAAAAGACTATGCACCGCATTGTCTCAAAACAACGGTACAAAAAAAAGACAACAACCGAATTTGCTGACACACAGCTACACGTGCAAAGTTTGAAAAATACTTTACAACAACGGTTTATAAATTATAGGATATATCATTAGTGAATACCGCCCCAATGAGTTATCATTGATGTGCGCTCTTGCGTTATTTCGACTCATTTATAACAACCTCTGTGCGCACTTATGCAATTCCCCTACCTGCGGATTTACCACATCTTTTCTCACAATTTCTATGAAAAGCACAATATAATATGGTCACGATCCATGACACTTCACTGAGGAATCTCCATCCTCACTTATTGCAAATAATGCATCACTACCCAAGCGACTGTATGCTCCAAGCATAACCACATTCACATGAACAAGTATCACACAAAAAATATGAACCATAGCCAACTGGGAATGAACCCATACCCAATCAACATAACTGTAATCAACACATATTATCAACAAAGCACCCCGGATATGACTGACTTCCTCTGAATTCATCATCTTCTCCACCTTTCCCTTTCCGGCTGCTTGTGTCGCCTCCGACAACAAAACCTAGGAACTTCTACTGTCTAGCCCTTCATACAGTGACACATCCCTGTATGACTCTTCTGGAAACTTAGGCAACAAAATCTCCCCTACTTCTGCTGGGTCTCCTTCACCTCCATCAATGATTGCTGCTGCGCCTATGTGCTGAGTCTCACGCTGAAATATATCTGCGGAGAAAATTCGCATGGAAAGTTTTAGTTTCCCATTCACATCAATTCAGTAATCCCGACCGACCTTTTCAGTGATGGTGAATGGTCCTTTCCAATGCATCAGCAGCTTGTTGTGACCCGTGGGAAGCAGTACCAGGACTTGATCTCCCGCCTTGAGGGATTGCTTCCTCACCTTTCGTTTCATATTGCTTCTTCTGCCCGACCCTAGCCTTCCGCAAACTTTCCTTTGCAACCTTACATGTCTCATACCTGTGCCCACCTTTGGAACAGGGCGAGATTGGGCCAATCAATCAATAGCCACTCTCCTGAATGGTGTGTCAATTAACGGGGGATGTTTAAGAGGCGCCTTCCTCTTCACCCCTCTTGTGGCTGACCTTTGACACACGTCACATGACATGCAGAAACGCTTGATGTCTGCCATTGCTCCTGGCCAATGAAAATCATCAAAGATTCGGTCAGCTGTTTTGCTGGTGCCGAGATGACCCGCCATGGAGCGACTCGTGACCCACTGACATGACAGTGTCACGATAACCTGCTGTACCTCTAACTGAGTGGTCACCTTACCTGTCTTCCCCTTGGTGAACACTCGGTACAACAGCCCGCCTTTCACAAGAAATTCTGTTTCACCTCCTCTAACCACCTGTTTCTCTCCACCTCTTGCCAACTCCAAGACTTCACTAGCGAAGGGTCTTGTTCCTGCGCTGCCCTAAACTCATCAGGCGACACATCTATGCCTGACTCCTTGCTGGAACGACTAACGGTTTATCAACCCTTTCCTCCTTCTTGCTCCTTGTTTGAACTGCTGCCCTGTAGCAGTCAACAACTCAGGATCCCCTGGATCCGTTGCCCCTGGAATATTTCCAATGATCAAATCATGAAGGGGTTTCTCCATCACCAACGCAGGACAACTCGCCTGAGAAGTAAGGGGTACGTACTTCTATCTTAGCAACTGGAAACTCCCTCACAGTGCCATCGATTAGAGTACAGGTCTGGATTTGCCCTGTCAAATCCCCTTTCTCGACCAGCGTTGTTCTCACCACACTGCATGAACAACCATGTCTCGTAACACTTTCACCCTCTGCTGGCCAATCCACCCTTCTTCCACTGGTAACGAACCACTCAGCCTAGTGCCCTCCATCCCTGACACTGACTGCTGTCCAGTGCTAGCCATAGGCTGCACTCCACCCTCTTCAGATTGGATCCCTTTTGGTTCCACTGCAGGTCGTCTCCCCTGGCGACCCTTATCCACCTCTTGCAAGGCTGCTGCCTTCTGGAACCTCATGCGACAATCCCTCGCCACATGTCCCTTCTTGTGACAAATGAAACACCTATTGTCCCTTTGTCCTCCTTCTGCCCCACCACTGGGTTTGCAGACTGTGCAGGAAACTCCCCTGGTCTCCTTGCACTCTTCTCCCCTGTGCCTGGCACCTGTTTCTCCTGCACCTTCGTGCCCAAACGTGCCTCTCTATACACCTCTGCGAACTTCAACAACTCCCCTGCTGTCTCTGCTGTCTCTCTTTCAAATGTATGGTTAACTCAGGGCCGCAACCGGACAAAATCTGTTCCTTCATAACTAGCTCTTTCAATTCAGCGAACTCCTTCTTCGTACCGCTCAACTCTAACCATTTATCAAAATAGTGATCTAAACGTGCACCAAACTGAGTGTACGTTTCCCGCTTGCAATCTAGCTGAACGAAATTTCTTTCTGATCCTTCCTCTGTGAGGTCAAATCCCTTCATCAACGATTCCTTCACAGCACCAAAATCAGACTGTTGTTCTGTGGTAACGCAGTGAAAATTTGTAATGCCTTACCCGTCAGTAACGCCGACAAAATGACTGCCCACTCTTCTGGAGGCCAACCCTGACTGGTCGCAAACGTTCGAAACGACTGATGTATGCATCAATCGAGTCGTTCCTTCAGAGAATTTGGGCAACTTTGGTCGGGGGGAGTCACTGGAAACTGAACTACCATCCTCGGTGGTCTCCCTTTGTATTCTCACTTTCTCTAACTCTAATTGAACCTTTAATCTTTCCGTTTCCTGCTCATTCTTTCTGTCTCCTGCGCTTCCCTTATTCTTTCTGTTTCCTGCGTTTCCCTAGCCTGATTATCATTAGCCTGAATCCTTAATTTTTCTATTTCTTGCACTTCTACTGCGACACGGCGTCTTTCGCGCGTTCATCTCTTTCCATCTTTTGTTGGTTCTCAACGAACGCACCACAACTCATCTCCCGAGTAACCTAGATCACGAGCGACGCTCACAAGTTGTTCAATAGGGGTGTTCTTTTCTTCCGCCATTATATCTCTTTCTTTTTTTTTTTTTTTTGAACAAAATTTTATTACTACGACAGCCAAACTGGTGGGTTACCGACACGAGTGACGTAATAGCACAATCCTATGAATGATAATATTAGCTTGGGACAACGTAATTAGTTTTTATAAGACCCCAGCGCCTGACCCAACTATGAGAGCGAATTATAGGTAATCTGTGCGAAATAAGTACTCTGGGGCTGAAATGCCAAGCCTAGTATTAACTATCTTGGAAGCAATGCCAAGCCTAGTATTTAACTATCTTGGGAACATAACAGTAAGACAACCCTTGTCTTAGGATTACAATACTTGAATCCCACCCAGCTTCCTCTCTGAGAAGTTGAACAATTATAATAAATGGGCCAGAATATCCTGGTAGGCTCGCCAATAAATTGTCAACCTCGGGTGATGTCGATGGAGGAAGGACTCGCGCACAGCCCAGACACACTCACAGCTTGCTTACGATCTCATTCATATATCATGCATTCGTCACATCAATCCACTTGTAAAGTCTATAACTTTACTACACATGATCATAGAACGAAACATCAATGCATATGGAATCAAACAAAATAAAACATTCTCTCTTTCCTGAACTTCACAAAATCATTTATCTAAAACATCATTAACTAACCCGGGTATAAATAGGTTTCTACTTTAAACCTGGCCAGGTGATCTTAACTATTCACGAATCACTGTCTTTTCTTTTCTTTTTATTTTTTTCTTTCACTGTCACTTTCACAAGCACGACACAACTGCTGGCACTGGTATTGGTCTGCTGGCACTGGCGTTGGTCTGTGGTTCTGCTTGACGAAGTGATGCTGCCAGGTATGAGGTCGAACCCCGGTTTAAGATGGAACAGTGACTATCAACATCGATCTGTTCTCCTCTCTTCCTTCCTGCATTAACGCATTGCACTCTCTCTCTCTCTCTTCTAGTCTGCTCTATTAAATGGACATGGTTCTTTTCTTTTCCTTTTCTTTTCTTTCTTTTTCTCTTCATTAGTTAGCAACTCTCTCTCTCCACATCTCTCTTTAGTCCTCCTCTGCAGACTATCTCATGCTAGTCTCTCAACTTGGTTCTCTTCTCTCCTCCCCTCATCTCTCTGCTTCTCTCTCGAGCAGCCCTAGAACCTCTCCCTCTCTCTGTCTCTCAAATTCGTTCTCTTTTTTTCTCCTCCTCTCTTCATCTCTCTGCCTTTTTCTCTCGTGCAGAGACTTACACCCAGAACCTCCTCATCTCTCTCTCCCTGTTCTGTCTTCCTCCTCCTCTCTTCATCTCTCTGCCTTTTCTCTCGTGCAGAGACTTACCCCCAGAACCTCCTCATCTCTCTCTCCCTGTTCTGTCTTCCTCCTCCTCTCTTCATCTCTCTGCCTTTTCTCTCGTGCAGAGACTTACACCCAGAACCCCTCATCTCTCTCTCCCTGTTCGTTCTCATCTCCCTGCTTCCTGTAGGCGAGACCCTTTACTCCCCCGAACTTCTTCCTCTCTCTCTCTGTCTGTTCGTTTTTTTTCCGTTCCCCCCCTCTCCCCACTCACGCATTCCTTTATGCCCTAACTCCGTGTCCAAGGCGAGTAACCATTGGTCAGTATTTTTACCACCTCGTACCCGAAGTTATCTCCCTCTAATTCCATTGGATATTCAAATCATGACAGTCACGCCTACACGCCTTACTCTCTGTGGTGGTCAATTGGTCATTTAATTGATTAGCTTGATTTCACCCCCACCACCTACTACCTTCTCCCTCTCCCTTTCCGGTTTGTCGTCGACCTAATGGTGGCATTGGTCGTAAAATTGGCTAGATGAGTCTGGGTAGGCGCCGAGACGTCGGTTGACCAGACATCGAGACCTGTCGGTCAGCTACTCAGACTGTCTGCTGTCTCCTCACTGTGCTTAATTGACTGGATGAGACGCATGGAGCCGTCTTCGTGGCGCCCAGAATATTTGAGTTAGGGCTTATGTCCAACCAACTCGGCTGGCGACGGACACGACTTTGCTTGTGTTTATTTTTGACCGTGACAGAGGTAAAGGGGGCGGGGAAGCGGGGTGGGGTGGAGTGGGGGGGGGGGGGGGGACGCAGGCCGCTGTAATTTGCACGTATTTCACGATCGGTTTACTCAGAGCTTGCAACAGATGCAGAGAGAGTGAGTGGGTCAGTGTCACACAAAGAGTCCTGAAACAAAAGACCATGCCAAAGTAAGCGTGCAGCACGGTGTTTTCCAGGGCTTCCCCAGCTGTCATTTATTTGTTGAATTCCACAGTGCAGTGTGAATTGTGTGTGAACTTGTTTGAAAAATGGATATTTGACCCCCCAAAACAGTATCTGGTGTGACGTAAGCCTTTACCTTTCTGATGTGAAACACACGCTGCCCACTTGTTAAGTGTTGGACTAGGGATTAGTGCCAGTAAATTAGATGGGGGTCCCTTCTCCCCCTCATTTTCTTTCTTTTTCGGTTTTTTTTTTTGTGGTGTCAGCGAAAGTCAGACAGCCCTTCCTCTCTCCCCCCCCCCTCTCCCACTCACCTGCATAGCTGCCAACATGACAGAATTTTTCTTGAGTTTCCCAAGTTTAGACATTTTTCTTGAAATCCAGAATCAAAGGGAAAAACACAACAGAATTTCACCATTTCTTCTTTTTTTTTACATTAAAATTGTGGGGTGCGGAAAATGTGTTTGCTTTTTTTGTTTTTTTTTTGTTTTCTTGAAGGAAATGATATCGAGGGTTGACTGCCGAACCCTAGTATTTGACATTTTGGGTGATTTTGAACATTTTTGTATCGTTTGATACAGAAAAGTGTTGCTCTTTATATAAACATAGTCCCTTTGCAAGGACAATCATTTATTTTTTGTGTTATTTTTAAAACCTCGAAAACAAGTTTCCAAGAAACACAGAAAACAATGACTGCGAAACCAAGTATTGTTCATCTATTATTAGCTTCTGAAGTAATCCGCTGTTCTGACCAGACTTGCTGACAGCCGAAACTAGTATCTTGAGGGAAATGCTGCAGTCAGCTGTCAGCAACTCTGATTGTTTGTACCGTACCGATGGTCGTATCTCCACATGCCTGAATCTCCACGCACACATCGCTGCTTAATTTTCAGGCAAACCCTTCCTGCAGAAATAAAACCTCAAGCACCAGATGTAGTTTTCCCTGTCGGGATTGATTTACAGTTTTGCTTGGGAGGGAGCGATTTAAGTGGCCTCCACTGGCACCGTTTAGGTTCAAGGGATTGCAGCCCGTAGATGTTGAAGATGTCATTTAAACCCTCGCCCAACGACATCGCTGAAACTGGTGAGAAAAATAGAACTACATACTTTCTCCTTTTCACAGAACATGTGCACTTCTTTCAGTTCTATTCACGTAGAAGTTGTGCCGAAGTTTCTTCACGAAACAACGTAGACAGGCAGATTTCCAGGTGAGTTTTTTTTTTTTATTTTACATTCATTTCAACTTATTCAGTTAAATTTTGTTGTTTTTTTATAGTAAATGCTACACAAGCTAAGCTAGTTGACTTTGATGACTGTAGGCAAGCATTTAGGAGTATTCCATTTCGCGTGTGCATCAATATTAAAGTATAATGTGTGCTCTGTGTGTGTGTGTGTGTGTGTGTGTGTGTGTGTGTGTGTGTGTGTGTGTGTGTGTGTGTGTGTGTGTGTCTGTGTGTGTGTGTGTGTGTGTGTTGTGTGTGTGTGTGTGTGTGAGTGTGTGTGTCGTGCGCGCGCGCGCGCAGTGTGTGTGTGTGGTGTGTACGTGCGTGCGTGCGTGGTGTCTATGTGTGTGGTGTGTGTGTGTATGTGTGTTTGTATGTGTGTGTCTCTCCTGTCGCTGTCTCTGCGTACGTTGTGCGGCGGGCGTTCTGTGTGCGTGTGTGCATGTGTCTCTGCGTGTGTAGGTGTGACGTACGTGTGCATGTGTGTTGTGTGAAATGGGAAGTCTCTATGTGTTTGTGCGGTTTTATGTGTGTGAATATGCTTCTAATTATGTTTATGTGGGCTGATGATATGTGTGAGCTCTCGTCCGTGTGTGTGTGTGTGTGTGTGTGTGTGTGTGTGTGTGTTGTGTGGTGTGTTGTGCGTGCGTGCGTGCCTGTGCGTGCGTGCGTGCGTGCGTGCTGTTGTGTTGTGCGTGCGCATATTTACAACATACTAGCTAAATTTCCTTTTTCCATAGATAGTTCCCTAATTAAAATTCTTTTTCTTCTCTTCTCCTTCTTCTTCTTCTCTAACTACTACTTCTTCTCTTCTTCTTCTTCTGCTCCTTCTTCACACATGCCACAGATACACACACTTACTAACAAACACATCATATCTCATACTGAGACAATAACGTTGCTTTAGTCCATCGTTAGTAGATTGTCACCTATTTCAAAATATTATTTTTATATTACTACACATACTGGCCAGCGATTAAACGCATGCACTCACACACACACACAGAACAACCACACACAACAAACACACACACACACCACTCACACACACACACACCACACACACACAAGCATACCAATCACACACACGCACACGCCACACACACACACACACACACACACACGGCACGCAATGCACATTTTTATGCTGATAAATTACTTAGACTTCATGATACTCGAGTCTCAATGCAATGTACAGTCACAATCTTTATTAAGATTATAATAGAATTGTCAAATTTTGTTTCTTAAGTAAAAGAAAGATGGGCACTTTAGTGATAGGCTGTGTTGTAAACAGAAATGGTTTCATTTTCAGAAGGGACGAGCCACATGAAGTTGATACTGATTGACAACATGTACCTCATTAACCTGGCAACATCCTTGACAACCACAACACGTGATGTAGGACATACCTGAGGCGCTCAGTCTCAAGTCAAGCCAAGAATACTGGTGCCCATCTGATGGACGAGCCACCTAAGCTGGAGAGTGATAAGCGCCGTGATGTTCAGAGAGGACTTCAGGACAGGGCAACATTATTTACGCTGGAAGCTGTCCCGATGACCCGGAAGGTGCCATTCTGACAATGCGCACTGCAGCCAATGAGGTTCTTGCCAGTAATGCAGGATCTGATCACAAGATTTCGGTTGGTGCCAATCAGTTCTGGAACTTTACAAAGACAGACTGGCACAACCACCGAGTTAACATCGGAGACAACACCACTAAAGGATCCTTGAACTATTGCCCACCAGTGTCTCCACCACCATTATTCTCTGTCATCAACGGAGAAAGCAGTGACAACGTTCCTTTGATGAATCACTGAAAGGGAGCAGAGAAAAAGAAAGCGGAGGTCCAGACACCAGACAAGTGGCGTGGCAAAGGGTATAAGATGAAGGATTTAGAGAAACGGCGAAGAAGAAGTAAAAGAGGCCGAAACACAAAAAGCAGACTCCAAAATCTCCTGTCTGCCAATGGATCTGCCAGTGTTAATGCTGCCGTGATGGGAATTGTTTTTTGAGTCACCTCCAAGCATCGAGGCATAGTGCCCTCGATCTGAGAAAATCTTGCTTGCAACTTTTGGCGGACAAATTTTCTTTTACATTCATTTTTCTGGAGAAGGTATGAGAATGATGAAAATGAACAGTATTACGGGTACTTTCTGAACGTTGAACAGTACGAACTCCTGGTGTCTATATATGGAGTATTTGGATGCTGCCGACTTGCTCCCAAAAAAGCGCTAGCTGACTGGTCCAACGAACCGTCGTCATTTTCTCAAGCAATCTGTCAATTAGAACAGTTGTTACCACCAGATGACCATCTGAGAAAAAAAAAAACGAGCGATCATGGCTTTCTCTCCTGAAAAAAACACAGGCACAAATTATGACGCAGTTTTTTCGCATGCCTTTGTCCCACAAAAGATACACAGATGCTCGCACACGGCCTCAGAAAGCAGGACAGCTGTAGTTGAAGAAAGAAACGAGACAGCCCAGCAGTGCGGTGATAGATGAATGTCAGTTTTCAATTTCCCAGCAACACTGAACAGCCGTGATTGTTGAAGAACAACCTCACACCTTTGCATTCAACTCAAGATACAGACACCAAGAAAACAGGGAAGTTTGTCACACTCTAAAAAGAAGTTGGGGAAAAAAAATTGATGTCAATGCAAGTCAGCAGGAACAAATATCAGAAAAAGTTGCGTCTCAGGGAAAAGAATATATCTCAGAAGCAGGGAAAACTGTATGCAAAGGAACAAAAAGCTGTTGGATGCTCGAAGTGTGTTTCAATGCAACAGGATATCGATTCAGAACGACAAGGCATTTTTGAGTGTTTTACAGCATGGGTGGACAATGGAAAAACAGAAAATTTCATTTGCTGCAAGTTGAAGAAAGGAAGACCAAAATCATTTCTCGGTGAGGGACAACAATCAATGCCAAAGACAGAAATGTCAGAGAAGTTTTTTATTTCAACATTAGGGGTGTGAGCGTATTTGTGTGTGGCAAAAAGTTCTTTTGGCACCCTGTCTGTTCCGTGAAGCATATTCTTGACCACGCTCTTAAGAGAAGCGAACTGGGATTTTCAAAGGAGGGGATGGTATGAAACAGAAACGTCCACACAACCAAAACACCAAAGACGCAGATCAAGCAAAAGCCAAGCACACATCGAGTCTTTTCTGTTGTATGAATTTCATTTTACACACGGCAGAGAACACAAAGAAAGTTACCTTTCTTCAATTTAACTGTGAAGAAATGTTGGAATTATATAAAAAATGAATGTGAAAGGGCAACGGACAAACACAGAGTCAGAAAGAACATACAGACGTGGTGTTTTCAATGAAGATTAACAATTAGCGTTTCACCCCCCAAGAAGGATCAGTGTGCTCGAGTGCACTGACACAACATGAAACAAAGGCAAGGAACGCTGGACAGAAGAAGAAACAAGGTTAGTAGCAAAACACATTCAGCAGAGAGGACATGGCCAGAAAAGAAAAAGAGTGTGCCAAACAGGCTGCAAGAAAGATCATCAAAGCATGGAATGTGCTGATGTAGACATGCAGGCTGTCCTGCAGGCCATGCGGACTTGTCTGTCAGCTCTACTATAAGAAACTGTCAGTCTACAAACTTCACACGTATCCTTATCAGACGGAAAGGGAATTGTTTCAAATGGGACGAAACCGAAGGAAAGGGTGGTGCTGTGTGAATTGCAACTTGCCTGTACGTCTACCCTCTTCATTGCCAGATACAGTGGAAGAGGTCGTGATCTATTCAGACTGTTGCGTTGGTAGAACCGCATCGTACCTGCCAACAGCTTTATGCAGTTCATGAAAAGGCAAACCAGCATCAAGAAGATCACACAGAAATTTTTAGAGGAATCGGGTCACACAAGATGGAGTGTGACTCATGCCTCTGCATTTCCTGCGCCAGAAAGTCCACACCATCTAACCGTGGCTGGGTTATGGTATGTCATGGCACGTAGAAACAACCGGTTACAGAGTTCTAGTGAGGCACTGATATGATTGGACCTCAAGAAGATTGCCTCAACAAGAGTGGCGAAACACAAAAACAGATGTTTCTGGGGGAAAACGGGTCAAACTGGCTCAACATCAAATGTTGCATTCAGTTCACTCAGAGTGTTGAAGACTCATGTTTTTCCAAATACAGCTTTGAGGATGACTTCAGATCACTCCGTCTCGTTGGTAGTTCTGGAAAACGAGGTTCAAACCACGAATCTGTCCATACTTCCAGGTATACAGGGAAAATGTCCATTCGGAGGGCAAAAAAGAGAGATCTGCTTTCCCTCTGCAAGTCCAGCTTCATCCCAGAGGAGCATCATCTTGTCTTTGAGGCTTTGCCTTCTCTTCAGTGTGTACAGACCTACCTGCCTGAGCCAGACATCAACGGACAGTGACGAAGACACAGATTATTAAAGAGGGCATCCGAAACCCTGGAGACCATGCTGATGAAAGTCACTTTCCAGCTTTTGTCCGTGTAGTCTTTCCTCCTCTTGTTTTTAAGTTAGTGCATAGTTAAATTCTTTTTGCTGTTCTGATATTATTTGAACAAAAATTGTTCATAAATTACCAAATGTTGAATGTGGTTTGCAATCTATGTTTCTACGGTGGGTGTGTGCATGGGATCTGCTCTCAGGACTGTTTACGCTGGTCATAATCAAAACAGACAAAGATCCTGTTCTGTGGTTATAGTCTGTCATCGTGTGTCAAGGACAGGGACAGAACAGAAACATAGGACGGTGTTTTGCATAATTACGTCTAATCAGACAAATTCCTTTGGATCCATATTGTGTTACTGCTGAGTGATACAGTGTGTAGGGATTCTGACAGTTTACAAACAAAATTGAATTCATAACAGGTATGTTCATTATTGTAAATGTTTGGTTTTCCGTGTTGATTGTGGTCTGTTCAATCTGAGTGTATATTACTTGTCTGGTTTTGTTTGGTTTTCCGTCGATGTGGTTCTTTGTGTGTGTGTGTGAGTGGTGTGTGTGTGTGAGTGTGTGTGTGTGTGTGTGTGTGTGTGTGTGTGTGTTTGTGTGTCGTGTGTTCGTTTCGTTCGTTCGTTCTTCAATTTAATGTCTGTTCATTATAGCGATGTTAAGAGTAATTGCAATGTGATATGTGCATGTATGTGAAATATGTGCAAAATTATTGTATGTGTTGTGTGAGTGCGTGTGTGTTGTATGTTCACGCTCGCGTGTGTGTACGTGGGTGGCATGTGGGTGTGTGTGTCTGTGTGTGAATTCTCATACATAGTAATCTACAATATTGCTCTTAAATAAACAAGTGTGTGTGCGCGCACGCGCGCGTGCGTACGTGCGTGCGTGTGTAACGTGCGTGCGTGGTGTGTGTGTGTTTACATGTGCGTGCGCGTGTGTGAGTGTGCGTGTGCGCACGCGCGGCGTGTGTGTGTATGTGTGTGTGTGTGTGTGAGGAAAGAGTAAGAGTCAGACAGACAGAGAGAGACAGGCAGATAGAGAGAGTGACAGAGAGAGATGGAAAGAGTGTATGTATGTGTCAGGCTCTGTCTTTCTGTCTGTCTCATCCAGTACCCCCCCCCACCCCCCACACCTTACCTCCACCCTTCTCTTTCTCCATCTCCTCCCGCCCCCCTCATGCACACACCCTCTGTCCTCTAAAACTCTACTTGTGATTCAAACTGTGCTGAGATCTGTTATTGTTAATGTTGCTTACCATATTTAATTCTTTTCCCGAGTGTTTAATGCATGTGCATTATGAAGCAAACTGCAATTGAGATTTAAATGAATGCAAAGCTGATTTTTGAAGCCGTTGATAGCTAAATACCATGGTTTTGTTGCTGTAAAAACAACTTAATTCGATATAATTTAAATCACACAACTTTAAAGTATAAAAGAGCCCAAACTTTATCATTCAAAACCAGATTTCTTTAAATACCTCTTTCCAGCAGACAAAAAGAGTCAAACTGTATCACACGAAACCACTTTTCTTTAGATACTTCTTTCGGAGAGACAGAAAGAGCCCAATTTTTTATCACTCGAAACCACGTTTCCCTAAATACTTCTTTCCGAGGGACAGAAAGAGCCCAAACTTGTATCACTCGAAACACGTTTCTCTAATACTTCTTTCCGAGAAACAGAACAGATGCGTTTATCACAGCAACTTATAGTAAAGACAGAAACATGGATTCGGCTGGTCGTTTGTATAAGTACAATCGCCGATTTCACGGCAGCAGAAGCTGTGAAGTCAAGATACGTGGTTTCGGCGTCACACTTCTCTGCCTGCCGTCCCTTTACGGTATCGCTGAAGCCACTTATCTTGCTGTGCCTTTCTTCTGCTGCCGTCATTTGGGGCACGCTCAGCTGTCACAAAATACATTATCTTTGCCGTGTTTAAATTTCTCTAATTAAACATGGAAGAAAGCCATTTCAGTGACAGATAGCTAACACATATGCAGATGACATGTATCTCAAGCGTTATGCTGGTTTTCAAAAGGAAAACTTTCATTTAAGTGTTATAACAGAGACTCTGAACTTTCAGATGCGTTTTCTGAAGAAGTGTGAAAAAACGAGATACTAGGTTTCGGCAGTCAACCCTCGATATAAAGTATTGCAGAAGAAATCCCAAATATGTAATGCGGGTGCTGGAAAATGCATTTTCTTTAACCCCCCCCCATTTGTCAACTGCAGCGTAAGGGAGGTAATAAACACTTTCAGTCAAAAGCTAAACCGCCCCCTCGTCAATCCCCACCCCCACCCCCACCACCTTCATTCCCTGGTCCCCGAATTCTGACTCCGAAAGGGTGTCAGCGGTGGTGACATGAGATAGGTTCCCCCAGCCTGTCATGTTACCTGAGGTAGGTGCAGACGTCACACCTGAATTCCATCGTCACCTGTACACAGGGCAACCACCATTGTACACACTGTCAAAGATGGCCACTACTGGCCTAGTCTTGTCCCCCCCCCCCCCCTCACGGATGTCAATAGTTCAGCGACCGTGTCATTTTTTATTTTCTCAGGATGCAGTTTTTCTTTCTTCAGCAAGTGACCGTTTTCCTGGATTGGTGTCACAGTCCTGGCAATGCCCTTTTCGGTCAGATGGGCTATACTGATTTAAATAGTAAAACTTTTATCATGAATTCAGCCATAGACCTTTAACCCTTAACTTTTACATTTTAAACTTGAACTTTTCACTTAACCCCATACACCTTAAACCTACAACCTGGCACCTTTAGCCATATATCCTTAACCTTGGACCTTTGACCTCGTATTTTTAAGCTTAGACCGTTAAATCTCCAGCCTTTAGACCCAAAGAAAAGAACAAGATGCAAAGCATATAAACGTACTCCCAGTTTATCTTGAATACGCGTGTACACGCCAAGAAACGTCACAGTCAAATATGCGTCATAAAGAAACGTCACAATCAAACATGCGTCATAATGTATTTCGTCACTGAGAATAAACTAAGTACTTTCGGAGATATTCCATAAAGAAGAAAAACTGTTTTGGGCCGTTATAGCCGTTAGTAACGGCTATTCTGTTAAAAATTTTTAAAATCGGGCATCATCCGTGACACCATAATCAACATACCTACAAATTTTCAGAAGATCGGCCCAGAAGTTTTGAGTGGAGCGAGTGGAACACATTTTGACCACGGACAGACACACAGACAGCATTTCTTCGTTCCCATTGTAAAGCACTCTCTGTTCTATAAGAACTGGGGTACAAAAAGGACACTTGGGGAAAGCGTAGGCCCCTGCCAAGTACGAACGAATCAGGGAACATCCCCCCCTCCCCCCCCCCCCACTCTTTAGGAGTCAGAGCAGCTCTCTTTTGGAAATGCGTCATGTCTGCGCGCGCAGCAGACGCGTCGTTGGTCATGACGTCAAGGACGTTTCTGCTGTCTGCCACCTCTTTGGGGTCATCAGGTCTTTTCTTAAAAAAAAAAAAAACAAAAAAAGACAACACTCATGTCCACGC
>CM031600.1:34426306-34461306 GCA_018398815.1 Conus ventricosus
TATGGCCTGCGCCTATTCTTGGGCGTGAAGGAAGGACTGCGGCGAGGGCTAACCCCGAAATAAATCCACCAGCCCCCCCCCCCCCTCTCTACTCAGCAGACCAGCTTACCGAGGATAAATTTGGAACGAATCGCGAGACAAGCGAGGGCATGCGCTTATAGCCACGCCGACCGCAGAGGCCGCACACTGGCACTGCGTCGTCGCAATGACTCAAAGGTGCATGTGAATGAATGTTTGCTGTTGATTCAATGTTAATTCCATGTCACCTACTACCGGCTTCCACCTGCTCAAACGGGGATTATCCTTTTTATGGACTATCTCACGCGTATTCAAGTGAACAACTGGGAGTAAGTTTCATGCTTTGCATCTTGTTTATGTCTTTGTTTGCCATGAACGTGGTCTCGCCTTCGGTCCTTTGATGTGCTGTCAGTACATGTTGCCTTGCTGTAATGGGATCTCTGTTTGACGTCTCACCCGAAGACTCATTGCGACAAAAACTAGACAAGGACTGGGATTTTTTCTGTATGAGAAGACTACTCTGCGTTCTTTACCTCGGGGAGCGCGTGCACCCGTTAATCGTATAATGTTGGAGAGTAGTTTATGATCATTTCTTGACCCTCCGTTGAAGGGTGTACACCCCTATACGTTTTCATACCGGGACCTTCGACGATGTTCGTTTCGCATCGGTGTGGCTGTGCCCCACACGACACTCGTGCGGGACGGCTTGTTGTCAAGTATTGCTGTGCCTTACACTTACATCTTACAGGAAGGCTTTCCACTCCGATTTGTTTGCCTGCTTATTTACTATAATATCTTTTAATTCATTTATATATTTACTTCATCGATGTACTTGTTGTGTTACATAAATAATTATTTTTGGCACTAGAACATGTTGTTGTTGTAGTAGTTGTCGTTCCCTGGCCTAAAAGATTCAGGGCTCCTCATCCGAACAGCCAACAAGCACTGCACACTAGGGTAACCAATGCATCAGCTGGGCAATGAGAACAGCGTGTGGGACCGTTTTTGATTCCCCCGCCCTCTGGGCGCACGCTCCCGGCTTCGGGTGGGCTTTCGGACCCTGCTACCTGTTCCGTCGGTGCTTGTCCACAACTGCCGTGCGCGTCTGGACCTACACAACGTGATATCAAAAGTTCGTCAGGGCCGTTCTGTGCGAGTTCAGGGATGTATGGGGCCGGATGTATGTCACAGGGCCCATGCAGTCAGGATGCGTTTGGGGCGTGGGACGAAGCAGAGGTCAGGTGGGGAGGCGTGGAAGAAGCAGAGGTCAGTTGGGAGGCGTGGAAGAAGCAGAGGTTCACGTTGGGGGCGTTGGGAGAAGCAGAGGTCAGTTGGGGAGGCGTGGAAGAAGCAGAGGTCGTTGCGGAGGCGTGAAGAAGCAGAGGTGGTCAGTTGGGCCGGCGGACGAAGCAGAGGTCCGTAGGGAGGCGTGGAAGAAGCAGAGGTCAGTTGGGCGGCGGAAGACGCAGGAGGTCGTTGGGGAAGCGTGGCAGCCGCAGAGGTCAGTTGGGAGGCAGGCAAAGAACCACGGCAGGCGGACAGTTGGGCGGCCGGAAGAACCGGCAGAGGTCAGATTGGGAGGCGGAAAGAACAGGCAGAGGCTGGAGCGGACATAAAGGGAATAAAGGGGGCGCTAACTAGCGCTATCTCGCCATTCCCCGCTTTCTCCCACACTTTGCGAGAACGAGGTAGGATTCCCCCCCCCCCCCCTACTCCCCCCCCCCCCCGGAACTTTGATACAATAAATGACAACCGCGAGGGAAGTGTCTCCCCCCCCCCCCTCCCCATCCCTCCGACTTTTGATCTGAACTAATTCCTTTGAGCGTGAGAGCGCGACGAGACCGCGACGAGAGAGAGAGAGACTGCGAGAGAAGAGAGAGAAGGCGAGACAGAAGAGGCAAAGTGACCCCGACACAGACAAGCGTGCGCGATAGACAGAGAGAGCGAGAGAGAGGGAGGAGATGGAGATGGCGGAGAGAGAGAGGAAGAAGAGAGACGACGAGGAGACAGACATGACAGCCCAGCCCGAACGACAGACAGGAGACAGCACTTCAGCGTAGCGAGCACGCGAGAGCGCGAGAGAGCGAGACGAGGAGGGAGAGAGAGACGAGGGAGGAGAGGAGAGAGAGGAGGAGGAGGAGAGAGAGAGAGCGAGAGAGAGCCGAGAGAACATCGCCCCACAACCCTTTGACATACACCATATTCATCCCCGACCCGCGCGACATCGACCGGAGCAACAAACGCTCTCACACCATCAGCCATCACACATAAGTAATGTATGTATGTATGTATGTATGTATGTGGTATGTATCTCAACTATCTATCAATCTATCTATCAATCTACATATACCCACCAGTCACGTGTAACACCTGTCCATCTCTCCACACCCATTGAAATCACAATTCACCATATATACGTTACACGAACTCATCACGTCACACACCAACACCATTCCCATGCCTTCCCCTCTTATACCCACATCACACAGCCGCGCTCTCACCCTCTTTAAATATTCCCCCCCATCCTTCCACCCATCGCCCTACTCGCTCCTCATCTGAACACCCCTATGCTCACGGGGAATGGGGAGCCGGCCGGGGTGTATTTGTAGATTGTCGCTTGAGGTCCAGTTGCAATTCTTTACAACACACACACACCCACACACGCAGCCGCCACGCACGCGTCGCGGCGCGCGCGCCACACCAACACACACACCCCACACCACACACAACTCCCACCCCACACACACACTGTGACAGCTCAGGGGTGATCTATGTCGATGCGAATTTTCTTTCAGGGAGCCTTGCTACTTTCTTGAAAGGACAGTGTACCCTCCCGATCGTTCTTTCTCCCAATCACAAGACTTCACTGTTATGGTGCTTGAAGGGAAACTAACAAAGGCTGAACACAACTCTCGCGACGATTTTTCCTTTTGAATGTAGTTGGTCAAGACAACATGCTATCTTGTTTGCTTACAGCCGCCATGCGCTTATTCAAACTGACCGCAGCTGAGCTAGATACTAGGCCGTCTCGACCTCACCTTTTCTTTCCACTCTCTGTCTTCTTCTTTTCTATTTTCTATTTTTTATTTTTTATTTATTTTTTAAAAATCTGTCCGTGTGCGTTGTTTGAACCGCGCGAGCCAGTCCTGGATGTGGCCCTTTGCGCTCGGTTGGGCCTCTAGCCCCCAATCCCTTACCTTACCTTACCTTAATAAACCATAATCCTACTAAGGTGTGGGGCCGGGGACCTCCCCGCTGACGCAATCTTTTGCCAATGGTAAGCTAGGCCCTCGGAACTTCCCTGTCGAAAGACCGAGCCTCAAACGCATGAGCAGGAGACTTGTTTCGCCAGTGATGCCGTCACAGGTCTTGCTGGCCCCATCTCCTGACGAGAGTCCCAAGAGCGCGGCGCCAACCGGCTAATTTCCCGGGAAAATCGGGACGCTATACTTGCGGTGAGCGGGACCTGGTGCTCTAGTTGATCCGCGTCCGCGAACGACCGCCAGCAAGGTTGCGCCTGGGTCCTTTATGTACACCTCCGTTATTATCCCTCTTCTCCTTCCCTCCCCCCCTACGTCCACCACCCTTACCCCCCCCCACTCCCCCCCCAACACCCACCACACCACACCACACGCCCACCCCCTACACCCCCACAACACCACACATACACCACCACCACACCACCCCCCCACCCCCCACAACACCCAACACACACACACACACCATAAGTATTTAGGTTTCATGTTAATCTTCTCTTCTGTCTTTGTTGTACGATATTCACATCCCATATCTCTCACTCCACACACCGGCCCCCCACACACACCACACACACACAACACCACACACCACCCACAACACCCACCCCACCACACACCACACAAAACATCACACACTCGCGATGCCCACGCACCCATACATCTAACCATCACAATTATGTGCCACCGCTGCAATAATTCCGTTACCCTTCACTTTTTTTTGGTGTGTTCTTATATCACGAATAGTGGATAGACGTTTCCATGATGGACCACCCCCACCCACACACACCACACCCCACTCCCCACACACACCACACCTCCCCACCCCCCCCCACACACACCCCATACCACACCGGGCAACACATCCACACCACCCACACACCCACCCCCACCCGGCCCCCCCCACACCCACCCACACACACACACCACACACTCACACACACCACCACGCGAGCGAGCGCGCGAGAGAGGCGAGCTAGAGAGAGAGAGCGAGAGCGAGAGAGAGCGCGAGAAGCGAGACAGACCGAGCGAGAGAGGGAGAGAGAGAGCTCGCGCGAGTGAGAGAGAGAGACGACCGAGAGAGGAAGAGAGAGCGAGACGCGGTCCCTTGTTTGAAGTGGAAGCCAAATTGCCGTCTATGCTATCTGAACGGCCCCTACTTTCTCATTCCCGCCGTCGGACAACACGCGCTTGCACACACACACGCACACCCACACACCACACACACACACAACACACACACACACCCCAATACACCACACACCCCCCCACACCCCACACACACATCCACACCACCCACACCCACGCACGCAACACCCGCCGCTATTATTACTGCATGCACGTCCTTAGTTAATTTGCTCTGTCCCTATTATTCTTTCACATCTTGATTCTATCTAATGATAGTGCCTTCCGGAGCTTTACACTTTCTGAGGTACCTTGGAACGGCACGATGATCCATGATAGCATGCTGAGTCTAAATGTTAAATCTTTGCTCGATTTTATTAGTTATCGTGATATTCTGTCCCTTCGTGTTTGCCTGATAATCGCTGCATCTGTCTTAATTTATAGTTTTTGGCGATATGAAAGGGTTTTTTTTTTATATTTCCGTTCATGCACACAAACACACGCGCGATCGCGCAGCGCGCGCGCACATCACCCACCCACACACCCCCTACACACACAACACACACCCCCAAACACATCCACACACCACACACACACACCCGCTTCGTTTTGATAACAGTGCCCCACCTGATCAGTACGAAGCTGCTTACATTTCTTCCGCGACCACAATACTTTTTACATGGTGTATCACCACTTCTGGTGGGTCATAGCGTTTCTGCAGATCAACCGGTATAGCTAAACTAGACTGACTGAGCCGCTAGCGAAAGGACCACCAACAAACTCACAGCACAGACACAACGCGTTTCGCCCTACTGGTTCTCCAGGCACGCCCACCATGCCATTCAAAACCAACAGGGACGAAACGGTCACTTACCACCTCCCGATTCAGATGCACTTACATTAATTACCGGAGCGTCCCCTCGTGGCGACGCCCGGTTTCTTCCCTTGCGCCGACGTCGTCCAGTCGGATGACGGAACAAGACCGCTCACAGTTGCCGTGTTGTCCACACTAGACGACGGGAACAACCAAATTCCTACACTTTCCATGAATGGTCCAAGGGAACTAACATACCTGTGGCTAGTCTGGGATGTTGGCACGGTTGTCGACCATACTTTTCCGTGGCCTAAGTGCATTGGCTGACCCCACGCGCTTTGGACAACAAAGAACTGCCAGCACGCCCCCGCTTGCGCGCGGACGTTTCCTGTGTCCGAAAAAACCTCTCGGTTCAGGCACAATGGGTGGTCCCCACATTCACGTGCATGAGTGCTTGCCATCTCGTATTCCACGTGGATATCTGGTGATGCTTGGCGTTGAGTGTTTGTTATCTTCCTGTGGCCACCTACCACAAGCCGTTCAGTTGTAGTCGAGTCCCGTCCCCTCCCTTAAAAGTGGCCAAATCTGAGCGTCGGCAGGGAATGGGGCGCTGTGGCGCCGCCGCACGGGCACCAGGGAATGGGGCTGTTCGCGCCGCGCTCGGCTGGTGTGGAGTGTGTGATTCTTATTACTGGATATGGCCTGCGCTATTCTTGGGCGTTGAAGGACGGACTGCGGCGAGGGCTCACCCGACCTACACATCACCAGCCCCCCCCCCCCCTCTCTATCAGCAGACAGGGCCATACGGCGGATCCCTTAGGAACGACTCGGCGAGACAAGCGAGCGTGATGCGCTTTATAGCCACGGCCGACCGCAGAGGGCCGCACACTGGGCCGGCGTCGTCGCAAGGACTCAAAGAGTGCCTGTGAATGACTGTTTAGAGCGGTTGTTCAATGTTACTGCCATGTCACCGATCGGCGGTACTTACATCCGCCGTCCCTGTGGTTGGAGTAATGGTCATTCGGGCCTAGAGAGCATGTGCGCGTGTGCCTTGTGTATATGTGTGTTTGCGAGGTGCGATCCGTGTGTTAGATTTGGGGATTTAGGTAAGGTGGCAGATTAGGTGGTAGGGGGCTGGCTGCGGGAAATACGCTACCCACTATTCTTGAGTTCCAAATCTGACTTGTTGACGGGATGGAAAGCGGCGCGGTTGGTTTCCTTCCCGATTGTTACCCTTTTGTTCCTTGGGTTCTTCCCCCGAAGACGGCGGGGCAGGCTATCGGTGTTGTTCGGTGTTGTCAAGTCTCATGAGTTGTTGTGGTACAATTGACGAGTCGTTTGCACGAGCAAACACCCTAGTCCGTTGGAGGGCGTGTCAGCTCTTCCGGAGGGCTAGCTGCTCTGACCATCGCTTGTTTTTGTGTTGTGCGTAGAGTTCGCTCGGATCGACCAAGGTCCGGCAAGCGTTGGGGTAGCTTCACTTCGGTCCCTGGTGTTCGTCGGGGTGGACCGCCTTGTAGTTGCGGGCGGCCGCCGCCGTTAGTCGCGCTGAAGTAGCCTACGCGTCATCGTCAGTGCCAGGTCCTCGTCGGGTGGTTGTGCCCCTTGGCCTGTGCCGGGTTCTGTGTCGTCTCTGTGGCCGCCACTTCAGCCCGTTGCAGAACTGGTGTGGTGAAACGTCTGTCTGTCAGGTAGGTGATTTGTCGGTTTCATGGTGGTGTTGTTCGTCATGTTGTTTTGTCTTATGGCGCGTTGTACAGTAGTGGTCTATTCTGTTTAGTTGTCTTATGTTTGTTGCGTTCTACTGGATGTTAGTAAGATGTCGTCTATGGTTCAGGTGCTTGACCCTTCTGTCAGCCGGTTTGTGGGTGTAATTTTTTTTTGTATATTCTGTAAGTAGTGTACCCTAGTGGTTCCTATTATTCAGTGTTCATTAATTATTATTGTTCCTGAGTTCGATTGTTCATGTGGACAGTTTGGCTAGACAGTGTGGGTTGATATCATAACCGTTGATGGACGGTGATGTAGTATTGGATTCTGTTGTGCTTGTTTATGTTATTTTCAGGGGGTAGTACAGGACTGTAATACGAGGTTGCATTTTGTTGAGGATCATAGTCAGCGGCAGGTGCAGATGTGTCATGCGTGAATCGTTGAGGGCGTGTGCTCGCTTTCACGGTTGTTAACATCGTGTCGTGCGTTGTTGAATTGAGTAACGGCTTACGGATAGTTGCCTCTGCACCGCATTGGAATTGGTTACACTGTGCAGTGGGGCCAGGCTCATGGTAGTCACAAAGGTTTATCCGGCGTCCGGTCGTGGCTCTTCAACTTATATTTGGTGTCTTCTAACTTTCGTTCCTGCGTCATGGTTTCTTGACGCGTGTGTCGTGCGCTTGCAGGCTGTCTTGGTGCTGTCTGCCTGTGGTCAGGACCCGTGAGTCCTATGGTTCGAAGTTTTGTTAAGTACATGCACCGTCGTCCCCCATTGCAGGGATGTATGTGTTTGTGCCCGAATCGGAGTTGAGGGACGATCTTTTCGTTGCAGGGAGATAGATCCCATTATGGAATTTTTAGTAGTCGGGACACGAAAGGGTAGGGTACAGTTTACGGCGGGTAGTTCGCTCCGCAGATTGATCGGCTAACCGACAGAGGTTGTGCAGCATGTAATATTGTATGACGGGTGGTAGTTTTGGCCATACACCAGATTACCCATGGCTTGTCTGACCATAGATGACATGCGCGTGGGGGGGTGGATGGCCATTTTGGCGAACACCTCATGTAGTGATATATGCTTATAGTTTGACCAGTGCAAACCGGGGTAAGGACTATGAGGATTGTGGCCTCTGCGAGCCGTTCTCTCGTATGACCATGCAGAAATGTCGAACCGTTAGAATTACTCAGTTCTTTTGTTCATTTGTTGTTGTCTTTTTTTTAGATGTGTATCACTACTGATTACTGTTGTGGGAACATTTCTTGTGGCGATTGCCCATTTTCCTAGTTACCTTTAGTATTTCCTCTAAGGGGACTCCCATGGAGTCCGTCTAGGATTGCTTAGATTGGTTATATTTACTCCGCGCATTATGAGTGTCACTAAATTTCAGATGGGTGAGCATAATTTCATGCGTTCGCGTGGATGGGCTCAGGCGCTTATTGTGTTTGTTGCTGGGTCGGCGTTGGCCGGAACTGGATCTGATAACCCAAAGAACCGGTTATGGGGGGGAGGTCTTCCGACCAGCAAGTGGTCCACTCCTTCCCGATTTGGGAGGTTCAGGCCCGGGAGCTCGGGCGAGTACAAGTTTTTCCAGGTCGCCTTTGGGCCTTGATGCCTCGGGTCGTCGCAACATTCCAGAGTGGCACTACGCTGTGTCCGCAGGTGGTAATCCTGTTTCGTCCTGAGGACCGTCGAGTCGAGGGCCACGATCCCGCAAATCCCTAATGCGCGTTGCCGGCAGGGTGAGCGGCGGTTTTTCCCGTGCTGCTGCTTTTTTTCCGGGGAGAGGGCGACCCATCAGGCCCGTTCTGCGTTCTCTGAGGCAGCTCTCCTCCTGCTACCGGGGCTCTTGGGGCGTTCTTTTTCCCCCCGCCACCCGTTGCTCTTCCCTGTTCGGGGTCCTTAGCAGCCCGGACTCGTCGAGGAGGGCACCGCACCAGCCTTCTCTCACCTACCCCCGTGTCCGGGGGACGGGGGCCTACACGGGCAGGCGGCGTCCTTCGAGCCGGACTCGTCGAGATGGCCCTGCACCAGGCCTTCCCTTCAACCGTTGTGGTCGGCGGGGCCTTCAGAGGTGTTTTGTCGCAGACGGGGGCGGAGACAGACGAGGGGCGCCTTCAGAGGTGTTGTGCCAGCGCGGGGGAGGAGGTCAGACTGCAGGAGCCACGGTCGCCGCAGGTGCAGAGTCCTTCGGGGGGGTCGGACTGTGGGAGGCCACGGTCCCGCACCGGAGTGCAGTCGTCCGGGAGGCGTCCGCTGTGAGGGGCGAGTACAGCGCGCGGACTGGAGCTCTCCGGACCGGGAGGGGTTTGTCCTATGGGGGTTGGTCAACCCCGGTTTTTTGTCGCGTTTGGGAGTCGGGTTTAAGGGTGTTAGCTACTGCCTCTTTTGGGACACGTAGTGGCCAGCGCGTTAGGGTACTTGTCGTTGCCTCCGTTAGGGCGCAGCGGACCCGATAGTAGGCGGTCCTGGGCCCCGGGACCCCAACGCGCAGGGTGGGTCCTGGGGGAGTTGTGGGTGGTCTTAGTTTCGAGAATAGAGTCCCTTGTGTTGTCTTGTCCCGAGTGTTTTAGCCACCGTGTGCGGGGCTATCTCTGGTCCCTCGTCGCCGTGATCTACCGCAACTGGTGCTTTAGCATAGGTTCGGGTTCTCAGGGTCGTTAGTAGGGTAGTACGGGTCAGGGAAGGCGTGGTGAGGATACCGGTGAGCTGGCTGTGGATGGCCGTGCGTGTGGTGGGCCTCGTGTGTGTGTGACATCCATACCCCTGGCAGTGCGTTCTGACTTGTACAGCTGTGTTCGTGTGCTGTGTTGTTGCTCTAGGGTGCAATTGGCGTGGGTAGGGGTGTCGGGCCGTCCGGCTTTCTTCGCGACCCGTGACTTTGGTGTGGCGATGGCTGGGGTAACGTTTCTTAGGTGGTTCTGGGTAGTTGATAGGTTAGCTCGAAGGGAGGTAGGGGGGCTGTTACCGGTGTCCAGGTGTGTACCGTCGTGAGAGAGGGTGGTTGGTAGGGAGCGTACCAAGAACCCAGGGCAAGGTGGTAGTATTGTCCCTGTTCATTCGGGCAGTTTTCCAGTGGCATTGGGCAGGGGCACTTGTGTTGTAGTGAATGGGTTGGCGCTTCGAGTGTTGGAGTTTGAATGATCAATAAATATTGAGTGGTAGTTGCGAGTGCGACGTGCTACGCAGATCAGAGTAGGTGCGGTGCCGGCAAGAGGGTACGGAGTTTCCTTGTGTCCCTTGTGTCCTCGTGTTAGGTATACCCCAAGTGACGACGGAGGAGTGGAAGTACCCCGACCGTGACTGTGACCCGCTGTTGGTCGGTGGGTTCGGATATCCTGTGGGGTTTTAAGGGCAGAGTCAGCCCCGGTGACAGAGCCGTGGCCAGCACGAGGTCTTGTGCGCCAGTGTTGTGCGCTAAGGTCGTGCTGAGAGTGCATATTGGACTGGAGGGGTTGCAAGTGCCTGATCGTTGTGGGTGTGCCGACCAGAGCCAGTGAGGCCGGTGACCGAGGGTTCCCTGGTGCGCCTGCACAGTGGCCGGTTGACACCCGGTGTCACTTGCTTCAGTCAGTTGGCCAGCAGTGCAATGATACTATTGCATGGCGTGGGAGCTCATGTGGGGTTTGAGGTCCACAAGTGTGGGTGGAGTTGTGCTGGTTGGCGTGGCCTCGTTGAGGCGTATTGTGTGTACTTGCTGATAGGTTGCTTCGGGGCAAGTAAGTCGTCAGGACCCTCCAGTTGCGCTACGATCGCATAACTGTCCGTATGCTAGCTCCCTGGTTGGTCGGTGTCCCCTATGTCAAAACCCCCCGAGCCATTCCGCAGTACAGTCCGACCGCTAGTGTCCTGGGCTCCCCAGGGCACTACGGCGCTTCCCCACCTAGGTTAAGTGACCAGGATGCGGGGGTGCTCAAGACCAGGGGGCCGGCGGCGCGTATGCGCCGATTCGCCACGTTGGGCACGGCGATGGGTTAGTGGGGCGACGCGCTCGCCCCAAGTTCGTCACGGATCGGTGCGTAATGAGGCTGAGAAGACGGCGAGAGAAGCAGAGTTGGAGCTCCGGCATGGAGGAAGTGAGGCAGAAGATGCTCGGACGCCGTCGAGACAAGCTGCTAGGCGAGGGAGTTAGAGATGCAAGCAGCGGACGCTGAAGCGGCGCCCGTGCTAGGCCGCGGCCGCTGCAAGAGGAGGCCGCTGCTAGGCAGAGGCGTTAGAGCGGCCGAAGATGAAGATGAGCGGGCGCTTAGAGATGAAGCAGCGAACGATTGAAGAGGCGAAAGCTGATAGGCAGAGGCAGATTGAAGCGGCGCAAGCTGCTCGGCGAGGGCGTTCGAGCTGAAGCAGAGGTCGATTGCAGAGGAGACCGCTGTCTAGGCCGCGAGATCTGGAGTTTTCAACGCAGGCCGCGTTAGATCTCAAGAGGCCGAAAGATGACCGTGAGTTAGCGGCAATGCGAGCGAGAGCTAACTACCCGCGAGCCCGGCCTCGATGACGCAGGAGCTAAAAACGCTTGATTTGAGGTGAAGGAAACGCCGCGTGTCCACGTGCGCCGTTCGGAGAGAACCGATGGACGAGGACGCTTTCATCGCCCCCCTTTGAGCGTGTCGCCCAGAAGAGCACGTGGTGCGAGACTCCTGGCCACACGTCTGATGTCTCTGCTGAGTGGACAGGCTAGAGAAGCGGTGATGCGGTAAAGTGTGGATGAGTTAAGCGCCTCTGGCAGATATCAGAGGCGCCCTGTTCAGCACTTTTAGGCTAGATGCTGAGGCTACCGGCGAAAAGTTTAGAAGCATCACGAAGGGACGCTGCTGCGACTGTCGCCAGGTGCTGGCAGGACTGAAGCGGTGGTTTCCCTTTGGTGTGCGGCCAAGGGGCAAAGAGCTGAGGGGTGTGGCAGAGGCTGGTAAAGGATCCGCTTTTTCAAGCACCGTTAACCAGCTGCTGATCCCCAGCGTTCCCTCTTGCGGTCGGAAGAAACGCCCGAAAACCTGCTGGACACCCCCTGGCGCCAGCAGGCTACTGTTTTTCGCCGCGGGCAACCACGCGTTGGTGCGGAAGGCGAAGCAAGACCCGCACGGTTAACCGCCAACCCTGGGTAATGGGCATTGAACCGACAGAGAGCCAGGTTGCAGAGAGGTCCCCCACAAAGTAGTGCTGGAGCACTACCAGCAACGAAACAGCGAGCTCAGAAGGGCTAGATCGACCATAGTATGTTTTTTCCCTGCAAAAAGCCAGGCCACCGTACGTAGGCATGTCCTGCGCCCCCTTCTGTTGGAGCTGTTCATAGTTGCGACCAGCCCAAGCTCGAGTAGTCCCTCCGTTGTGTCGGCCCATGCGCTGAGCAGCAGTACCGAGCCTGCGACTGCGTGTAGACGTTACCGGAGCTCCGGCCACTGGATTACGAGCCCTGGTGGCCGGCTACACGTAGTGGCCGTGGTTGGAGCAGCGTGCGTACACCGGCGCGCCCCGTTCCCCGTAGTGTTGGCTGACCCTCCGCTGTAGGTCTGTGTTGCTCTGGGGCGGCTAATAGAGTTGAAGTCGCCATTCATCGACGGGGAAAGTTGGAGGTTTTGGTTCTGAAGCGCCGCTGTGCCGGAAGTCCTGATACGGCAACTTCGCAAAGCCGAGCAGGCAATTCCGGTAGGCTACGGGTGCTGATACGCCGCCCGGCATAGGTCGGGCAGTGCCGGACACGTGCGGCAAGAGCCCGGAGCAGCCCGCACCCCACTTACCATGCCGTGGAGGAATGCATCCTGCACCACCTTTACCCAGCAGTTAATTCAGGATGCCAGGCCCCAGGCTGACCCTTGAGGACGGCTGGAGTGCGAGTGACGGCCGGGGACCGCACTTTACCACCCCGTTTGGCCGCGTCGCGTCCGCTCGGATTGGTTGTCCTGTAGTCGGATCGAGGGTCCCAGGCCGTAGGCGCGTCAAATCGCGTCCCACGCTGCACGCGGGCCACGGTGATGCCCGCTCAGCCCAACGCCTTTGCCCATGTCTGGCAACTTAAGGTACCACCCGGACCCAGGCGCGAGTTGGTTCGCCATTTTTATTGGCAGGCATGCATGTGACATTGGTCGTACTGCCAGTCATGCGTCCCGAGTCGCGTACGTTAAGGGACGAGTCTCTAGCTATACCCATGTACGGACAGCCCGGATGCGCGGGCCCTGCAGGACAGAGAGATCTCTGGTTGCACCCCGAATGCAAGCGTTCCGCACAGCGGCAGCGGGACGTCCCCACCCAATGCACCCATCGCCTGAGTCGTGTGAGTTGACGCGACGAAACTTCGGGCCCCAAGGCCGGTTGCAGGTCCCAGCCGCCCTTTTATTTGAGCCGCCCCCGAGCCGTGTGTGGGTCACAGAGTACTAGTGGGAGGATCCACCAAAGTTGGACACTGCAGCTCTGCGGCCATTCAGTTTACAGTGCCGCAGTGTTGGCACCCGGCCCCTGTGGCGGGCAGCCTATCTTGAGTCGCCTTGCCGTAGCGGGGCGTGCGAGTGAGTGCGAGAGCGAGAGAAGCGCACTGTAGTTCCATTTACCTGGGTCATGAGCCGTCGCCCTTGTCGCCGATATGCACTGTGTTCATTGTCATGGGCAGCGACTGACGCCGTAGCCAAGTGGAAGAGGGGCGTGTGGTATTGTAGCACGTGTTGCATACGCGGTCGTGCCATGGTCGGCACCTCAGTTCTGAGTTTATGTATAGCCCGTAATGTAACAGGTGCTGTAAGTGCCTGCGTTAAGGTCGTGTGCAGCCGAATAGGACCAGTTGATAATGTATTTTGCAGCTGACGGATGTCTTTAAACAAGTGAAGTTGTTGGCAAGCTGATGGGAGCGCCATCCAAGTACCAGCAGAAGCAGAGTGAGTGGTGTGGAAGGTGGAGTGTTCTCGGTAGGGTGAGAGTAAAACGCGATCGAGTCTCGAAGAGTTTTTTTGGTTTTAACCTGTGTTAAAACTTGGGCAGGGGGGTGTGTCCACCGATCGGCTGTACTAAATCAGCAGTCCATGTGGTCTGGAGTCCAGAAATGGTTACAGCGACCTTAGAGCGCATTGTGCGCGTGGCCTATGTGTATAAGTGTGTGTGCAGAGCGTGGTGTGTACAGATTTGGGGTTTTTGGTTCGGTGGCCGCTTAGGCTAGGTAGGGGGTGGGGACAGGAACTAGATACACTAATTTCTGAGTTCAAATCTGGGACTTGTTTGCAGGGAGGGACGCTGGCGGTTTGGTTTCATTCCGATTGTTCCCTTTTGTTCCTTGGGTTTACACCAGACGAACGGCGGGGCAGGATCTCGGTGTAGTTGGTGTTGTCAAGACTGTGAGTTGTTGTGGTACCTTGTGTGTCGTTGCACGCGCCACCAACTCGTCGGTGGTCGGGCGTCGACCGGCTCTGCCGGAGAGCTCCGCTGTCTGACCAATCGCTGTTTTGTGATGTGAGGTAGAGTTCGCTTGGTTCCGACAGTCGGAGACATGCGTTGGGGATAGCTTCACTTCGGTCCTGGTGTTCGTCGGGGTGGTCGGCCTTGTAGTTGCGGCCGGCCGCGCGTTAGTCGAGCTGAGTGACTTCGAGTCATAGTCCGTGCAGGGTCCTCGTCGGGTCTGGTGTGCCTTGGCCTGTGCCGGACTGGTGTCGTCTCTGTTGGCAGCCACTTCAAGCAGTTGCAGAACTGGATGTGGGTTGAACGTCTGTTCTGTCCAGGTTGGTGATTTGTTAGGTTCATTGTGTGTTGTTCGTCATGTTTGTCTTGTCTTTGGCGCGGTTGTTACTGTAGTTGGTCATGATTCATGTTTAGTAGTTATTATGTTTTGTTGAGTTCAACTGTTGTCTACGTAGATGTACCGTCTTGGTTCTGTGATTGAACCTTTCTTGTCCGCCGGTTTGTGTTATTTTTTTTTGTATATTCTGTAAGTTAGTGTACATCTTGTTTGTTCTATTCTTAAGTGTTCAATTCATCTAATTATTATACCTGAGTTCGATGTCAGTGTGCCAGTTGGCTGCAGACAGTGTGGGTTCGCTATACCTAACCGTTGTGGCCGGTGATGTAATATCTGGTATGATGCTTCGTTTATGTTCATTTCCGGGGGTTCGTCAGGACAGTAATACGCGGTTGCATTATGTTGCGGCTCCAAGTCTGCGACAGGTGAGCTGTGTCTGGCGTGAAATCGATTGAGGGAGTGTGCCTCGATTTCAGTTGTAAATCGTAGAAATAGTTCGTAGCCGCTTGAGGACCGCATTCGGGCGTTGACTGACCGCCTTGGCTTGGTTTTACCCTGTGCAGTGGGGGGCACGGCTCAATGGTCGTCGAATGGTTTATACCCGGAGTACCGGTCGTGGTCTTCAACTTATAATGGTTGTCTTCTAACTTACGTTCCGAGATCCTGGTTCTTGCCGCGTTGTGTCTCGTGCGCGTGCGGTCTGTATTGGTGATGTATGCTGTGGAACAGGGACCGTGCGACCCTATTGGTTAGAAGTTTTGTTCAGTAATGCCAGTCGTCACACATGCCGGATGTAAGTGTTTGTGACCGCAAAGGGAGGGAGGAGGCCGGGGGGGGCTCTTTTTTGGTTGCAGGGCGATAGTCCATTATGACTTTTTAGTATGTTCGGAAGCCAGGGGTGGGTCAAGTTAAGGCGGGTAGCTCCGCTGTTGATAGGATCACGCCAGAGGTAGTGCCGCCTGTCCACCTTGTCTGAAGGGAGGTTGTGTTGGCTCACCCCGCTTACACCCCTGGCTTGTCTGCCCAGACTCTGATGCCCTGAGAGTGGGGGGGTGTGATGGAAATTTGGCGCTCCCCTCCTGATTGATATATGACTTCTATATGACATTGAAAAAGGGTAGCCTATGACAGGCTTGTGGTGCGAGCCTATTCTCTCGTAAGACATCTAGGCAGGTTGAACGTTCGCATTAATAAGTTCTTTTGTTCTTTTGTTGTTGTCTTTTTTAGCTGGTGTCTTCTACTGATTTGTGTGGAAACATTTCCTTGTGAAATTGGCCCATTTTCTGTTTATTTCGTATTTCCTAAAGGGGGACCCATGGCGTCCGTCTTGGCTTGCTTAGCTTGGGTTTATTTTCTCCGACATTATGTGAGTCATCTTTCATATGTGTGAGCCATTAATATCATGAGTAATAGCGTGGATGGGGCTCCGGAGCATATTGTCATGTGGCTTGTGTAATAAGGGTTGGCAGGAACTGGCTCTGATACCCAAAGTCTAACGGGTTTCTATGGGGGGGTGTATTCGACAGCGTGGTCCACTCATTCCCGCGAGGAGGTAGGCACGGGGCTAGGAGCATAAAGTTTTACCAGGTCGCAATGGCCTTGATGACTCGCGGTCGTAGCCACATTACAGTAGTGGCTGACAGTGTGGGTCAGCAGTGTATCCTGTTTCCTTCCTGAGGCTGGGGCCAGATCACGCAGTCTACTGCCGCGTGGCCGGCAGGTGAGCGGCGGTTTCCCGTTGCCTTGCTGCAGTTTTTCCCGGGAGAGGGAGCCATCCAGGCCGTCTGCCGTCTGTGAGGCAGCTCTCCCTCCTGTACGGGCTCTCTGCGGAGTTCTCCAGCCACCCGTAGCTCTTCCCTGTTCGGGCGTCCTTTGGCCCCGGCTCGTCGCGAGGGCCCCGCACAGGCCTTGCTCACCCTCCTAAGATTGTCCGGCGGGGCCTTCAGAGGAGGAGGCGGTCCTTCGAGCCCCGGATCGTCGAAGAGGGCCCTGCACAGGCCTTCTATTCGCACCGTTGTGTCGGCGGGGCCTTCAGAGGTGTTGTGCCAGCGCGGGGGAGGACGTAGGACTGAGGGGGGCCTTCAGAGGTGTTGTGCCAGCGCGGGGAGGAGTCTGGAGTCAAGCTCTGAGGCGCCCGGTCGCGCCAGGTGCAGGTCTTTCGGGGGAGTCGGGACTGTGGAGAGGGCCCACGGTCAGCACCGGAGTTGAGTCATCCAGGGAGGCGTCAGCCTGTGCGGGGCGAGAGTTCCCGCGCCGAGACTGGAGCTCTCCGGGCCGGGCTGGGTTGTTCTATGGGGGTGGTCACAGGGTGTCGCGTATAGGGTAGTTAGGGTTAAAGGGTGTTAGATACTGCCTCCTTTTGGGACGTCGTGGCCAGCCCCCAGAGTAGTGGTACTTGTCGTTGCCACCGTTAGGGATACGCAGCGCCAGTCGGTAGGGGGTCCTGGGTCCCCCGCGCAGGGTGGGTCCTGGGGAGAGGTGGTGGGTGGTAGTAGTTTAGAGGATAGAGGTCCTTGTGTTTCTTGTCCCTAGTTTTAGCCACCCGTGTGCGGGGCTATTCTGCGTCCATAGGGTCCAGTGCTTATACCGCACATGGGTGCTTTGCTAGGTTAGGGTTCTCAGGGTCGTGTCGGGTAGTCCGGGTTCAGGGACGGAGTGGGATACGGTGACGTGCGGTGTGGATGGACGTGAGTGGTGCGCCCTAGTGTGTGTGTGACAATCCAGCCGTGCGTCTGAATTGTAAAGCTGTGTTGTGTGCTGTGTTGTCTGCTCCGTCGTGTAATAGGCGTGGCTAGGGGGGTGGTAGGGCCGTCCGGCTTAGCGGCCCGTGCCTGCCATCCACCCCTCGCCCGCTTTTCACGCTCCCCAGTTCCCGCCTCAACATACCTGCCCCCACCCCCCCCCCACCCCCCCCCCCCCCCACCCCACCTCCCACTCACCCTCATCTTCTATTTCTTCAGGGTTAGGCCGTTCTAATCAAACCATTAGTCTCAGGGGCGACGGATTTTTTTTGGGTTTTCCTTAATTGGGAAAATTAGATTACGCAGGCACGTATAGCCCCCCCCCAGTTTCCTGCATATTGCTAGAAGGCGTGACGTCAGTGGTTCCCACTGTGTCTAAGGACCGGCCTTGCTGGGCGGGCGACAGACCATCTTCTCCTTCGTCGCTTATACTTAACCTTTCTCTGATTTTTGACTCAGGTACCATTTATTGAGGAGTGGCCAGAGAGATTTTCAAGTCGAATCGAAACTCCGACTCCCGAGTGGTTTGACCCCCCACCGTCAGTCCGCCGGACACGCTTTGACCGATTGGCTCCGGGCTCCTCTGTGCTGTTAGGGGGGAGACACACTCCCCCTCGTCGTGACTGTCTAGGCGTATTCTGGCGCGTTGCGATGTTCTCCTCCCCAAACGCTCCTATAATCGCGCCGGAAAGCACGTAGAAAGGTCGCTTTTCTTTTATCCCCCCCCCACCCCCCCCCCCCCCCCCTTAAACATGCATTTTAACATACGGTTAACTCCTTGAGACAATGACTAACTTCTACCCCTAAAAAGGCTGTCTGAGCACGCACAAATGAAGGGTGTCTTTAATTTCAATATTGTTAGAGTTTCGTGGATACCAGCCGATGCTTAACACTGTACTCTCAAAAGTTTTGGTGCCTTGTGATCGACCAAATTAAGAAAGGAGAAATCAAGGCTGAAACACGCGAGTTTTTTATTTCAGTTGGCAAGGCTAAGAATTCATTTCGCCTCTCCACGGCCTAGTTTTCTTTCGCTGGAAAAGGCTACTTTTCATCGGCTAAGAAAAAATAAAAAAAAAAAAAGACGGCCCAGTTTCGCTCAAACGGCAAATGGCAGTCAAAGCCTAGTCATCTCTCTCTCTCTCTCTCTCTCTCTCTCTCTTCTCTCACACCACACACTACCCCCCACACACCACACACACAACAACACACACAGAACGAGAGAGAGAGAGTGAGCTGCGCGCGAGCGTCCAACCCCCCCAACACCCAGACCACGCGTTAATGATGTGGGACCCGCGCCGGCGAGCCGGGCAGCAGCTGGCACAAACGTCCGCCCATTGCTGTTGACGATCCGCCCAACGAAGCAGCCGGCCATGAGCCCCCCCTGTCATGCATCTCTCAAGATCTCCAGATAGGCCGCACCGGACCCGTCACGGCTCCAGTCCCACACAGTGTCAGAGGTCGGGGTCCCCGTCATCCGCGGTCAGTAGTGAGCCACAGCGTGTGCGCCGATGGCCACTCGCCTAGCTTCCACCACACCCCCCCTCCAAAAACAACAACAGGAAAAAAAACACAATAAATCACGGGAAAATAAGCGATTTAGTTCCTGGAATTTGTAGGACTACATGAATTCGTTCGGTGCCACACTTTAAAGAATCATTACTGTGCGCCAACGGGCTCCACCCCTCCCGGCCACCAACAAAATCCCTCACGGGCAACAAGCGATTTTGTCGGGGCATTTGGGGTATACTGGCATTCGTTCGGTTGCCACCACTCTAACGAATCATTACTGTGCGCCCACCCGCCCTCCCCCCCCCCCCCCCCCCCTAAAAAAACACCCACCCAAAACCAACACACACACCACAAATACAACAAAAACCAACGGGCTACCACGGCGATTTTGTCTGAATTGGGGTATACATGAATTCGTTCGGTGCCACACTGTACCGCATCATTACGCTGTGACGCTCAACCGACATAACCCTGACCTATGATCACGGACTTACTTTGTTTCTTCGTTTGAGGCACAGTCATTATTTTTCTGTTTAACGTTTGTTTCTGTTTCCGCCCGCAGGCCGCTTCCCTTTGCAACGAGTCCGGGTGCATGACGTCACCACATAGAGTCGAAGTCTGCGTGGCTTGCGGACTCTTTTCTTAATTAAGTTCCTGTGCGAACGCTAACGGCTATTTTTTTTTTTTTTGCAGCGAACAGTTAAGTCATACGAGGGTCTACGACTTGGTGTAGCAAAACCCCCAAACCCAGGCCCCCTGCATCAGAATGTAGGTTATTGGGGCTTTGGATTCAAACAATAGTAAAAGTAGTTACGGACTAGACTTCAAAATACCTTTCTTGGAGCACAATCGTTCGACATCACGATCTGACAACATGTTCTACACTCAGATCCTGACCCCCGTTTCCCCCACACACCAGTCGCCCCCCAGGCATCGCTGGCCCCCCGCCAACAGTGAGCTGATGAAGGACGGGGCGCTCTGTCCGAACTCTTCTCCACACGTACGTTTTGCTTCTGACGTCCTTCACTACTTTCTCAGGAAATAACCTGACTTGCCTCAGAGCTCTGGCACCCTATGCTCCAATGGGTGAACAATGCGATTAGCTTATTTTGGTGTAGTTAAATTCTGACACGGCAGATGGTGTTACGTGGCTTCCGACGTCATTATAGAAAGTTTTGGAGCTTAATTTGTATCTGTGGTCTTGGGCCTAACGGCCGCCAGCCGACTGGCCACGACTCCACGATGCAACCACTCTTCCCCCCTCCCGTCCTACCCTCCTCCCGCCCTCCCCCTTCTCCTTCCTGCCGCACTGTTTTTTCATTAAAAAACAACTATTTTCCCACCAGCTTTCGGCAGACAATTGCTGTAGTATGCATTGCATGTATGTATGTCTGTGTGGTGTGTGTCGTGTGGTGTGTGTGTTGGGTGTGTGTGTGGGTGTGTATGTATGTACGTACGTGTGTGTGTGTGGTGTGTAACACACCCACCAACACACCCCCCACACCCACCCCCAAACACACACTTCTGCCCACCACTGATATTCATGGGCCATGCTGTAGTTTTTATTCTTACCTTCTTGTGAAATTAAATTTGCTCATTTAACGCTATCCCTTCCATTTGCTCGACCAAAATTTTATCGATTTGATCGCTCCCGCAACGACATACGAAAAAAAACCGCTAAATGGTCTCTTTGATAAAATGCCAAAAGAATTCTTTATATTTTTCCCTGCACTTTTCTTTAGGCCCTCGGAAACAAGTGTCGCATTACCCATGTTTTGTCTGATGCAAGATCCAATTAACTCAGACGCATTCTAACAGGCACAAGTGCACAAATCTATGACAACGTAACAAAAAACTGTTGTTTTAAAACAAACACCTGTTAAAACTGAGTTGAACAACAAAATTTTTTTTTCACAACTGTTAGACATTTCCCTTTATTTTCACTGTCTTTGCAGTGCGCATCTCTACTGACTTCATAAAAAACGCGAACCATTGACAGGCTATTTTTCGTGGGTGAAAAGGGGTGAATATACAATACTTATTGACCATTGTGGCAAGTTGTTTGGGTCCCCGGACTCACGTGCCCGTGAAACAAATGTGTGAGCCAACCATATTCCCGGCATTGGATGGGTCCAACAACACTGGCAACCTGGTTGCTGCATGTGAGGCCCGTGCCCACCATGCCGGCCCAAGTACCCCGCGCCCCCCCCCAGAACGCAGGCTTGCCGCCATTATAACACGCCGCGCATCCAAGGTTCAGCTAAAGACTTGCCGTCTGAGCGCTACCAGCTGCCCACGACGACTCCGAGCAGAGGACGCAATCGTGCCTAGGCCATCTGAGGCTGGTGTGCTGGCCAGGCAGGTCGCCAACATCTTTAACGTCCACATTCAACCTCTATGTCGCAGCACCGCATGGCGCGTCCTGGTACCACTGTGCACGTCCCGGCCCGGGGCCGTCCTCAGTTCCCACAACCAAGAGGAGGAATCGCCATTTTGTTTCGAACCCATTGCGGGACAGCGGCAAACAGCGCTACACCACCTGCTCGACCGGTGCCTGGGCATCTCCAGCACACGACTCAGCCTCAACACTGTGCGGCGGCATCATCAGGAGAACGGGCTGGCATGTAGGCGTTCCAGCGGTCCGGGTACTGACTCCATAGACACCGCGCAGGCAAGGCTTGCCGTGGGCACAAGCCCGAATCAACAGGCGCGGCAGCAGTGCGGGACGCATACTGTTTCATCTGCGAGCGTTTTTGTTCTTAGAATGGCTGACGGTCGTGTCCGAATATGGCGTTTGACCAGCCGTGACATGCACGCTATGCTGCCCCTGTGTGGTAGAGCGGAACCCCTGGGGAGGCCCCGACCGTTATGATCTGGGGTGCAAACTTGGCCATTAACCCGCATAGGACCAGTCAATCTTTCAGAACATTGTCCTGGTCGCGGACAGGGTGTCATGCACAGCGCTATAACCCCCAGGTGCTCAGGTCCCATTCGTTCCTTTTTTGCGCACACCCTCCTGGACAATCAACAGGCCCTGCACAGACCACCACCCAGCAGGGCCACCAGCAAATTTCTTCAGATACACAACGTCCCTGTGCTGCCCTGGCCAGGCCCCTCATCCCGATTTCACCCAATAGCACCATTTTGGGCTGAACTTGGCAGACGGTTGGCCTCCTGCGTCCCACGACCAGCAACAGCGGTCAACTTCACCAGGCCTCGTCCAAGTGTGGGCTGGTGTGCCAAGGGGAGCATACCCACCTGGTCCACTCAATGCGCCGGTAGTGTCAAGCAGTAGTTCCCATTGCACTGGTGGCCCATCCGGTATTGGACTTCAAGCTGGTTTTGTCACGGACTTGGATTTCCCACAACGGGACTATTGCTGATGCCATTTTCCCACAATACCGTGTAATGATCAAATCAGTTGAATTCTCACTCGCATTGTACAATTGTGACCACTAAAATTCGCCCTTACATTTCAGCTTGTTTTGCTTTCGCCGTTTTTTATGGACGTCAGTCGTATATCTTGAATCGTTATGCTTTTCTTTCCCCTTCTTGATCGAATTCGTTCATACCGTACTCTTTCCCTATCAGTGCTTGTGAACTAATTTCTGAGTGTCCCGCGGGTTCGTGCACATAAGACTTCGGGTTCAAGTCTGATAATCATTCAGAGCGCTGCAAACAACAAGTATGAAATATTACACCGTTCGTCCCTTTCCTCGTCTGCACAAGGCGTCAGCTCGCGGAGCTTTAGCTTCCCCCCCCGCTGAGTTTGTCCCCCTCCCTTTTTAGTTAACCAACCCCCGTTCGATACTATCCTCCTGAGAACACCCCCACCCTCCCGATTATTCTTTAAAAACCCAGAGGCCCAGCGTTGATCACGGTCTACATGCTCGTATAAACGTTACAAAAATTTGTTTTTACCGAAAAACCTGGGTTTATACTGTATGTTACTTGATCAAATCTTGAGTAATATTATTCTATCTTATTATTCTTGATCCCTCTTCTTCTACTTTTCTCATTGTAGTTGTTGACTTGCCAAACGATGGGCGTGGACCCGGTGTCCTGTCCCGCGGATCGATATCTGCTGTTAGTCTGGAATGCACTTTCACAACCAAACCTCTTTTCTTCTCCGCTTGTTTATATGAACTTAGACTACGGACGGTACACCATTTCCCATGGAAAGACAGGCGTTTCTTTCCCCCGATTGTTCTTCGGAAGAGGTCGCTTGAAGCGCTGCAGTGCGCATGACCCCCTTCCTCCAGGCACTCACTTTAGGCCCGGCTTGCGCTGTACTCATAGCCAGTCAGAAGGCATCAGTGATACCCGAAGATCAGAGGTCACGTTAGACATCCACGACAAGCGGTTTTTTTTTTTTTTTTAAATCCTGATTCTTTTTTTCGTGCGCTGTCAGCCAAAACCTGTTAGAAGCGAATCACAGTGGAGGAATCATGCGTCTTGAACCGGCGCCCTGGCTATAGCTGGTGGGATGATACCGCATCACCGCCGATCAAGATGTCTTGCAACGGGCGCATGGTATAGTGGAGGACTGATACCGCATCCCCGACAGTGAATAATGAACGTTCTCTTGACCACGTGGCGCCATGCTATAGTGGTGGCAATGATACCGCATCACCGCAGAATAATGACGTCCTTGACCCAGGCGCCATGGCTATAGCGGGTTGGAATGCCACCGCTCCCGCCAGACTAATGAGTCTTGCCAACGGCGCCAGGCTCGCGTGGTGGAATGCCCGCATCACGCGAACAGACTTCATGACGTTCTTGCCAAAGGCGCCATGGCTATAGCTGGTAGTGAATGATACCGCTCACGCACCGAATCATGACGTCTTGCCCCCGCGCCATGGCTATAGTTGGTCGGAATGATCCGCATCCTGCCGATACTGCCGTCTTGACATAGGCGCCATGGCTATAGCTGGTGAATGATACCGCATCAACCACGAATCATGAGTCCTTGACCACACAGGCGCCATGGTATAGCTGGTGGAATGATACGCCTCACCGCAGAATAATGCCGTATTGGACACCGGGCCCAGGGCTATAGCGGTGGAACGATACTTTTTTTTCGCAATCCCCGCAGAACTCATGACGTCATGACAAAGGCGCATGTACGCTGGTGGACTGATACCGCATCACCGCAGACTACCTGACGTCTTGACAACGGCGCCCATAGGCTCTCGTGGTGGAATGATACCGCACTACGCGAATAATGCTGTCTTGACACGGGCTCATGGTTCTAGCTGGTGGACTGCTAGCCTACGCCGCATAAGCCGTCTTGACCACGGCGCCATGGTTCTCGCTGGTGGAATGCTACGAATCAGCCGAATACAGAGTCTTGACCCAGGCGCCCTGGTCTAGCAGGTTGGAATGACACCGCATCACCGCCGCATAATGACGTCTTGCCACACGGCGCCATGTGCTATAGGGGTGGAATGACACCGGCAACACCGCCAGAATATGAGTCTTGCCCACTCCGCGCCATGGCTTAGCTGGTGGTCTGCTACACCGCATCACCGCAGAATAATGCCGTCTTGACAACCGGCGCATGGCTCTAGCTGGTGGAATGCTACGCCTCGCAGAATAATGACGTCTTGACCAGGCGCATGGCTATAGCTGGTGGACTGATTACGCATCACGCAGCAGCATCCTGCGGTTCTGGCCCACAGGCGCCAGCTCTCGCTGGTGGAATGATCCACATCCCGCAGAATAACTGACGTCTTGACAAAAGGCGCCATGGCTATAGCTGGTGGAATGATACCGCCTCACCGCAGTGAATAATGACGTCTTGCCACAGGGCGCCATGGTATGTGGTGGCCTGTCCGCATCCCGCCGAATAATGACGTTTAGATACACGGGCCTGGGCTATAGCTGGTGGCATGCATGTACGCCATCACCGCCGAATCCTGACGTCTTGCCCCCGGCGCATGGCAATAGTGGTGGACTGCATCCCGCCTCCCCGCAGAATCTGCGTCTTGACACCGGCGCCATGGCTAGAGCTGGTGGATGCTATCCCGATCCCCGCAGAAATCCTGACCTTAGCCAACGGCGCCATGCTATTCGGGTCCATGTTTCCACGACCATTTCCTAATTCCTATTCGGCCAGCCTTGCCTATATTTTTTATCTTTGGTTGCACTCTCCACGCCCTCTTGCCACACCTCAATTTACACAAACAACACACACAACAACAAACACACAAGCCCACCCCCCTTTCCTATTTTTTCGCAACACACAATCTTACAATCACCAAATCTCTTGTAGAAAAACATTTTTACACACCGCCCCAAAACATTCCTCCTATTTTCGCAACCAACAAATCTAAAAAGAAACAAACGAAATAACAACCCGCACCTCCCCCCCCATTCTCTTTTTTTTTTCTTTCTATCTGTCTGTTTGTCAGTCCTTTTCTGTTGTGTTTTTGGTTATGTTAGGTTGCAAAACGACAAGGTCTGGCAGCCCGACAGATGGTCATCTTCATCCACATTTCTCGCATACCTTCTCAGCGTCTTATAAGAATTTCCGTCGCCGTAGCCTGGCATCGTACTCTGTTTCTCTCTTCTTTCTCTTTTCAAGTATACTACACACGCCTGGATGTCTGCCCCACCTCCGCCCCCCAAGCTTTGATGTGCGATGAACTGCAAAGTCAGCTGACTTTGAGAGAGAGCGCGGCGAGAAGCGGATGAGAGCGGAATGAGAGAGGGAGCGAAGCAAGAGAGGAGAGAGCGGAGAGAGAGCGACGCGAGAGAGGACTGGCGGCTGCAAAGGGACCGAATAAAGGAATGGTTCATGTTAGTAGGTTCTCTTCCAGTAGCCCCCCCCCTGGCGCGTCATGTACCCATCACATCGTGCGGAGAAATACCTCCATCTCCAAAGTTGCGTAGTGTGTACGCAGCCGTTGTGTATAGTTAGTTTGTTTGTTTATATACTGAAAGCCCCGGCTTCAGCCGATGAGACGTCGTCTTCTAGGGCTGAAGCCTCTTTTGGGACGTATGGCCAGCACGTGTGGGGTATTTGTCGTTGCCTCTTTAGGGCGCAGCGACCAGTTCGGTAGGGGTCCTGGGTTCAAAAGAGAAGGGTGGGTCCTGGGGGGGTGTGGGTGGTAGTAGTTTAGAGAATGAGCCCTTGTGTTGTCCTTGTCCCTAGTATTTAGCCACCACGTGTGCGGGCTATCTCTGCGTCCCTAGGTCGCAGTGATATACCGCAACTGGTGCTTTAGAATAGGTTAGGGTTCTAAAGGTCTAGTAGGGTAGTACGGGTCAGGGAAGGAGTGGGATACCGGTGAGTGGGTGTGGATGGACGTGAGTGGTGGGCCATAGTGGTGTGGAAATAAAGAAGTGCGTATGATTGTAAAGCTGTGTTAGTGTGCTGTGTTGTCTGTTTCTAGTGTGTAATAGGCGTGGGTAGGGGTGGTAGGGCCGTCCGGGCTTAGCGACCGTGACATGCCACTACCACCCTCGCCAGCTTTTCACGCTAACCCCCCAGTTCCCGCCTCAACTCCCTGCCCCCCCACCCCCCCCCCCCCCCCACCTTCCCACTCACCCTCCATCCTTCCTCTTCTTCAGGTTTGCCGTTCTAATCAAAACAAGTTAAGGGGGGGACGGTTTTTTTTTGGTTTTCTTAATTGAAAATTAGATTACGAAGATGTGCAACAAAAAAAGTTTCCTTAGCTTATTCCCAAGAAGGCGTGAAGTCAGTGGTTCACTGTGTCTAAGGCACGGCATGATGGGGGGCGCAGACCATCCTTCTCCTTCCGTCGCTTTTAAATTAACCCTTCTTGATTTGAATGGGAAACCATTTATTGCAGGAGTGGACAGAGAGTTTTCAAGTCGAATAAAAAAAATCCGACCCACGAGTGGTTTGAACCCAAACCGTCAGCTCCGCACGGAAACGCTTTGACCGCTTGGCTACGGGTCCTCTGTGACTTGTTAGGGGAGAAAATCAAATCGTCGTGACTGTCTGGGTGTTTTCATGAAGAGTTGCGATGTTATTAATACGATCCTCTTTTAGCGACGGTAAAGAACGTAGAAATGTCGCTTTTCTTTTTATATAAAATTCTTTTAAATATAGGTTAAATACCTTGTGAATGACTAACTTTATAAATAAAAGGCTGAGCACGGAAAAATGAAGGGTGTCTTTATTTCAATATGTAGAGTTTCCGTGGATACAGCAGTTGATTAAACTGTACTCTCAATAAGTTTTGGTGCCTTGTGATCGACAAAATTAAGAAAGGAAGAAAATTTAAGCTGAAAAAGAGAGTTTTTATTTCAGTTGGAAAGGCTATGAATATCGCCTAAAAAAGGCCTTGTTTCTTTCGCTGAAAAGGCTACTTTCACGCTAAGAAAAAAAAAAAAAAGACGGCCCGTTTCGCTCAAAGGCAAATGGGCCCGTCAAAGACCTAAATCTCTCTCTCTCTCTCTCTCTCCCCTCTCTCTCTCTTCCTCACACACACACACACAACACACACACACACACACACACACACACACACACAAAAGAGAGAGAGAGAGAGAGAGAGAGAGAGAGTCAACAACCAACACAAAGACCAAGCGTAAAAGAATGTGGACAGAGCGGGGGAGCAGGGCAGCTGGGAAAAAACGTCCGAACATTGCTGTGAAGATCAGCCAACGAAGCAGCAGGAAATTAGCCACAAAGTCATGATCTCCACGATCTCCCAGAAGGCCGCACCGGACACGTCACGGATAACGTCCAACACAGGCAGAGGTCGGGGTCACAGTATTAAGAGGGAAGTAGTGTGCACCCGCCGTGTGAGCAGATGGAAATTTGCCTTGCTTCAAAAAAAAAAAAAAAAAAAAAAAAAAGGAAAAAAAAAAAAATAAATAAGGGGGAAAAGCGATTTTGTCCTGGAATTTGGGTATACATGAAATTTGTTCGGGGGCCACACTTTAAAGAATCATTACTGTGCGCCAAACGAAAAAAAAAAGGAAAAAAAAAAATAAATAAGGGAAAAAGCGATTTTGTCTGGAATTTGGGGTATACATGAATTCGTTCGGTGCCACACTCTAAAGAATCATTACTGTGGGCCGCCAAACGAAACCCCCCCCCCCCCCCCTAAAAAAAAACACAAAAAAAACCACACACACACAAAAAAATACAACAAAAAAAAAAAGGGAAAAAGGCGATTTTTTCCTGGAATTTTGGGGGTATACATGAATTCGTTCGGTTTCCACACTTTAAAGAATCATTACTGTGCCGCTAAACGAAATAAAAAAGAATGATAAGACTTACTTTGTTTTCTTTCGTTTGAGGCACAGTCATTATTTTTCTGTTTAAGTTTGTTTCTGTTTCCGCCCGCAGGCCGCTTCACTTTGAAACGAGTCCGGTGCATGACGTCACCACATAGAGTCGAAAGTCTGCGTGGCTTGCGGACTCTTTTCTTAATTAATGTTCCTGTTGCGGAAGCATAAGGAATTTTTTTTTTTTTTTGCAGCGAACAGTTAAGCTCATAAGGGGTCATACGAATTGTGCTAGCAAACCCCCAAACCAGGAAACACTGAATAAGAATGTGGTTTCTGGATTCTGGATTCAACAATAGAAAAGTAGTTAAGGACTCAGAATCAAAAACTTACTTGGAGAAAAATATTTCGACAATCAGATCCTGACAACTGTTCTACAATCAGATCCTGACAACCGTTTCCCCCCACACAACAGTCGCCCACCAGGCCTCGCTGCCACAACAGCAAACAGTGAGCTGATGACGACGGGGCGATCCTGTCGAAAATATTCTCCAAGTAAGTTTGATTCTGAGTCCTTAACTACTTTTCTAAGGAAACACTGAATTTGCCTCAGAGTCAGGCACCCTATGCCTCCAATGGGTGAAAAATGCGATTAGCTTATTTTGGTGTAGATTAATCTTCTGACACGGCAGATGGTGTACGTGGCTTCGACCGTCATATAGAATGTTTGGAGATAATTTGTATCTGTGGTCTTGGGCCTAACGGCCGCCAGCCGACCTGGCAAGACTCCACAGATGCACCACTCTTCCCCCCTCCAGCTCCTACCCCCTCCTCCCGCCCTAACCCTTCCCCTTCCTGCCGCAATGTTTTTTCATTAAAAAAAATATTTTCCCACCAGCTTTCAGGCAGACAATTCTCGTATGTATGCATGCATGTATGTATGTATGTGTGTGTGTGTGTGTGTGTGTGTTGTGTGTGTGTGTGTGTGTGTGTGTATGTATGTACGTACGTGTGTGTGTGTGTGTGTAACACACACACACACACACACACACACACACACACACACACACACACAATTCTGCCCACCACTGATATTCATGGGCCATAGATGTAGTTTATATTTCTACATTCTTGTGAAATTTACTTTGCTCAATTTAAAGCTATCCATTACATTCTGCTCGACAAAATTTTAAGATTTGAAGCTACAAACGACAACGAAAAAAACACGCTAAATGCGTTTATTCTGATAAAATGCCAAATGAATTCCTTTATTTTTTCCACTGCAATTTTCTTTCAGGACACTAGGAAAAAGTGTCGCATTCACATTTTTTGTTGTTGCAAAGATCCAAATTAACTCAGACTGCATTCTAACAGGCACAAGTAGCACATATCAATGAAAGTAACAAAAACTAGTTGTTTTAAAAAAAAATGTAAAACTGAGTGAAACAATTTTTTTTTTCACAACTGTAGACATTTCCCTTTATTTCACTGTCTTTGAAGTGAAATATATACTGACTTCCATAAAAAACGCGAAAAATTGAAAGGCTATTTTTCGGGTGAAAAGGGGTGAATATACAATAATTATTGAACCATTGTGGCAAGTTGTTTGGGTCCAAGACTCACGTGCAGTGAAAAAATTGTGTGAGCAACACATCATTCCCGGCATTGGAGGGTCAACAAAAATGGCAAACTGGTTGCTGCATGTGAGGCACGTGCACACCATGCAGAGCAAAGTTAACCAGCGACAAGTACGCAGGCATGCAGCCTTTATAAAGCCGCGCTACAAGGTTCAGATAAAGACTTGCCGTCTGAGCGCTACAGAGATGCCAAGAAGACTACGAGCAGAGGAACGCAATCGTGCCCTAGGCCATCTGAAGGCTGGTGTGGATGCCAGGGAGGTCGCCAACATCTTTAACGTCCACATCTCAACCATCTATCGTCTGCAGCACCGCATGCGAGTCACTGGTACCACTGATGATCGTCCCCGGGCCAGCCGTCCTCAGGTCACCACACCAAGAGAGGTCGCCTTTTTTTTCGAACCCATCTGCGGGACGGCGGCAAACAGCCGCTAACACTGCTCGACAGGTGCCTGGGAATTCCAGCAACGAATCAGCCTCAACACTGTGCGGCGGCATCTTCAGGGGAACGGGCTGGCATGTAGGCGTCCTCACAGAGGTCCGGTACTGACACCAAGACACCGGGCAGGACAGGCTGCAGTGGGCACAAGCCCGAATCAACTGGCGCAGGCAGCAGTGGGGACGCATACTGTTCTCAGATGAGAGCCTTTTTTTGTTTTGACTTGGCTGACGGTCGTGTCAGAATTTGGCGTTGACCTGGGGGAACGCTATGCTGACCCTGTGTGGTAGAGCGGAACCCCTGGGGTGGCCCGAACGTTATGATATGGGGTGCAATTGGCATTAACCACGCCATAGGACCAGTCATCTTTCAGAACATTGGTCCTGGTCGCGGAAAAGGGTGTCAATGCACAGCGCTATATCCACCAGGTGCTCAGACCCCATGTCGTTCCTTTTTTGCGCAACACCCAAACTGGAACATTCCAACAGGACAATGAAAGACCACACACAGCCAGGGCCACCCAGCAATTTCTTCAGCATAACAACGTCAATGTGCTGCCCTGCCAGCCCAGTCCCGTTTTAAAACCCCAAAAATAGAACATTTTTGGGATGAACTTGGCAGACGGTTGGACCTCAGCGTCCCGACCAGAACAGCGGCTCAACTTCACCAGGCCATCGTCCATGTGTGGGCTGGTGTGCCAAAGGGGGAAAGCATCAACCACCTGGTCCACTCAATGAGCCGCAGGTGTCAAGCAGTTGTCCATGCAAATGGTGGCCATACGGTTTTAGGACTTCAAGCTGGTTGTCACGTGACCTTGGATTTTCCACACAAAGAATTTTTGTGATGACTTTTTTACAATTACCGGTGTAATGAAACAAATCACGTTGAATTTCACTGCCACTCTGTACAATTGTGCCAATAAATTCGCCCCTAAATTTCAGCTTGTTTTGCTTTCGCGTTTTTTATGGAAGTCAGTTAATTTTGAAATCGTTTATGCTTTTATTTCACACGTTGATCGAATTCGTTTTAAAAATCTCTTTTCCCTTCACAGTGCTTGTGATTATAATTTTCCTTATGTCCCGAGGGGTTCGTGCAAATAAGATTCGGGTTCAAGTCTGATAATAAATTCGAGCGCTGAAAAAACAAGTTGAACATTTACACCGTTCGTCCTTTCCTCGTCTGCAAAAGCGTCAGATCGAGGTGCTTCAGATCGATGAGTTTGTCCCCCTCCCCCTTTTAGTTAACCAACAAAAGTTCGTTAATCATTTCCCACTGAGAAAAAAAAAAAAAACCCTAAGATTATTTTTAAAAAACCCGAGGCCAAAGCTTTGATATAGGTATAATGCCTCGTATTTAAAAATTAAAAATTTTGTTTTTAAAGAAAATTACATGGTTTTACATGTATGTTATGATCATACATCTTGAGTATTATTATTATTATTATTATTATTGTCCTCTTCTTCTTCTTCTTCTCATTGTTGTTGTTGAAATGCCAAAAGATGGGCGTGAAAAGGTGCTCCTGTAACGCGGACTCGATATCTGATCGTTAGTCTGGAATGCATTTAAAAAAAAAACTCTTTAATTCTCAATCTGTTTATATGAACTTAGACTAAGGAAGAGTACCCAATTTCCAATGGAAAGACAGGCGTTATCTCCCCCGATTGCTTCCGAAGAGTCGATTAAAGCGATGCAGTGCGCATGTCCAAATACTAAAGGAAAAATTCCACTTTAGCCGGAGCGCTGTACTCAAACGACCAGTCAGAATGCATCAGTGATAACACGGATCAGAGGTCAAACGTTAGAATCACACGAAGCGGTTTTTTTTTTTTTTTAAATACTGATTCTTTTATGTGCGCTGTCAGCAAAACTGTTAGAAGAGATAAACAGCTGGTGGAATAATGACGTCTTGACAAGGCGCCATGGCTATAGCTGTGGAATGAACCGCATCCCCCGCAGAATAATGATGTTTGACAAAGGCGCCATGGCTATAGCTGGTGGGAAAGATTTCCGCATCACCGCAGAATAATTTACGTCTTGACAAAGGCGCCATGGCTTAGCTGTGGATGATACCGCATCACCGCAGAATAATGACTCTGACAAAGGCGCCATGGCTATAGTGGTGGAATGACACCGCATCACCGCAGAATATGACGTCTTGACAAAGGGGCCATGGCTATAGCTGGTGGAATGACCCGCATCACCGCAGAATAATGACGTCTTGACAAAGGCGCCATGGCTATAGCTGGTGGAAAGATAAGATCCTTTACCGCAGAAAAATGACTCTTGACAAAGGCGCCATGGCTATAGTTGGTGGAATGATACCGCATCACTTTCGAATAAAAGACGTCTTGACAAAGGCGCCATGGCTATAGCTGGTGGAAAGATACCGCATCACCGCAGAATAATGACGTCTTGACAAAGGCCGCCCTGGCTATAGCTGGTGGAATGATACCGCATCACCGCAGAATAATGACGTCTTGACAAAGGCGCCATGGCTATAGCTGGTGGAACGATACCGCCTCACCGCAGAATAATGACGTCTTGACAAAGGCGCCATGGCTATAGCTGGTGGAATGATTTCCGCATCACCGCAGAATAATGACTCTTGACAAAGGCGCCCTGGCTAAGCTGGTGGAATGATACCGCTTTACCGCAGAATAATGATGTCTTGACAAAGGCGCCATGGCTATAGCTGGTGGAATGATACCGCATCACAGCAGAATATTGACGTCTTGAAAAAAGGCGCCATGGCTTATAGCTGGTGGAATGATACCGCATCACCGCAGAATAATGACGTCTTGACAAGGCGCCATGGCTATAGTGGTGGAATGGACACCGCATCACCGCAAAAATAATACGTCTTGACAAAGGCGCCTGGCTATAGCTGGTGGAATGACACCGCATCACCCCCAGAATAATGACGTCTTGACAAAGGCGCCATGGCTTAGCTGGTGGAATGATACCGCATCCCGCAGAATAAAGCGTCTTGCAAAGGCGCCATGGCTATAGCTGGTGGAATGATACCGCATCACCGCAGAATAATGGGCGTCTTGACAAGGCGCCATGGCTATAGCTGGTGGAATGTAACCGCATCACCGCAGAATAAGACGTCTTGACAAAGGCGCCATGGCTATAGCTGGTGGAATGATACCACATCACCGCAGAATAATGACGTCTTGACAAAGGCGCCATGGCATAGCTGGTGGAATGATACCCATCACCGCGATAATGACGTCTTGACAAGGCGCCAAAGGCTATAGCTGGTGGAATGATACCGCATCACCGCAGAATAATGACGTCTTGACAAAGGCGCCATGGCTATAGCTGGTGGAATGATACCGCATCACCGCGAATAATGACGTCTTGACAAAGGCGCCATGGCTTTTAGCTGGTGGAATGATACCGCATCACCCCAGAATAATGACGTCTTGACAAAGGCGCCATGGCTATAGCTGGTGAATGATACCGCATCACCGCAGAATAATGACATCTTGACAAAGGGCCCATGGCTATAGCGTACAATGTTTACAGAAACTTTCATTATTCATATTCGGGACAGCATGGAATATATTTTTTTCTTGGTTGAAATCATAAAGAATATTCGCAACACAAAATCTTAAAAAAAAAAAAAAAAAAAAAAAAAAAAAAGCAACAAACATTCCTCCCATTTTTGCAACACAAAATCTTAAAAAAAAAATATAAAAAAAATTTTTAAAAAAAGCAACAAAACATTCCCCCTATTTTTGCAACACAAATCTAAAAAGAAAAAAAATAAAAAGCAACAAAACATTCCCCCTTTTTTTTTCTTTCTATCGTCTGTTTGTCTGTCATTTCTGTTTTGTTTTTGGTTTTGTTTTGTGATAACCGACAAGGTCAGAAGACACAGACACTGGTCATCTTCATCACCATTATCGCATTCATTCTCAGCGTCTTATAAGAATTTCCGTCGCCGTTGAATGGAATCTGTAATCTGTTTCTCTCTTATTTCTTTTCAGTACTACAAAAGCCTGGATGTCTGAAAAAAAAAGAAAAAAAGCTTTGATGTGAGATGAACTGCAAAGTCAGCTGAACTTTGAGAGAGAGAGAGAGGAGAGAGAGAGAGAGAGAGAGAGAGAGAGAGAGAGAGAGAGAGAGAGAGAGGAGAGGAATGGCGGATGAAAGGGACAGAATAAAGAATGGTCAATGTTAGTAGGTTCTCTTCATGTACGTGGCAGAGTATGTAAATTCAAATCGCTGCGGCCCAGAAATACATCCATCTCCAAGTTAGTAGTGTGTACGCAGTAAAGTTGTGTTTTGTTTGTTTGTTTGTTTTTCTCATGTTTGCCACCGGATTCAGCAAGATGTGACGTAGTCTTCAAGGGCTGATTGTGTGACAACGATTTCTCTCCATATCTAACTCTGTGTTTGTCTGTCTGTCGCTGTCTGTTTTTCGGTATGCCTTTTTCCCCCCCTCCCCCCCCTCTCCTCTCCTCTCTCTTCTCTTCTGTCTCTAACCCGTCTGTTAGTCTGTCCTGCAGTCTGTCGTAGATGTTGTCGTATGTGTGTCTGCTGTACTCCCTCCTCTCTCCTTCTTTTTCAAATTTAAGAATGCCACGGTTTAGATTTTTTCCGCAATTTTTGGAAACTGTAAATGCGCGTAGTTTTTTCACCAGCCTGTCATGACAGGCATGCGCTTTTTTTTCTCCATGCTGTGGTCTCTTTACGCTTTTTTGGTGAAACAAATCTCTGTGAGCTTTGCAGGACCTGGAGTATCACAGCCTTTTGGTCTACGTACAATTTGGGGGATGAGTCTCACCCCAAAGGTCTCCCCACAGGGAAAGAGAAAAATGACTGA
>CM031600.1:34479295-34481795 GCA_018398815.1 Conus ventricosus
CTGTCTGTCTGTCTGTCTGTCTCTCAATCCCCCTCTCTCTCTCCCTCTGTGACTCTGTGAATCTGTGTCTGTCTGTCTCCCCCCCCCCCCTCTCTCTCTCTCTCTCTCTCTCTCTCTCTCTCCTCTCTCTCTCTCTCTCTCTTGTATCTCTCCCTCTTCCCCTACCTCCTCCATCACTCCCTCCTTCATCTCTCTCTCTCTCTCTCTCTCTCTTGTATCTCCCCCCCCTTCCCCTACCTCCTCCATCACTCCCTCCTTCATCTTCTCTCTCTCTCTCTCTCTCCTCTCTCTCTCTCTCTCTCTCTCTCTCGCCCTACCTCCCCCTCTCCATCTCCCTCTCATTTATCTGCTTTGATTGAAACAAGTTCGTTAGACAATAAAAAGCATGTGCTCAGCAGACGTAGAAATACTTCTCTCTCTGTGTCTCTCTCTTTCTCTCTCTGTGTGTCTCTCTCTCTGTCTCTCTGTCTCTGTCCTCTCTCTCTCCCTCCCTCCCTCCCTCCCTCCCTCCCTCCCTCTCTCTCTCTCTCTCCTCTCTCTCTCTCCTCTCTCTCTCTCTCTCTCCTCTCTCTCTCTCTCTCTCCAGACAGCATTAGAAACACCTGCGCGCATTTGAAAGCAGCAGCATCTGATCCAATGGTTCGGGTCTATAAACAGAACATACATGTGTTCCTGCCCTTAAAGGAATAAGTGAAGCATCAGCGTGAACAGTCATAGAAAATCTGCTCTGCTGCCGGGCTGCTCGTTTATATGCCCCTGCTGTGGCTTGAGCAGACACACACTTTTTCTATACACGTAACAGGCATGTGGTGGATTTGAACAGTTGTAGAAATGTTTTGTATACATCAAAGACACGTGCCTTTAAACAGGCATGAGTCTTACTTGTGAACATTAACAGACACGTGCATTTTCACAGGTATAAGACACAAGCATTTTACCAGACATAAGACGATTTTGTGTACAAAATGGAAAAGAGCATCTGACAGACATAAGACGATTTTGTGTGCGCAGAGGGCACCTGCATGTGAAGAGGCATAAGACGATTTTGTGTACATAAAAGACAGGTGGATTTTTAGCAGGCGTAAGACGATTCTGCATTCATAGAAGACACGGGTGCATTTTAGGAGGCTTGACTGTCTTGCATGTATAAAAGACAAGTAAATTTCATTTTGTATACATGAAAGACACATTTGAAAGCCACAACATCTGATGCAATAACCAGAACATGCATTCCCGCCCATAAGGGAAGTTCCGCACCTGCAGGGGCAAACAGATCACATCTGCTACACTGCTGGCTGCTTATACACATACCCGGCTATGCCTTTGACAGGCGTGAACTGTTCAGTGTTTACATGAAGGACACGTTGTGCTTTTTTTTTTTTTTTTAACAAAGTAGAGTTAGTTTCTTCTGTACGTAAAAGACATGTTGCGTATTTCTGAATATATTAAACTATTTTGTACTTGTGAAAGACTAATCGTGCATCGAAACACATAGAATTTTTTTTTTTTAATGCTGATCAATGAGAATGAGGATGATTAAGATGATGCTACGGATTTCCATTTCGGTCTGAGACTACATGACAGGGCTGTACTCTACGCTTCCTTTCATAATATATCCCGGCGTCAACCAGGCCCGAGAGATACAAGCACCTGCAGTGTTGGTCAGGAAATTTGAGCAACACTCTCAGAAACACATCCATTAAATGGATGAAACTCGACTGTGTGGTCCCAGTCTTCCCAACTGAGTCCGCAGTAAACTCAACTCACATGACTTCTGATGGGATTCGAACCCACGACCTCCCAGCCGGGAGTCCGCGACGCTAACCACTTCGCCACGGCGGCTGGTCCGAAACACATAGAATTAGTTTGTATACATGAAAGAGAGAGAGAGAGAGAGAGAGAGAGAGAGAGAGAGAGAGAGAGAGAGAGAGAGGATGCAACAAAGGAAGAATACAAGTGAAACAAACAATATCTTGCACTCAGATAACACTCCTTCCAGTTGTGTCTGATGATTTAGGTTAACAAGCACGTCACACTGACACCGAGTCTAAATCGGGTCAGACATGCATGAACCACTAACCACATCCTGTTCACAACTTGAAAACAAACTACACCAAACCAACCAACCAATCAACCAACCAAACAAAACAAAATGGAGGGAGGTATTCGCATGCTCCAACAGAATCAATCCTGATGAACAGATAACGTGAGTGACTGAAATGGACATAACAACACCTCTACCTTGTTGCACGTGACTGAGGACAGGAAGCTGTGGCAATTCCTATACTGCCCAAGCGTACATCACAACACAATCCCCCCCCTGGGGCGACCTAAGGTCATGGAATAATGAGAGAATGATGACCCGAGTTTCTTTGCTAAAACGGTCAAGTGCGTGTGCCATCGTACGTCCGCAAGAATTCCTACCACCCCCTACACCTGTTAGCACTCCATTTTACATTCTTCCCGTAAAACACAGTGTGAGTTCCAACCCCCCTTTTCA
>CM031600.1:34496795-34499295 GCA_018398815.1 Conus ventricosus
TAGATTGAAAACCCCTTTCCTACATAATATGATTTCCTGACATTTAAGGTTGGTATTATAAAGCCTGAACCACTGTCAGAGGATTCCATTACCGACCCATCTGTAAACACTTTTAGATGATTTGGATAGCTGTTTTCTAGATGTTCACGAACTTCAGTTGTTAAAATATTTACATTATCACTTTTCTTTACCAAAGTGTATTTGTAATCAAAAGAAGCATTTAGGTGCTCCCAAGGAGGCATTGGAGGTACTGCAGGAAATTCTGGTATAGCAGTAATATCAATATTACAATGTGACATAAAGTCAGATGTGTAGTTTCTAATTGGTTGAATGCAAGATATGTTTTTAGACCTCCTAGGAAAATCTTTACTGGAATCAATCAGTATTTCTTCAGTAACTGAATTTTCAACAGAAAGACTTCTGACAATATATTTGGATACATCTAATATTCGCTTCTCATTTAGAGGTAATATATTTGTTTCTTTACAACATCTATTAGTGTTTGTGTGTACTGGGACTCCCAGGGCTAATTTCATGGCCTTACTATCCAAGCTTTGCAATCTCTTTAAAAGATAATTAGGTGCAGAGAAATACACTTCCTGCCCATAAGTCAATTTCGATCGGACTAAAGAGATGTATAGATGTAAAAGGGTATGACAGTCCTGACCCCATGGTTGACAACATATAATTTTAAGAATGTTTAATCTTTTTCTTGTTTTATCAATTAAGTTTTCAATATGTGTTTTCCAGTTCAGCTTAGGAGTTAAAAATACCCCAGGAACTTAAGTTTTTGTTTATATTCCAGAATCTGACCATCCAGCAAAAGCGAGGGTAGAGTCTTTGGGTTCTCACCATTGTTAAACAACATAAGACATGTTTTTTCTCCTGATAGTTCTAATCCATTGTTCTTCATATATGAAGATAAGTTATCCAATTCCTTTTGGTACATCTTCTGTACAAAATTTATTGTTCTTTTATTGGAATGCTTCCTTAATGTACAATTAATCCAAATAGCAATATCATCTGCATATTGTACTACATGCACTGCTTTTGACATAGATTTGGGAAGATCATGGATTAGGATTGTGAACAACATGGGAGCAATAACTGATCCCTGAGGAATACCCATATCTACATTCCTAAAGGACGAATAAGTTCCTCCAATCCGCGTACATATGCTTCTTTCTGTTAAGAAGCTTTTAATGTAATCAAACATTCTCCCAGAAACGCCAACATTTTTTAATTTGTACAATAGCCTTGCGTGCCATACGTACGCTCGCAGAAGATCATGTACACATGTTACAGATTCTATACTCCATCATGTCAGCATTCAGTGAGTAACGACGACGCATGAACAAGTCCTACCAAACACTAGAGAGACTTGGAAACGATCTCAGCACGGCCAAGCTTTCACAGTTCTTAGTCTACTGAAATGCCAGCAGCGGTACCCGTAACATGCATGAATAGTAGTGGTGACAGTGACAGTAGTAGTAGCAGGAGAAGCAGCAGGAGTAGCAGCAGCAGCAGCGGCAGCAGCAGCAGCAGCAGTAGTAGTAGTAGTAGGCAGCAGCAGCAGCAGCAGCAGTAGTAGTAGTAGTAGTAGTAGTAGTAATAGCAGCAGTAGCAGCAGCAGCAGCAGCAGCAGCAGCAGCAGCAGCAGCAGACAGTAGTAGTAGTAGTAGTAGTAGTAGCTGTAGCAGCAGCTGCAGTAGTGATGACAGCAGTGGTAGTAGTATAGTTGTAATAGTAGCGGTAGTGCCAATCATAGCAACAGTAGCAGGAACAGCAGACAATCGTAAATCTCAGACCCTCCCCGACTCTCCCACGCCAACGCACAACGGCGAAAAAAACAAACAACAACAACAACAACAACAACAAACCCAAACAAACAAACAAACAAACAAACAAACAAAACCCGTAAGAGCTACCCACTGAAGCGTGACTCGGGCGCCCTCCTATGGCGCGCTCCTCTCTGGAACCATCCTGAAAAAAAAAAAAACAACAACGCTGAATTCCATGGGGGCAGACAGACACTGATGTCAGCCGGAGGAAGATATTTCGGGCGCTGCCAGCCCTGTCGGATGGTACTATTCTGGTCGGTCCCATCCGGTGTCCGGCAAGCGCCGTGACCAGTGGCGCGTCACCGATGATTTGGGCTGCCAAACTGCTAACCCCACGCTTGGTCAGGTACGGCAGGGTGCGTGCATCCGGCGGCGGAGAGGGGGGGGGGGGGGGTGGGAGAAGGGAGGGGTGGTGGAGGGAGGGATGGGGATGGGAAAGAAGAGAGAGAGAGAGAGAGAGAGAGAGAGGGGGGGCAGAGAGAGGGAGGGAGGGGGAGAAAGGGAGGAGAGAGAGAGAGAGAGAGAGAGAGAGAGAGAGAGAGAGAGAGAGAGAGAGAGAGAGAGAGACAGACAGACAGACAGACAGACAGACAGACACACAGACAGACAGACAGACAGACGGACGGACGGACGGACGGACGGACGGACAGACAGACAGA
>CM031600.1:34504295-34506672 GCA_018398815.1 Conus ventricosus
CACAAGGCTTGTTTCTTGCCCCTGTATTAAAATGTTAAAACAAAAACTCAAATAAACATAACTGTACCACAAGGTTAAAAGTTACAGTTCCACTGCGGTAACTAGTAAAATCGAAGTCACAACAACAACAACAACAAACAGCGTGTTCTAGATTCTTTGCTGCTTTCTGTTCTGATACAATACAGTCGATATGAAATCTGTATCTCCATAGAGACACATTCTCATTTCAAAACAACGACAAAACTTTGACAGAATTCCTACAACTATTTCACCAATTATATGATGTGATTCCATATGATATTCAGCATTTTTCTTTCTCTCTTACATATCAATGTTGATTATGCAATCCGCCGATGTGTTTATTGTTGTTAAATTTTCCGTCCTGTTCCTTCAGTTCAATAATTTGTTTATGTACACATCTGTTCAATAAAGAAATGCTTAAAATAACAACAACAACAACCTATTTTATCTTCATTCTGCCCCGATAATACGAAAGAACGTATTTCAAAGCAGAGTGGTCAATTCACTGAATAATGTAAACGTTGCTACGAACCATGCAGCAAATATCAAACCAAGCACACGTTCCATTGACGGGAAGGAAATTCTGAAACAACTGTACTTCAACTGGTGACTTCCCATTTGGTCTACTCCCATTTTGTCTACTCCCATTTCGTCCACTACTCCCATTTCGTCTATTTCCATACTGACCATACTGCAAGGCTCCCCCCTGGCGTAACCAGTGTCCCAGTCTACTCCAAAGCAGAATCGATGGTCTTTAGATTAGAGTAGGGCGAAGCCCGAGAGAGGACGAAGGACGAATGAACGAAGGCCGTTAGGCCAAGTCGTGCTCACACATTTCTGTGTAGGCGAAATGGGAGTAGACCAAATGGGAAGTAACCCTTCAACTATACTAGAGTTTAAAACACAAACCATGAACGACCTGAGAATCTAGATCGAGACAGACAGGTAAGAAAACAGGGGGAAACAGGTAAAGTTGAAAGGCAAGGAGAACAAGACCCCTCCCCTCCCCCTCCTCCTCACAAGCCCTCCCGTGAGAAATGTGTGGGTGTCTAGGCCTGATAACACTATCACACCCCCTCTGCCCCGACCAGGCCAGGAACGATACACGTATTGGGTCGCCAGCGCCGTCTTGTAGTGCCCTCGTCACCGACTCAACCAACCACACGGCGGCTGGGAGTTCAGGATTGCCAGAACGGCCTAATCAGCCGCTCACTGTCTTCGCTGCTGTAAACACAGATTCCTTCAAGTCGGCACAAGCCGTTCTTTCACCGAGTTCTCCCCAGACCCTGGGAATGTTAATGGGCTGGATGCGGTATCGGAGCCCAGATCCTGTTAGTGCAATGCAGCTGGTAGGTAGCAGCGAGTCCGCGGTATAGAAATTGTGCGTTGTCTGATATATATACACCTCAAAAGAATGTGAAGACCACGCTAGACTCCATACTTATCGACTAAGCAAAACAGCAAAGACTCTTCGAATTCTAACTGTTCGAATGAAAGCAGGGGTCTACAGTATCGGAGAGGAAAAACTCTTGGTATGCATTGAGGTGAGGACAGGTTGGCAGAGTTATCTTATCATTACTGCATGCTCCCCAACGCGCATTCCAGTACAGTGTAGGTATACACACACATTCCCAAACACACACACACACACACACACACACACACACACACACACACACACACACACGCGCGCGCGCGCGCGCGCGCGCGCACACACACACACATACACACACACACACACACACACACACACACACACTATATTTTATATATCTTATATATGAAACAATCTCTGTTCAGAGTCAATGTACGGCCATAGATAAGCACGCAAGAGCTCGGAAAAACAAAAGACGAATGCCTGTGACACCACGACTAACTTACCATAGATCTATTTCGTCAAAGATCTTGTAGGTAAAGCGCGGACAAGCACGCACAAAGTAAGGGCCATCACCGAGGGTCCTGTACTCACCAAACTGGTACTGCGCTCATCAGAGTCGTCTGTCTTCCTGTACCAGATCTCTGACGACATCCGATTAGCCACACAACATGGAAACTCCTTTAAAAAAATCTAGTTGCAAAGTGAGACGACTGCAGGCGGAAATCTAAACAAATCTTAAATAAATGTTAGCAAACCGCCCAGAGAAACGTGGACAACCGAGTCACAAGACAAAACACGACGCGTTTCGACCTTTTAGGTCTTCTTCAGGCAAGATACAAACAAATAGGACAACGAAAATTCACTTAGCTTTGATCGCTTCAGAGTTCAGCGCAAGGAAGGCGTTGAATCAAGATAGGTTTCGTGGTCCTGTTTGTTTGTAACTTGCCTGAAGAAGACCCAAGAGGTCGAAACGCGTCG
>CM031600.1:34511772-34514272 GCA_018398815.1 Conus ventricosus
AACGTCTCAAATTTGTTCTCAGACAGAACCCCCACACCCCCCACCGACCCACCCACCGCCATTCCTCCTGTCCCCCCTCCTCTTTCTTCCTCTCCCTCGCAGCCGTCCGTGTACTGGGAGTTGTTAGCATTTACGATTCCAGCAGCAACGCACTACGGCGCACGACACACCTTTAGCCAGGGGTACACCGTGTACAGTCTTGACCTGAGCGACAGGGAATCAAAGGGACGTAACTCCGCTGTGACCTATACACAGGGAGACAACCTGACGCGAAGCGATGACCGAAGCAATTGCCCTGGTCATTAAGAGCCGATGATAGATAGGATCTATCTACTAGACCTTGTTGTCGTCTGTCTCGTTGCCTGTCGGTTTTTGTATGGCGGGCTTGTTAGGTGCGTCTGTCGGCATTCTTGTATTGTGTGCTTCTCTGTGTGTCTGTGTCTGTCTGCCTGTCTGTCTGTCTGTCTCTCTGTCTCTGTCTCTCTCTCTCTCTCTCTCTCTCTCTCTCTCTCTCTCTCTCTCTCTCTCCAGAGTATAATAAATTTAGAAATGGTTATTCTGCCTTTTTGTCCTTTTTCGGTAAAACTCAAAACCTCTTTGCTATTTTGTCCTCTGAAAATACATTGTAAACTCATTCGCTAAATTTGTGGCGGAAGCTTTTCGATTTAGAGAGGAAAAAAAAACTTAATATGCAGGCTGTGTTTGTAGATCATGATTATGCAGTAAGTTATTTATCGTGATAAGAATATTGTTTGATGAATGGTCTTTTTCTTCATTTTTGTACTCCCAGTTCTTATAGAACAGGGAGTACTTTAGAATGGGAACGAAGAAATGCTGTCTGTGTGTCTGTGTGTGTGTGTGTGTGTGTGTGTGTGTGTGTGTGTGTCTGTCTGTCTGTGTTTCCATGGTCAAAATGTGTTCCACTCGCTCCAGACAAAACTACTGGGTCGATCTTTCTGAACATGTGTAGGTATGTTCATTATGGGTCAAGGATGATGCCCGACGTTTTAGTTTACCGTTACAGCCGTTACTAACGGCTGTAACGGCCTGTAACGCTTTTTCTTCTTTATGGAATATCTCCAAAAGTACCTGGCCGATCTTTGTGAACATTAGCAGGTATGTTCATTATGGGTCACGGATGATGCCCGATGTTTTAGTTTACACCGTTGCAGCCGTTACTAACGGCTGTAACAGCCTGTAACGGTTTTTCTTCTTTTTAGAATATATTTTTTAAAAAAAGTACTTGGCGGATCTTCCTGAAAATTTGTAGAAATGTTCATTATGGGTCACAGATGATGCCCGATGTTTTAGTTTACCGTTACAGCCGTTACAGTTTTTCTTCTTTATAGAATATCTCAAAAAGTACTAGGCCGATCTTTCAGAAAATTTGTAGGTATGTTCATTATGGGTCACGAATAATGCCTGATGTTTTAGTTTACCGTTATAGCCGTTACTAACGGCTGTAACGGCCTGTAACGCTTTTTCTTCTTTATAGAATATCTCAGAAAGCACTTGGCCGATCTTTCTGAAAATTTGTAGGTATGTTCATCATAGGTCACGGATGATGCCCGATGTTTTAGTTTACCGTTACAGCCGTTGCTAACGGCTGTAACGGCCTGTAACGCTTTTTCTTCTTTATGGAATATCTCAGAAAGTACTTGGCTGATCTTTGTGAAAATTAGCAGGTATGTTCATTATGGGTCACGAATGATGCCCGATGTTTTAGTTTACCCCGTTATAGCCGTTACTAACGGCTGTAACGGCCTGTAACGGGTTTTCTTCTTTATAGAATATCTCAGAAAGCACTTGGCCGATCTTTCTGAAAATTTGTACGTATGTTCATTATGGGTCACAAATAATGTCCGATGTTTGAGTTTACCGTTATACTGTTACTAACGGCTGTAACGGCCTGTAACGCCTTTTCTTCTTCATGGAATATCTCAGAAAGTGCGTGGCCGATATTTCTGAAAATTTCTAGATATGTTCATTATGGGTCACGGATGATGCCCGATGTTTAAGTTTACCGTTAGAGCCGTTACTAACGGCCCATAATGGTTTTCTTCTTTATCGAAAATCTCAGAAAGTTCTTGGCCGATCTTTCTGAAAATTTGTAAGTATGTTCATTTTAGGTCACAGACGATAGCCGATGTTTACCAGAATAGCCATTACTAACGGTTACACCAGCCCAAGACGGTTTTTCCTCTTTATGGAATATCTCACGCGTATTCTGGATAAACTGGGAGTACGTTTATATGCTTTGCATCTTGTGTAGTTATTAGTACTGTTCAACTGTTTTCTGTGTGTATGCTTGTTTTTTGACTCGCATTTCTAATGTTGGCAGAGTCTGGCAACACTAAGTGGAAATTGTGCATGCACTCCCTTGGCATAAGGGTTGTTTAACTATTGTCAATAAAGCATTGTCATTCTCTCTCTCTTCTCTCTCTCTCTCTCTCTCTCTCTCTCTCTCTCTCTCTCTCTCTCTCTCTCTCTCTCTCTCTCT
>CM031600.1:34521772-34529272 GCA_018398815.1 Conus ventricosus
ACAAGCCTGCCACCGGAGCCGCAAGAGGGAGAGAACTCAATGTAATGGAAGCGGCTCCTGTTGCGCCGCGACGTGAGCGGGCGGTAATAAACAGATCATCAGTGATTATCGGCCCTGCGAGCAACTTCCGCTATCCCCCCTTCTCGTGGCGACCGACTCCGCTTTGCAATTGAGGATACCCTCTCGGCTGTCCTTGACGTTTGAGGCGCAAGCGGCAAGTTTTACAACCCCGAAGGAGACCATAGATTGGAAACGAGATCGCTCACGATTATTGCTCTCATTTGAGAACCCCATCTCTTCTTCCGAAATGCCAGACTTCCAAATTTACAATTTACAGGTGTGACGAACCGAGAGACAAGAAGCTTGAAGACCGCGTCACTGTCAGGACAAGATAAAACGACTGGGCAATTTACATCAGCAGAAACCGCCGCTAACGAGTCACAGCTAGGTAAAGAGGGGGCGATTTATGTCAGAAACTCTGCCTAGGCGAAATATTCATCAGGGTCTGAAACGAGCCAACACAAAGCTATCTTTTCACCTGGCACCTCAAACAATTTTCACGAGGTGACCGACCCGTACCTTAGCCTGGCTAAGGGAGGTAAATAACGAGCTTCACCTTGGCGTTCATGTTGCAGGTAGCTCAGTTAAATAGCCGACTAGCGGTTTAAAGGATCAAAAGTTTAAGTCCGCCGTTTTACGTTTACGTTTCTTGCACTCCTTGGAGAAATAGCCACCGGTTGTAGACTTCTGTGGGGTTATGTTGCCACGTTGTTTTAAAACCGAACGTGTCTCCCAAATTGATTTAAACTCGGGGCGAGAAACCACATACAATGTTAAAAAAAAAAAATGATGATGATAAAAAAAAGAAATATTGAAAAAGGCAAGAAATCAAAGCATTGTTAACTTTCTTTCCAGTGATAATTATCAAGGTACCGTATCTTCGATATGAAAATATAGACGGAAACTGTGTTGTGGTGCTTTCTCTCATCTGTCATTTCTTTGTCCTTCTTTTCCCATTCCCACCTTGTTTGTCACGTTTGCTTGCTTTGTCGACAGAAGTCCCGAAGGTCGAAATGAGGTGTTTCTTACTGGAATGTATTTTATCCGTTGCTTTGGTTGTCTGGTAACTCAAAGTATTTTAACCCCAAACTGACAGCGTTTCCCATCAGCAAGTACACACATGCAGATCCCAGTCCTCACACACATACAGTTCCTCAGGCATTTATGCAAAACATACAATCACCGGGAAAACTTGCTCCACAGAATTCTCAAAGTCGGATTAGACAGGTAGTGTTCCAGGCTCCAAATAAGTTCCATCAACGTATAGGTTTCGGACTGAGAAGAAATTTTAAAAAATCGTAAACTGTCATGGATCAAAGATTCACATAGAGTACGAAAGAGTCTCGTTCAGGAAAAAAGGGGGTACATAATGTTGCAGTATGGGCGCTATTTTTTGCATCCCAATTTGTCTAACCAGTTGGCAAACGTTGCGCTCTGAACCATAAACAGTTCAGTAGACACATTGCTTCTCAGACTCTGAATTCAAGAAGCCATCTGCTTCTCACACCCTTTTTCACTGACTGCCGAGCCCTTCTCCAGAGTCTTCAGTTCATCCAGAAAGACCAGGTCCAGAGCACACGTGGCGTTACAGTGGATCTCACTGTGGTGTTCAGGGCAATGAGGTACCTCACCAACTCTCCGAGCTACACAGCAAACAGGAGAAAACTGCCCGTCAAATGTCTTGTGGAGAAGTCCGGACCCACCTTAAAAGCCACTCCAAAACTACGTGGATAGGACCTGAGAAGGATGGCGTCTACCAGCTGAAAAGGGCGCAACATGTCACCGTCTGTTGACTGAGCACAGGACACTGTGAGCTGTGTCACATCATCTCTTCAGACTGAGGATCTCTTACACAGATGTGTGCCCACGTGGCTCTAGTCCACACACCCCAGCTCACATCCGACGCTGCCACAGAGGCTAAATCATTTACGTAAGAGGGGACAGTGGGGTCCAACGGAGGCCTTGGGGATGGGGGGGGGGGGGGGGGGGGGGGGGGGGGGGGGGGGGGGGGGGGGGGGGGGGCTGCTTCCTCCTGAGCGGGAAGGGGGAAAACGTGCCGAAAATGCAATTTTCCCAGCACGCGGGGTGATGGAAAGGCGGCGGGGGAGGAGGGGGGGGGGGGGGGGGGGGGGGTAGGGAGGAGGGGGTCCAGAAACACAGGACATTCTCTGCCTCTACAGCCAGTTGAATCGTTCGGTTTGTTAGGACTGTTTTAAACCTCACGCAATTAGACCTGTCTATGTGTAACGAATTGTCAACGGTGCGAAAGTGGTGAGTCGATAACTGAGCATGCACGAGCGAGTCTAATGGGAGAGTTGGGAGCAGTATGGTCACGTTGTGATGACATAATTAGTTGTCTGTTTAAATTCCTGTCACATTTCAAAGATCGTGGCTTTATCAAGCTTCGTTAGATGCTGTGCGGTTGTTTTGGGATCAGATGTATGAACTGAAGAGATTGGCCCGACTTAGGTACAGTCTCTTTGGTTCGGTTTGTTTCTAATAGTATGTCTGTTATCAACCTTCAGTCGATCAACAGAAAACTGTATGCCTTCGGTCAAAGTTTCTAGGGATTCAGAAAGACCGATTCTCCCCTGTGTCACATCTGTTCATCTGCTCTGAGTAAAGCTAGTCAGATTTAGGTAGAATTTTCATTTACTAGATTTTAAAGCTGCTTGAAGCAGATAGATATCTAATCATAACCTCCGTTAAAGATGATTTATGTTGACCTTTGTTGAGAGTTTCATAGTCAAGTAAAGAGTTTTACAGGGTAAGTCTCGCCTTCTTTCATGTCACATCACACAAGATTGAGTGGAGGTGGTGTAACAATATGAATGCAATCCCTGCCTCCTGGAAGCTTTTGCTTTGTCGCATTACAATAAAAAGCGTGGCTGTATCAAGCTGCGTTCGACGCTGTGTTCTTGCCTTCGGACAAGCCAATTTTACCGGAGACACTGACCCCACGGAAGGCCAGTCCGTTTGGTTTTACTACCATTGGCACGTCGTCGGCCGCCATTTTGCTTTACCTTAATACAGGAACGGAAAGAAACAGACGAGGGAGGGAGGGGGTGGGGGTTGGGGGAGCACAGAGCAGAGGGATGTGTGTGGGGGATGTTAATTAACCGAATGATGACATCATGCAAGGTTTGAAACGGACATAGTGAGGTGGACTTTTTAAGCCGTTCCTAACTCACGGTTGTAGTGACACACGAACTGTTTGCTATCAGCAACGGACTTCTGTACACAGTCTGTACACTGTTTGCCTGTGCCACGGAGTGGACGGTCAAACCCGCGTCTGTCGGTTGGTTGGCTGGTCTGTATATTGACGATGTGTCGGCCCCTGATGTGTGCCTCCCATCGCCTTCCCCCTATCCCCCTCCCTATCCTCACGTGGTGTTGGCTGGGCTATAAACAACGTGGAACAGTCTGTTAGTGTCACTGACCCGATGGGGACGACACTTGGTTGGAAGATGGGGGGTGGGTCAAGGACGAACAAAAAAAGTAACTTGGAGTGGTGGCTCCTTCGATAAATGGGTAAATGGATTCAGCAGCATTACGCAAAGACTGGTTAATCTATTTTCATGAAACCTTTTCTTTCTTTTTTTTACAGGTGAAATGTGGCCCGTTATCAAAAGACGAACCCATTAAAACTGGATTTGAATCATCAAAACTGAATGCGAATCCTCAAAACTGGATGGGAATAATCGAAATTGAATGCGAATCATCAAAACTGGATGCGAATTATGAAAATTGAACGCTAATCATCAAAAGCTGTGTGCGAATCATCAAAATTGGATGTGAATCATCAAAATTGGATGTGAATCATCAAAATATGGATCCGAGTCATCAAAATTGGATGCGAGTCATCAAAATTGGACTTGAATCTTCAAAATGGGATGTAACTCTTCAGAATAGGATGTAAATCTTCAGAATGGGATGTAAATCTTCAGAATGGGGTGTAAATCTTCAAAATGGGATGTAAATCTTCAGAATGGGGTGTAAATCTTCAGAATGGGGTGTAAATCTTCAGAATGGGGTGTAAATCTTCAGAATGGGGTGTAAATCTTCAAACCGCGGACCCATGACTCTTTTGACTTCGTTAGAGGTCGGCACTTTGAGCGCGCTTCTAGTTTGCTTGTTCATTTATGTTTGTTTGTTTGGTTGGTTGGTTGGTTGGTTGTTTGTTTGTTTTTCTCGTCCATGGGAATTCTTGGTGGGGACATCGAACCTAGTATGAGGGACACGCGCATCTCACTGCGTCTCCACTAGGTTCAGAACATCCGTGTGTTGGTGTGTTATGAAAATTTATTTCCGGTCTTCAAAGCTTCGACTTTGGGGCTGTGAAATCGAAAACTGCTCGTGCTTAATTTTCACATGCCTGGCGGATATGCCTGTCAATTCTTAGTTGCACGACAAACAGAGACAGGAGGAGTAGACAGACGCGCTGATACAGAGAATCTATAGAGTGATGTGTCGTGTGTTAAAGAAGACCACGTTGTTCTTGAGCCAATTTGATCAGTCAGTCGGAATGCACAGTTCACCCTGACCGTTTGGAACGCAGCCTCTTGTAGATTAGCGGGGATTCTTTGACGTCTGCTACCACAGCCGTAACACGTTCAGTGTGGATTTCAGTCTTCCTAGTCATTATTTTACTTACCATTGCTGATGACACACAAAAAAGAACACCGTTTTTAAAAAATACTTTACCAGCGAGCCTATTTTGAAAACAGAGTGTGTTTTGTGTGTGTGTGTGTGTGTGTGTGTGTGTGCTTTCAATTTGCAAACAACCGACTCACCTCAGCAGGGCGATCAACACACTCCATACTCGTGAACTTCATGACCGGAAGTACATTTCCCCTACGCCAGTCGAAACACCTCCGCCTGCAAGTTTCCAATAGGCTCAGTATGACGCATGGATGCCACAGCTGGCAATCCTTCCCCAGGGTCCCTAGTCAGCAAGGTGTTAACGGTCCCTGGTCGGTAAAGTGTTAACGGTCCCTAGTCGGTAAAGTATTAACGGTCCCTGGTCGGTAAAGTGTTAACAGTCACTGGTCGGTAAACTATTAACGGTCCCTGGTCGGAAAAGTATTAACGGTCCCTGGTCGGTAAAGTATTAACGGTCCCTGGTCGGTAAAGTATTAACGGTCCCTGGTCGGTAAAGTATTAACGGTCCCTGGTCGGTAAACTATTAACGGTCCCTGGTCGGTAAAGTATTAACGGTCCCTGGTCGGTAAAGTATTAACGGTCCCTGGTCGGTAAAGTATTAACGGTCCCTGGTCGACAAGGTGTTAACAGTCACCGGTCGGTAAAGTGTTAACGGTCCCTGGTCGGTAAAGTATTAACGGTCCCTGGTCGACAAGGTGTTAACAGTCACCGGTCGGTAAAGTATTAACGGTCCCTGGTCGGTAAACTATTAACGGTCCCTGGTCGGTAAAGTATGAACGGTCCCTGGTCGGTAAACTATTAACGGTCCCTGGTCGGTAAACTATTAACGGTCCCTGGTCGGTAAACTGTTAACGGTCCCTGGTCGGTAAACTGTTAACGGTCCCTGGTCGGCAATCTGGTAACGGTCCGTGGTCGGCAAAGTGTTAACGGTACCTGGTCGGCAAACTGGTAACGGTCCGTGGTCGGCAAAGTGTTAACGGTCCCTAGTAGGCAAAGTGGTAACGGTCCGTGGTCGGCAAAGTGATAACGGTCCGTGGTCGGCAGTGTTAACGGTCCCTAGTAGGCAAAGTGTTAACGGTCCCTAGTAAGCAAAGTGGTAACGGTCCGTGGTCGGCAAACTGGTAACGGTCCGTGGTCGGCAGTGTTAACGGTCCCTAGTAGGCAAAGTGTTAACGGTCCGTGGTCGGCAAAGTGATAACGGTCCCTAGTAGGCAAAGTGTTAACGGTCCCTAGTAGGCAAAGTGATAACGGTCCCTGGTCGGCAAAGTGATAACGGTCCCTGCTCGGCAAAGTCATAACGGTCCCTAGTAGGCAAAGTGATAACGGTCCCTAGTAGGCAAAGTGATAATTCAGCGGAATCGGGTCACGCGTTCCGGAGGACCTGTTTGTCCTCCTCCTTAAAGATGTCAGTATATCAATTCTGGTGTAGATCGTTGCACATTATAGTGTATATCAGCTTTTTTCGTGACACGGGGTGATGTTTTTCCCTTTTCTTTCAACGTGGTGACAGTTCTGAAGAGACAGTATGGAACTGAAACTGGCCCGACCTCCCCGACCATGAGATTAAAACGGTTAGTAACCTGGCTACATTCAGGTGCAACACGACTACCAAAGGTGTCATGGTGGACGGAGATAAAAACACCAACAGAATAGCGAGGAGGACCCTTCAACACAACATTGAAACCACCACGACAAAGCAAGTATTGCCGTCAGTAGGAGGGCTTAGTAGGTGGTATCCTGGTTATGTTGGATCAGAACAGGCGCCACTGAACACCACCGAAGTGACTCGGCAGCAGTGCAGTGTCGCCTCTTGACGATTTGACATTGACTGCTCCCTGTGGATTTGCCGGCGCTGGGACTGCGGCGGGACGGGCGGGTCTGTGGCTGTGGAGGGGGTTCGGAATGACCAACGTGGGTGCACTGCCTTGAAGGTGGCACAGAAGATGAAACAGCTTAAAAAAAAAAAAAAAAAGCTAAAAAAAAAGCTAAAAAAAAAATTAAAGAAAAGAAAAAAGACATTGAAACCACTAGAACGTCGCCGCCTTCAGCTGGGCAGCGAAAATGGCAATGTTATTGCTGGGTACCCGCAAGATTCAAACTCGCAACGTCTGACTGCAAACTCAGTGCTCATGTACCACTGAGCCCGCCAGTAAGGCGCCACAGATGCGGTTTGTGTAACGGGAGGAGGTTGGAGAGCAAGGGCGGGGGGAGGGGGGGGGGGGATGGTGTGTGTGGGGGGGGGGGGAGGGGGCTTAACTCTTTTAGTGCCGTGAAAGCAAACAAAAACAACAGCAAAAAGCTATAGCAAGGCTCGGCGTCGATAACAGTCAAGTGCTACCTCAATTCAAGGGAAGCTACTCAAAGATCAAACAACAACCGTTTTCCTTCATTTTTCTTAAAGAATTAAGAGAATGGGTTCACAAGGGACGCAGTAACAGGACGCGAAAAAGAATGACTGTTAAGAAAAAATTTTAAAAATAAAAAGAACGGTGCAGGGAAAGCACAGAATTTTCAGCACACGTGGAGGCGAAAGGGTTAACAAGCGCGGAGGATGGACGACGGGTCCCCCGCACACAGGGACGAACGGCGCCGGCACCGATCTGAAACTTGAACTCCAATGAATCGTCCCTCAGAGGCGAGAAGGCGCAGCCCCAAACACCTGCCCTCCATGCCTTCGTTTGCAAACTCCCTTGATTTGCGGTCTCGCCTCGCCCCTCCCACCAGAGGAGAGTTCCTCACCAGAAGGCGTTTTTTCGGCATCCAGTGGGGGTATTCATA
>CM031600.1:34534272-34536772 GCA_018398815.1 Conus ventricosus
AGCCTAAGTTTCTGTCATTTCATTTGTCTAACAGCACGTTTCACAAAGAAGTGTTTGACGGCAACAGTTCCAACGGCTTGTCGATCCGTGGATTTAAATCGGATCGTGTAGCAGCACCTTTAGTGAGCTATCAGTTGAGAGACGGCTCGTGTGTGTGTGTGTGTGTGTGTGTGTTGTGTGTGTGTGTGTGTGTGTGTGTGTGTGTGTGTGTGTGTGTGTGTGTGTGTGTGTGTGTGTGTGTCTGTCTGTCTGTCTGTCTGTCTGTGATGAAAGCGTGAGTGAGTGGTCGGTGTCATCGGCAGAGTTAATGAATATGTTCCAGTTGTGGTTTGCGTCACCGGCGGTGTTAATATGTTCCTGTGGCGGTCTGTGTCATCGGTGGTGCTAATCAATATGTTCTGGTGGTGGTTTGTGTCACTGGTGGTGCTAATCAACATGTTCTGGTGGTGGTTTGTGTCAATGGTGGTGCTAATCAACATGTTCTGGTGGTGGTTTGTGTCATTGGTGGTGCTAATCAACATGTTCTGGTGGTGGTTTGTGTCATTGGTGGTGCTAATCAACATGTTCTGGTGGTGGCCTGTGTCATCGGTGGTGCTAATCCATATGTTCTGGTGGTGGTGGTTTGTGTCATTGGTGGTGCTAATCAACATGTTCTGGTGGTGGTTTGTGTCATTGGTGGTGCTAATCAACATGTTCTGGTGGTGGCCTGTGTCATCGGTGGTGCTAATCCATATGTTCTGGTGGTGGTGGTTTGTGTCATTGGTGGTGCTAATCAACATGTTCTGGTGGTGGTTTGTGTCATTGGTGGTGCTAATCAACATGTTCTGGTGGTGGTCTGTGTCAATGGTGGTGCTAATCAACATGTTCTGGTGGTGGTCTGTGTCAATGGTGGTGCTAATCAACATGTTCTGGTGGTTGTTTGTGTCAATGGTGGTGCTAATCAACATGTTCTGGTGGTGGTTTGTGTCATTGGTGGTGCTAATCAACATGTTCTGGTGGTGGTTTGTGTCATCGGTGGTGCTAATCAACATGTTCTGGTGGTGGTTTGTGTCAATGGTGGTGCTAATCAACATGTTCTGGTGGTGGTTTGTGTCAATGGTGGTGCTAATCAGTATGTTCTGGTGGTGGTCTGTGTCAATGGTGGTGCTAATCAGTATGTTCTGGTGGTGGTTTGTGTCAATGGTGGTGCTAATCAACATGTTCTGGTGGTGGTTTGTGTCATCGGTGGTGCTAATCCATATGTTCTGGTGGTGGTTGTTTGTGTCATTGGTGGTGCTAATCAACATGTTCTGGTGGTGGTTTGTGTCATTGGTGGTGCTAATCAACATGTTCTGGTGGTGGCCTGTGTCACTGGTGGTGCTGATCAACATGTTCTGGTGGTTGTTTGTGTCATTGGTGGTGCTAATCAACATGTTCTGGTGGTGGTTTGTGTCAATGGTGGTGCTAATCAACATGTTCTGGTGGTGGTCTGTGTCAATGGTGGTGCTAATCAACATGTTCTGGTGGTGGTCTGTGTCAATGGTGGTGCTAATCAACATGTTCTGGTGGTGGTCTGTGTCAATGGTGGTGCTAATCAACATGTTCTGGTGGTTGTTTGTGTCATTGGTGGTGCTAATCAACATGTTCTGGTGGTGGTTTGTGTCATTGGTGGTGCTAATCAACATGTTCTGGTGGTGGTTTGTGTCATTGGTGGTGCTAATCAGTATGTTCTGGTGGTGGTTTGTGTCAATGGTGGTGCTAATCAACATGTTCTGGTGGTGGTTTGTGTCAATGGTGGTGCTAATCAGTATGTTCTGGTGGTGGTTTGTGTCAATGGTGGTGCTAATCAACATGTTCTGGTGGTGGTTTGTGTCAATGGTGGTGCTAATCAACATGTTCTGGTGGTGGTTTGTGTCAATGGTGGTGCTAATCAACATGTTCTGGTGGTGGTTTGTGTCAATGGTGGTGCTAATCAACATGTTCTGGTGGTTGTTTGTGTCAATGGTGGTGCTAATCAACATGTTCTGGTGGTGGTCTGTGTCAATGGTGGTGCTAATCAGTATGTTCTGGTGGTGGTTTGTGTCAATGGTGGTGCTAATCAGTATGTTCGGGTGGTGGTTTGTGTCATTGGTGGTGCTAATCAACATGTTCTGGTGGTTGTTTGTGTCATAGGTGGTGCTAATCAACATGTTCTGGTGGTGGTTTGTGTCATTGGTGGTGCTAATCAACATGTTCTGGTGGTGGTCTGTGTCAATGGTGGTGCTAATCAGTATGTTCTGGTGGTGGTTTGTGTCAATCGTGGTGCTAATCAGTATGTTCTGGTGGTGGTTTGTGTCATTGGTGGTGCTAATCAGTATGTTCTGGTGGTGGTTTGTGTCATTGGTGGTGCTAATCAACATGTTCTGGTGGTGGTCTGTGTCAATGGTGGTGCTAATCAACATGTTCTGGTGGTTGTTTGTGTCATTGGTGGTGCTAATCAACATGTTCTGGTGGTGGTTTGTGTCAATGGTGGTGCTAATCA
>CM031600.1:34544272-34556772 GCA_018398815.1 Conus ventricosus
ATTGAGACTGCAGCGCGTGTGTTAAAGTTAATCCACCAATCACGATAAAAGAAGGAATTGTCTCCAATTTATGCATTCTGGCATCAGTTTATTGATTACCAGCAATAGAATCTGTGATGATACTGAATTGGAGCTTTCCGTTTCAGTAGACGCTGGTTCTTTCTCGTTTGCAGAGGTACTTGTTAAACGATGGTGGAAATCTAGTACTTTGCATTGCAAGTTATTTTAAAAAGAACATAAAACTTTAACTTCCATCTATTAATACGTGTCATTCTAATGGTACATTGCAAAAACCTTAGGCAAAGCATCAAGATACCTTGGCATTCACGAACGCTTGAATAGCGGAATCAGCGTCACAGCCTTCACCACGCTCAGCTCAGTGAAGAAATGGCCTTCACCCAGGACGCTGCCGTGTTACAGACCTCCCAGCCTCTTTGAACGAGGCCTTGTCAGGACCCCCTTGTGTCCACAGCCACGCCTGAGCAGCTGTGGAACCGTTTGAGGGCTCTAACTCAACGACATCGGATACAGCAGTACAGGGCTGCCATAGCTGTCTCCAGATCCCTGGCTGATAATCCAAACCACACGGCCAGACCAACAACAGGGGCGGACCACCATGTGAATGGCTGGATCCAAAATGGCGAAGGGGGCATCAAAACAAACCCTTCATGTTGTTCCCATGTCTAAGGCGAAACCTGGCATGGGTCAACTCCGTTGCCAATAATTTCCCTTTGTGGAAATCACCCCCTCTAAAGACTCGAGCTCTCCTCAGAAGAAAGAACCAGACCCCCAAGGCTGTTTCCCCGGCCTCTGATTATCCTTTCAAACCAAGCCGACCTGACCAGCCAGGGTCAAGTGCTTGGGCCTGCCGAGTGACCACAGTCAGGGTGGCACTTCAAAGTTACCCCTCACTGTGATCCCATACATAAGATGAGGCTGTATGTGGATCGACTCCCTCGCTGAGGGTTCCCATAATTATTTGTGAACATCAACATTCCGAGCCTCATTTCTTGAAAGTTCGATCTCCAATAGGTCCTATCTCTAGTGTGAACGATCAGCTTCTGAAAACTCTGTCCTCTCAGAAGTTGACCAGAATCATGCCCTTTGAATAAGGTGATGTTACTTCAAGTTCAACGCCCAACGCCACTTCAGGTTCAAATCTCTGTGTCTGCCAGGTATAGGCTATGTTAGGTTTGGTAACTTCACGTTCAAATCTCTGTGTCTGCTGGGTTCATGTCATGTTGATTTTAATACGGGTACTTCATATTCAACGTCGACTGCCCCTCCGGGTTCAAATCCCTGTGTCTGACGGGAGTAGGTTGTGTTCGGTTCGGTTACAATCAGTAAGATTTAGACAAAACTGAAAGATACTGTGGGGTTACTGAAAACATGCCAAAACTAATTAAAAACACAGAACAGTGTGCACAGTGACGGGTATGTAATTCACAACATAAAACAGGCGAGTAAATGTTCCACAAATTTGTCCGCTTCAGACATCACAAACCACAAATGTAACTAAATGCACAATACAACACTCCCCAATTCGCTTACAGCATTACTTTCTCATGCTGGTTGTGATCTGGTGAATATTTTTTGCGCATTTTTCGTAATACCTGTTGTTTGTAACGTGTGAAGGAAAGCGTCTGTCTTGTATTCACGTGTCTGGTCTGTATTGTGAACCAAAGAAGCGTGACTTCACACTTTGTGTGTTTATTTGTGCACTGGCTTGCATTCAGATTCAATCCACGCCAACTTCATGATTATTCAGATCTTTCTGTGTGCTGGGTTTAGGTTGTGTTAGGTTCGCGTTTGTTCTGTTCGACTTCTACACCTTCTTCAGGTAATGCGGTAAACTGGAGAGAGAGAGAGAGAGAGAGAGAGAGAGAGAGAGAGAGAGAGAGAGAGAGAGAGAGAGAGATAATTTAACACTCCACTCTCACAGAACACCGGCACATTGACACGGGCAGAGGGATCGGAATCCTTAATGTCTGACTGCATTCTGCAGCTGAGTCACTCTTGCACCCAGAACCCAACTGTTAACTTTGCTGCTTCTTCGTTCGCCTCGTCGTTCGGCCCAGTGCAAAGACAGAAGTACTGGACCGCCGAAGGAAGGAATAAACAAAATACAAAACAAACACGCGTTTCGACCTATTTCATCTTCTTCAGGCAGAGCGAACAATACTCAAGAATGAAAACGAAAGACGAATGACAGTCACTGATCTCTCCGAACTGGGTCAACAAGGTTACGTGCGGAATGGAACCACGGCTGAGGGGGAGACAACTCGGGTTGAAATGATGATAATAACCCGTATTGTCTCCCCGTGTTTTGTCAGTTGTTTATACTTTCGTTTGGCGGCGCAGTAATTCTGTCTTTGCTCTTGTTTCCATTTCAGCTTGCAATCATCCCTCTTTGAAGTTTGCCCTGGAGAAGCGAAGCTAAGTGGCTTCAAGTTCATCTTGTCACTGTCCTAAATGTTATTTGTTTTCGCCTGAAGAAGACCCAAGAGGTCGAAATGAATTGTATCTAGTCCTGTACTCTGTGTGTCTGTGTCCTTGGCGGTAACTAACCTCCTCTCTTTCCAAATTGTGGTTCTCTCTGGAGTTCCGGATGAAAGCTCTTTGAAGTTCACTGTAGAGTTCTGGATGAGAGCTGCTGTCCTAAAATTAGGTCCCACAGTCCCGCCGTGGAGCTTGACATCCAGGGCGTTGGTGTTGACAGGACCCTACCCCTTGCAACAGCGTGCTGTGTGCAGCTGTGGAGGCTGCGGTCATGGGGCGCTGACCACAGGGACACTCGCCTCACTCTCCAGGGCCTTTACACCGTGTGCAGGTGATGACGCTGGCTATTGTGTCCAGTCCTCAGCCGGAAGACCTTCACCTGTGCCTCTCCCCCCTAACAGATGGTGGGATGGTCATTCGGTCCGTGCTGGGGGTTTGTCACGGTCAAAATTCAACTCAACCAAATTCGTGGGTCAATCGCCCACAGCCCAGTTGGACTTAAGCCCTAACTCAAACATTCTAGGCGTCGGAGACGGGCCCATAGGTCGGGGCCGGCCAAATTAAGCTTAGTGGTGAGGTTTTCACCGAGACAGTCCGACCCACCTAGACTGACTAAGCGGCTTTGACCGACGCCTCGATGTCTGCCCAAGGGACCTCAGTACCTGGGCCAGCCTTATCCGCCACTTTGTGAACCAGCGTCATTGTCAGTTTAGACATCGTGACGCCCACCCAGACTCAGCTGGCCAATTTAGATTGACCAGTGTCCACCACTTAAGCCACCGGCACCAGTTTAAATAGGAAAGGGGGAAGGTAGTGTGTGGTGGGGGGTGAAAATCTGGCTAATCAATTAAATGACCAATTGACCACCACAGAGAGTAGGCGTGTAGACGGGACTGTCGTGATGTGAATATCCAATGGAATTAGAGGGAGACAACTTCGGGGTGTCAGGCGGTAAAAATACTGACCAATGGTACTGGCCCTTGGACACGGGGTTAGAGCATAAAGGAATACGTGAGTGAGAGAGAGGGGGAGGAAAGGAACGGACAGAGAGAGAGAGAGGGAGAAGTCCGGGGGAAGTAGGCTCTCGCCTACAGGAAGGCAGGGAGATGAAGAGGAGAACGAGGGGAGAACGAACAGAGACAGAGAGAGGGAGAGGTGCTAGGTCTGCTTGAGAGAAGAGAGAGAGATGAGGGGGAGGAGAAGAGAACCAAGTAGAGAGATTAGCATGAGATAGTCTTCAGAGGAAGGACTGAGGAGAGATGTGGAGAGAGAGAAAGAGTTGCTAATTTATGAAGAAGAAAAGAAAGAAAAGAAAAAAAAAGAAAAGAAAGCAACCATGTCCATTGATAAGAGCAGACTAGAAGAGAGAGAGAGAGAGAGAGTGCAATGCGTTAATGCAGGAAGAAAGAAAGGAGAACAGATCGATGTTGATAGTCACTGTTCTACCCTAACCGGGGTTCGACTCATACCTGGCAGCGTCACTTCGCCAAGCGAACCACAGACCAACGCCAACAGTCTCACCTGACCAGGCGCCATCAGACCAACACCAGTGCCGGCAGTTGTGTCGTGTTGTGAAAGTGACAGTGAAAAGAAAAGAAAAGAAAAGAAAAGACAGTGATTCGTGAATAGTTAAGATCACCTGGCCAGGTAAAGTAGAAATCTGTTTATACCCGGGTTAGTTAATGATGTTTTAGATAAATGATTTTGTGAAGTTCAGGAAAGAGAGAATGTTTTTTATTTCATTTGATTCTATATGCATTGATGTTCTTTCTATGACATGTATAGTAAAGTTATAGACTTTACTAGTGGTTTGATGTGACGAATGCATGATATATGAATGAGATTGTAAGCAAGCTGTGAGTGTGTTTGGGCTGTGCGCTAGTCCTTCCTCCACTGACATTACACCGAGGGCGACAATTTATTGGCGAGCTTTGCCAGGTATTCTGGCCCATTTATTATAATTGTTCAACTTCTCAGAGAGGAAGCTGGGTGGATTCAAGTATTGTAATCCTAAGACAAGGGTTGTCTTACTGTATGTTCCCAAGATAGTTAAATAATAGGCTTGGCATTGCTTCCAAGATAGTTAATACTAGGCTTGGCATTTCAGCCCCAGAGTACTCATTTCGCACAGATTTCCTATAATTCGCTCTCATAGTTGGGTCAGGCGCTGGGCGTCTTATAAAAACTAACTACGTTGTCCCAAGCTAATATTATCATTCATAGGATTGTGCTATTACGTCACTCGTGTCGTAACCACCAGTTTGGCTGTCGTAGTTTTAAAATCTTGTTCAAAAAAAAAAAAGAGGAAGATATAATGGCGGAAGAAAAGAACACCCCTATTGAACAACTTGTGAGCGTCGCTCGTGATTTAGGTTACTCAGGAGATGAGTTGCGTGCATTTGTTGAAAACCAACAAAAGATGGCAAGAGATGAACGCGCAGAAAGACGCCGTATCGCAGTAGAAATAGCAGAACGGGAAAAGGTTAGGGAAACGCAGGAGACAGAAAGAATAAGGCAGGCGCAAGAAACAGAAAGAATGAAGCAGGAAACAGAAAAATTAAGGATTCAGGCTAATGATAATCAGGCTAGGGAAAACGCAGGAAACAGAAAGATTAAAGGTTCAATTGGAGTTAGAGAAAGTGAGAAATGCAGAGGGAGGCCACCGATGATGGTAGTTCACTTTCCAGTGACTCTGTGCGCAGCTATGCTCCCCGACCCAAGTTGCCAAAATTCTCTGAAGGAACCGATTCGATTGATGCATACATCAGTCGTTTCGAAACGTTTGCAACCAGTCAGGGTTGGCCCCCAGAAGAGTGGGCAGTCATTTTGTCGGCGTTACTGACGGTAAGGCGTTGCAGATTTTCACTGCGTTAACCAGCAGAACAACAGTCAGATTTTGGTGCTGTGAAGGAGTCTTTAATGAAAGGATTTGACCTCACAGAGGAAGGATTCAGAAAGAAATTTCGTTCAGCTAGATTGCAAGCAGGGGAAACGTACACTCAGTTTGGTGCACGTTTTAGACCACTATTTTGAGAAATGGTTAGAGTTGAGTGGTACGAAAAAGGAGTTCGCTGAATTGAAAGAGCTAGTTATGAAAGAACAGATTTTGTCAGGTTGCGGCCCTGAGTTAACCATACATTTGAAAGAGAGACAGCCAGAGACAGCAGGGGAGTTGTTGAAGTTCGCAGAGGTGTATAGAAGAGGCACGTTTGGGCACTAAGGTGCAGGAGAAACAGGTGCTAGGCACAGGGGAGAAGAGTGCAAGGAGACTAGGAGAGTTTTTCTGCAAAGTCTGCAAACCCAGTGGTGGGGCAGAAGGAAGGGCAAAGGGAAATTAGGTGTTTCATTTGTCACAAGAAGGGACATGTGGCGAGGGATTGTCGCATGAGGTTCCAGAAGGCAGCAGCCTTGCAAGAGGTGGATAAGGGTCGTCAAGGGAAACGACCCTGCAGTGGAACCAAAGGGATTCAGTCTGAAGAGGGTGGAGTGCAGCCTATGGCTAGCACATGGACAGCAGTCAGTGTCAGGGATGGAGGGCACTAGGCTGAGTGGTTCGTTACCAGTGGAGAAGGGTGGATTGGCCAGCAGAGGGTGAAAGTGTTACGAGACACTGGTTGTTCATGCGGTGTAGTACGAACAACGCTGGTCGATAAAGGGATTTGACAGGGCAAATCCAGACCTGTACTCTAATCGATGCACTGTGAGGGAGTTTCCAGTTGCTAAGATAGAAGTACGTACCCTTACTTCTCAGGCGAGTTGTCTGCGTTGGTGATGGAGAAAACCCCTTCACGATCTGATCATTGGAAATATCCCAGGTGCAAGGGATCCAGGGGATCCTGAGTTGTTGACTGCTACAGGGGCAGCAGTTCAGACACGGAGCAAGAAGGAGGAAAAGGTTGTTAAACCGTTAGTTGTTCCAGGAAGGAAGTCGGGCATAGATGTGTCGCCTGATGAGTTTAGGGCAGCGCAGGAACAAGACCCTTCGCTCGTGAAGTCTTGGAGTTGGCAAGAGGTGGAGAGAAACAGGAGGTTAGAGGAGGTGAGACAGAATTTCTTGTGAAAGGCGGGCTGTTGTACCGATGTTCACCAAGGGGAAGACAGGTGAGGTGACCACTCAGTTAGAGGTACCGGCATGTTATCGTGACACTGTCATGTCAGTGGGTCACGAGTCGCTCATGGCGAGTCATCTCGGCACCGGTAAAAAAGGCTGACCGAGTCTTTGATGATTTACATAGGCGCAGCAGCAATCATTGATGAGGTGAAAGAGACCCAGCAGAAGAAGGGGAGATTTGTTGCCTAAGTTTCCAGAAGAGTCATACAGGGATGTGTCACTGTATGAAGGGCTAGACAGTTGGAGTTCCTAGGTTTTGTTGTCGGAGGCGACACAAAGCAGCCAGAAAGGGGAAAAGGTGGAGAAGATGATGAATTCAGAGAGACCAAAGACCAAAACAGAAGTCAGGAGTCTGCTAGGTTTTATTGGGTTCTATAGGGAGTTTGTTCCGAATTTCGCAGCAATCACGAGTCCTCTCAGTGATTTGGTCAAGCAGGGAAACCGGCAGTGGTCGAATGGTCAGACGCTGCAGAGCAAGCACTGCAGACGGTGTTGGAAAGACTAGGTTCCCGTCCCATCTTGAAGCTACCAGATATGTCCAAACCATTTTTGTTGCGGACAGATGCATCAGGGGGTGGGATAGGTGCAGTATTGTTGCAGGAGCATGAGGGAGTCGAGTTTCCTGTGAGATATGCTAGCAGGAAGTTGACAAAGTGTGAAGAAGGGTACGCAACGGTGGAGAAGGAGTGTTTAGCTGTTGTGTGGGCCGTGCAGAAGTTCCACAAATACTTGTATGGGAAAGAGTTCGTGATAGAGACAGATCACCAACCACTCAAATTCCTGCAGGAGGCACAGCTGAAAAACAGCAGGGTTCTGCGTTGGGCAATGGCACTGCAGCCCTACAGGTATCGAGTGCAGTACATCCCAGGTCGACAGAATGTCGGAGCTGACTATTTAAGTCGCGTAGTCTAGCAAGCTGCGACTCAGAGGAAGTCAGTCGTATCCGGGGTGCTTTGTTGATAATATGTGTTGATGACAGTTATGTTGATTGGATATGGGTTCATTCCCAGTTGGCTATGGTTCATATTTTTTTTGTGTGAGACTTGTTTTATATTTTCTTTGTGAGATTTGTTCATGTAAATGTAGTTATGCTTGGAGCATACAGTCGCTGTGTAGTGATGCATTATTGCAATAAGTGAGGATGAAGATTCCTCAGTGAAGTGTCATGGATCGTGATCATATTATATTGTGCTTTTCATAATCATTGTGAAGAGAAGATGTGGCAAATCCGCAGGTAGGGGGATTGCATAAGTGCGCACAGAGGTCGTTATAAAATGAATTGAAATAACGCAAGAGCGCACGTCAATGATAACTCATTGGAGTGATATCCACTAATGATATATTTTTATAATTTGTAAACCGGTTGTTGTAAAGTATTTTTCAAACTTTGCACGTGTAGCTGTGGGTCAGCAAATTCGGTTGTTGTCTTTTTTGTACCGTTGTTTTGAGACAATGCGGAGCATAGTCTTTTGCAAGGGGGAAATTGTCACGGTCAAAATTCAACTCAACAAATTCGTGGTCAATCGCCACCAGCCCAGTTGGACTTAAGCCCTAACTCAAACATTCTAGGCGTCAGGAAGACGGGCCCATAGGTCGGGTCCGGCCAATTAAGCTTAGTGGAGAGGTTTCACCGAGACAGTCCGACCCACCTAGACTGACTAAGCGGCTTTGACCGACGCTCGATGTCTGCCCAGACGGACCTCAGTACCTGGGCCAGCCTTATCCGGCCACTTTGTGAACCAGCGTCATTGTCAGTTTAGACATCGTGACGCCCACCCAGACTCAGCTGGCCATTTAGATTGACCAGTGTCCACCACTTAAGCCACACGGCACCAGTTAAATAGGAAAGGGGGGAAGGTAGTGTGTGGTGGGGGGTGAAATCTGGCTAATCAATTAAATGACCAATTGACCACCACAGAGAGTAAGGCGTGTAGACGGGACTGTCGTGATGTGAATATCCAATGGAATTAGAGGGAGACAACTTCGGGGTGTCAGGGCGGTAAAAAATACTGACCAATGGTACTGGCCCTTGGACACGGGGTTAGAGCATAAAGGAATACGTGAGTGAGAGAGAGGGGGGAGGAAAGGAACGGACAGAGAGAGAGAGAGGGAGAAGTCCGGGGGGAAGTAGGCTCTCGCCTACAGGAAGGCAGGGAGATGAAGAGGAGAACGAGGGGAAGAACGAACAGAGACAGAGAGAGGAGAGGTGCTAGGTCTGCTTGAGAGAAGAGAGAGAGATGAGGGGAGGAGAGAAGAGAACCAAGTTGAGAGATTAGCATGAGATAGTCTGCAGAGGAAGGACTGAGGAGAGATGTGGAGAGAGAGAAAGAGTTGCTAATTTATTGAAGAAGAAAAGAAAGAAAAGAAAAAAAAAGAAAAGAAAAGCAACCATGTCCATTTGATAAGAGCAGACTAGAAGAGAGAGAGAGAGAGAGAGTGCAATGCGTTAATGCAGGAAGAAAGAAAGGAGAACAGATCGATGTTGATAGTCACTGTTCTACCCTAACCGGGGGTTCGACCTCATACCTGGCAGCGTCACTTCGCCAAGCAGAACCACAGACCAACGCCAACAGTCTCACCTGACCAGGCGCCATCAGACCAACACCAGTGCCGGCAGTTGTGTCGTGTTGTGAAAGTGACAGTGAAAAGAAAAAGAAAAGAAAAGAAAAGACAGTGATTCGTGAATAGTTAAGATCACCTGGCCAGGTAAAGTAGAAATCTGTTTATACCCGGGTTAGTTAATGATGTTTTAGATAAATGATTTTGTGAAGTTCAGGAAAGAGAGAATGTTTTATTTCATTTGATTCTATATGCATTGATGTTCTTTCTATGATCATGTATAGTAAAGTTATAGACTTTACTAGTGGTTTGATGTGACGAATGCATGATATATGAATGAGATTGTAAGCAAGCTGTGAGTGTGTTTGGGCTGTGCGCTAGTCCTTCCTCCACTGACATTACACCGAGGTTGACAGTGTTGTTGCAGCCGTTTTTCGCTCCTGCTTGATCTCACCGGGGTGTTTGTTGAACGGCGACACTGGCGTCCTTCCATCCCAGGCCTTGACTGACAAGTTGTTGACAGACCGAGGGCTGCAGGGCGGAATTTGACACCTGGCTGGTTTCTGTCCATCCCACGTCTGACCCCGCCTGCTACCTTACCTTCCTTCCACATGACAGATGGACAGCTCAGGGGGAGTTAATTGGTATTGGGGCGGATCAGGTGGGGGGCAAGGGGGGGTGATGTCGAGGTAGGTGTGAATGATTATATGGGTCCAGGAAAGGAAACATGTCGGTCGCGACACGCCGTTATCGCTGGCTGTTTGTTTTGTTTTTGACTTTTTTTGTGTGTGAAAGGAAGGGGTTTGGGGTGGAGGCGGGGGATTTCGTGTGTGAGGGGAGTGGGGTGGGATGGGAGGGGGATGAAGAAGAGGCGGAGATGGGAAGAGGGGGGGGGAAGGAATGGGTCGTGAATGTGCGTGGGAAGGTGGGGGGAGAGAGTGGGGTGTAAAGTTGGAACATCTCCCACATCTCCGACAACGTTCACAGAGACTGCTGGCCTTTAAGTAAATTCATTTGGAATGACATAAGAACCTCTAATCAATAAAACAGTTCACAGCTGGTGAAAGTTGACAAAGGATTTCCTGTGTGCTTGCTTTTCAGCTAAATGATTTTGGAGAGAAAAAAAGCTGTAAAATGATAATTGACCTACTGGTATAGCTTCAGTGTGTGGTTTGCCGGTAAAATAATTGAATTGAAGATCGAAACTGTGAAAACCCAAGACATGGTGCAGAAAAATTTCAGTTGAAACTAACCCGAGTAGCTCTTGCCCACACTCAATTCCCAGCGAAACGTCTTTGCTTTTTCACTCTTTATTGTTAGTAACGAAGCCGTTGTTAAGGGGACTAAGTTTGGTTTACCTTGTAATGGTGCAAAAAGTCTATCTCAAGTTAAGCATTGTCTGACTGTTGAGTACTTCAGCTGGCACAAAAGAAAATTAACGTTGAATGAGTTAACCCAACAAACCATCCCGAAACATTTGATGACGATCGTCATTAACGTCACGGACACACACGAGGCAATTCTCTCTTCATTTTCTTTTCCCATTAACATACAGTTTTTTCTTACACACACACACACACACACACACACATAAACGCGCGCGCACGCACACACACACACACACACACACAACACACACACACACACACACACACATACACATACACGCACGCACGCGCGCGCACGCACGCATGCCCCCCCTCCTCCCCTCCACACACACACACACACGCAAGCACGTACGCACGCACACGCACACATGCACACACACACACACACACACACACACACACACACACACACACACACACACACACACACACACACACACACTTTCTTCACCATCTCCATTCTGGTTCATTCTGTTCGTCTAGGTACATTTTTTTTTCTAGTTCAGTGATATAATTCATTTGAAAATCAAAGCCTTGACTGCTCAAGGTTCACCAAGGATGATGTTCATTATTACTGTTAATGTTAGAACGTTCTCTTCATATTCGTTACCATTTCTTTGCGTTGATGAAAATGGACGTGTGTGTGTGTGTGTGTGTGTGTGTGTGTGTGTGTGTGTGTGTGTGTGTGTGTGTCTGTGTGTCTGTGTGTGTTTGTATATGTGTGTGCATGTGTGTGCGCGCGCGCGTGCGCGCGTGTGTGCATGTGTGTGTGTGTTGTTCATGAACTTCTTTTAAACCAAAACAACCTTGTTCCGTCGTCGCAAGACCGTAACAACGACCTTTTTTTATCACGAGGTTTCATAACAACAGACCTTTCAACGTAAGGTGGTACGAAGAAGATAAATAGATTTCATGTTCAAGCATAAGTCCCGTTTCATCATGGGTTATGGAAACACTAGGCTGTTGACTGACAATACAGTCCCCGACAATGAGGTAACAAGGCCCACAACGCTGTGACAAGCCTTCTTTCCCCCACGCCCAGTGGCTCTACACCCTCTCCTGTCAGGGTTGTCCATTCCAGTGAAGTATGGGAGTGAGGGCGGCCAAGTCTTGACTATAGACTCTGTGTTGTGTAGTGTGTGAACGATGAAGGCATGCAGAGGTTCACAGGAGATTTGTGGTGGCTTGGTTGTCTGTCGCCGCTTTGTAACCAATATCTCACAACAAAGCAGTACAATACGTTTGTCACGGTCTCTCTCTCTCTCTCTCTCTCTCTCTCTCTCTCTCTCTCTCTCTCTCTCTCTCTCTCTCTCTCTCACACACACACACACACACACACACACACACACACACACACACACAGTTGCTCATAAATTTGCTGTGCATTTCTTGTTTACTTGTCATTGTACTCCTTCAAACTCACCTACACCTTGCTAATTATGTGCTAATCAGTTCTGTTCATATGGGCCAGAAGGCCTGCAAAAACTGAATAAACCATTGTTATTGTTATTGTTGTTATTATTGTTACACACACACACACACACACACACACACACACACACACACACACACACACACACACACACCCACACACACACACACACACCCCACGTGTTTATATGAAATTTGCCTTATTGGCGTAATTGTTTTGTGAAACTGATGAATGTCCTTTGTGCGGTTTTTTGAATAATGATTTCTGTGTCCGAGCAAAGATACTCGCCCGTTGGGCGAGTATCTTTGGTCCGAGTCAAAATGTTTGTTTAGATGTGTTATTTTCTCTTTCTTTACCGGACGTCAATTTTTTTTTTAAATCAACTAGAGCTTAATCCACTATTTTCTCATTTTAAAAAACCGCCCCCTCCGCCCCCCCCCCCCCCCCCCCCAAAAAAAAATCTCTCTCTCTCTCTCCTCTCTCTCTCTCTCTCTCTCTCTCTCTCTCTCTC
>CM031600.1:34559272-34566772 GCA_018398815.1 Conus ventricosus
ATATATATATATATATATACATCCACGTAAGAGAGAGAGAGAGCGAGTATGCGTGCCGGAACACATGGAGAGAGAACAAGAGGCAGAGACGTCCGGCTCGGAAACACAGGTAGATGTTGATGATAATGATGGTGAGAGTGGTGTCTGGCTTTTGACACAATCTTTTACAAAATTTTACCTTTAATTTTTACTTTGTGATAAACCGATTTTCATAAATCCGACGACACTGGTTCCACGTGTGTGTGTAGTAGTAGTAGTAGTCGTAGTGGTCGTAGTAGTAGTAGTTCAGTTTTACGTCTTTTCACATATGTGATCTTAGACGAATGTGTGTGTGTGTGTGTGTGTGTGTGTGTGTGTGTGTGTGTGTGGTGTGTGTGTGTGAATGAGAGACAGAGTGGAGCGGAGAGGAAGGAAGGCGAGGAGCTCTGGTTTGTCTGCGCGCGCAGGCGTGTGCGTCAGTTAAAACTGGTTGGGAATTTTTTTTTTAAGAAGACGGTAGAAAATCGATGCGTCTTTTAAATAATATTTCTTGGGTGATGTTACACACAAAATTCCGCTGTACCTATATCAAATACAATGATGCTAATGATAACACTGGTGACTTTCCTGGGAGGCTGGCATTATGTCGAAGCCTGAAGGTTCAGTGATGATGACGAAGGTTCTCTAGATGCTGCTGCTGCTGCTGCTGCTGGTACTTGTGACGATAATGACTAGTGAAATAATGATGTTTGTAGTTGATCTTTATCATGATTGCTCTTGTAATTATAAGCAACATCATGTGTCGTCCTGCATTCTCAACTGCTCATGGAAAAGTTCACCAAATAATGTTTCACGTGTCATGAAAATTGACACATTGGTACCATGCACTATACAAATAAATAAATGTGTAAATAAATATACAAATCAATGAATAAATAAATACATACATAATAATTCAATAAGTAAGTGAAAATCAAGGCTAGGAGAGGTCTGACGGCTGGCATTAATTGTTTTCTCAATTGCTGGGGGGATGAGGGCACGCTGTCCCCGTTTCCATCACCGGGGAAGGACCCCCATGTCTCCCTCTGGAATCTCTATTCTGACATAACTGATTCGTTCTGGACATGTAGACAGAGCGTATCACACCCATCAGATCACTGATTGTAAAACGGACAAAAAAACACCGAACGATTGAAGTAGGCCTTTCCGGCGATTCATCTTTTCTTGTGAATCGTTTGGCCAGAATGGGCTGCACTGTTGTGATCGAGAATGTTTACAACACCGTCACTGGCTTCCTTCGTGTACACAGAAACCCGAGCACAAGTACCAACCATCAGAAAGAAGAAGATGATGATGAGGAGGAGGATGTTTTCTGACTGGAAATAAGAAACCATGGTCTTTGCTAAATCACACTTCAAGACATAACCCTAAAACTCACGGATTGTTTCCCTGATAAACCGTCGAAAGAATGTACTAGCGAAGTAAGACCAGCGGAGAACATCATCCCAATTTTCACCTAATAATATAACTTTTCTTCTTGTTTTTTTTTCCTACAGGCATACGCGCGAAGGAGATGGTGACACCCCCTGAGAGATCTTCAACAGACAATATCTCGGCTCACTCGACGTGGATGACGAGGACAACGTTAAGAAGACCCACTATGATAATGACACAATCCTCATCAACTGAAAGCACACACTCCCTCTCACTTCGGGCAACACAATTCTCATGAACAGTAATTATCCTCTGAACCACAAACATTCAGTCCTGCAAATGGCCCTAGACACTGCGCTCACAAACATGCCTTCGTAGATGAAGACAGACTGACAAGACAACTGGGTTTCAGCTCATCGGAAGCCGGAATCGATTCCTGTTCCCATGGCATCATCACCAGCCGCAGTATCAGCGCCTGAAACAATGCACGTCCTCGACCAGCAGCTGCAGGTTCTCGGTGGCAGGGCCCAGACCAAAGCATGAGGAGGAGGCCAGCAGCAGGAGAGGTAGAGAAGGTTACATGACACGGAGCCGTGGTCCTGTCTGTGGGCGACCCCCTTCACTGGCGCACCGTTATCGCCAGGGCCTGGCGGCGCTGATCACCGGCTCTCGCCCCTCAACACCACCACGCCTTGCACGGCACAGGGCGAGGGCGTGGCCTGCGCTGTTGCCGACCCACTGACAGACAAGAGATCGCCTTCCACGTGCAAAGAGTTGGAAGTGGAAGAGTGGGAAAGAGAGAGAGGGAGGGAGGAGGAGGGGGAAAGGAGGACAGGTGAAGGGGGAGGGGGAGAGGAGAGGAGGTGGTGGGGGGAGTCAGGCACAGGACCTGCGTGCCATCACACACACACGCACACACAGACAGAGACAGAGAAGGAGAGAGGGGGAAGGACTGGTCAAGACAGTGTAGTAGTAGTGTGGAGGAGGGACAGTGAGAAAGGAGAGAGAGAGGGTGTGTGGCGGCGAGGGGAGGTGTAGGTAGTCAGTGTGGCGTGCTATGGTGACCTGAACAGTCGGCACACACCGAGCCCGACCCTCGTGCTGGCAGGACCGGCGGTCTGGTCAGTCTGACTGTACCCCCCCTGTCTGCCCTTACATCAGCCAGCCAGCCACGCCGTCGGATATAAGAGGAAAAAAAAGAAAACGAAATTTCTGTTCTTTGCCGGTGATTCGTGACATAACCAGTGTAACTCCAGCGTGTCTTTGAGGAATTCATAACGTTGGACTTTCTAATCGTTTTCTCTTCGAAACTTGAGTTGAAGTGCTGAAGATCGAAACAGTGCCATTTGATGTATCAGCGTTGACAAGTTGCAGCTAAGACGACTCTAGTGAAGTCGAAGACAAGCCAAGACAGTTGTGAATTTCAGGATTTTAAAAAGTAATTTTCTTTAAAAGTAAATAAAAGGAAAGAAATAAAGAAAAAGAAGCAAAAAAAAAAAAAAAAAAAAAGGATATCGCTCATTTTATTGTGTGTTTCAGGCTTAGAAAGTGATGTAGCTTGATTGAAAAGCACCTTTGATGAGATCTTTCTTGCTGCTTAAAAATAATGAGTAGTTTAAGATATACAACCCAGGTATCCGTTCTCTGGGTTTGAGAACTGGACCAAAAAAGTCTAGTGTGGAGAAGGGAAAAAAAGTGGTCAATGAAAAGAGAAAAAAAGATGCTTGAAATATTGGAAATTGGTTTTTGAAAAAGAGAAAGAAGAAAAAAAAAGACTTGTGAAATTCAAAAAGTGATCTTTGAAAAGTGAACTTCATACTGTGTTCCATTGAAGACGGGTGCCAGAACTTTAGAACAGGATTCACGTATCCAAAACAGTGTGACTACGTATGTGATCCTGCTAAATTATTGTACGTAGCTTTATGTTTGTGTGCGCGTCAGACAACATATGACTGCACAGATATCGTGGGTGCGGAGACGAGATATTACTTTGAAGGAATCTGTTTTGTTGTTGTTGTTGAGTTTTTAACAATGCAAGCAAAAACTTGACTCAAATAATCAAAGAAATACAATAGAAGGGAAGTGTGGAGGTAGGTAAGTTTTTAAAGGAAAAAAAAAAAGCTACAAGCAGTCTCCTATCTGCGCATAAAATATCTGACTCAGTTCCCCTCTAAAACAACGCTTTGCATATGGAAAACTCAGAAGTGAAAACCGAAGATAGTTTATCAGGACAAAATGATTTTAATGATTACTTTTTTTACTTCTAGGACAAGAATACGATGTTGATTTTTAAAATCTATAATCATCCATGGCAGTTGACGAAGTTTAATACAGCTTGAATTAGTGCAATAAATTTTTTCATCAACTTTTAACAAATGTGTATGTTGACAGATAAACTTTAATTAGTAAAGAAACAGACTTTTAATGAAAGTGGAAAACCGCTCAGTGTTATGTAACAGTTATGCGATCGTCACAGTTAGTCCTGTTCACATCGTGATGATGATCAGCACCATAGAAACCATGCGCACGAGCTGAATCCTTCAGTCGACGGCCACGTGAATCTTGCTCCGGATCGAACCCTTCACCTTGCACTGGGTTTCCGAAGACGGAGGGGAGGGGGTACAGGTCCCTTCTCGATGGATGAGCGGGCTTCTCATCATGTCTCCGTTTTGTCGTCGTCTGCTTTTTTGGGCCTTTGTCGTCTGTTCGTGTTTGTCTCCGGCGGTTCCCGGTGGCGCTGTGGATAGTCGGAGGGGAAGTCACCCTCGTCGCGGCGACAGAGGTGGACCGACGCGCGGAGTTCAAGTCCCTGTCGACAATGACGCTCCGTGTGAACCGCCATCTGATGTGAGTCCTGGGCACAGTGTTTCGTTGTGCGTGTCATGCGTTTGACTTACTGTTTAGATTAAGGCTTTCGGAGCTGCTTTCATTTTGAATTCTTTCTGTCGATGTATCTGTCATGCCTACCTCTGTCTCCATTACTGGTACTGTCGCTGTTTTTGTCTCCGTCTCTCTCTCTCTCTCTCTCTCTCTCTCTCTCTCTCTCTCTCTCTCTCTCTCTCTCTCTCTCTCTCTCCGTTTGTCTGACCGTCTCTGTCTGTCTGTCTGTCTGTCTCTCTCTCTCTCTCTCTCTCTCTCTCTCTCTCTCTCTCTCTCTCTCTCTCTCTCCCTCTCTCTCCGTTTGTCTGACCTTTTGTCTGTCCGCCTGACCGTCTCTGTCTGTCTGTCTGTCTGTCTATCTATCTGTCTATCTATCTATCTATCTATCTGTCTATCTGTCTATCTGTCTGTCTGCCTTTCTCTCTCTCTCTCTCTCTCTCTCTCTCTCTCCTCTCTCTCTCTCTCTCTCTCTCTCTCTCTCTCTCTCTGTTTTGTATTTGGGAGGAGAGGGGAGATGAAATGAATGGGAAATGTTGAGGTGAAGGAAGATAAGAAGGGGGTAAGTGAGGATGTGCGTGTGTGTGTGTGTGTGTGTGTGTGTGTGTGTGTGTGTGTGTGTGTGTGTGTGTGTAGGATAGGGAGGGGGGGGATTTATTTTAAGTTTCATAAACGTCAGTTTATCTACAGAGACCTGGTACACTTCTCTCACAACGTGACAGCAGTATCAGCTATAAATCACATTAATCTCCAAAAGTGTTCCCTTCACCTCCGTAACATTTCGATTCCGATAAGCTGGGGTATGGATGGCTTTTGTTCTTTCTTCTTCTTTTTTTTTTCTTTTTTTTTTTTTTTGCACTCATTTTTCTGCTCTTCAAGATTCAATACGCCAAAATCAACGAACAAACATAAACAAAACTGTTGTTGCAATGGTGTGTGTGTGTGTGTGTGTGTGTGCGTGCGTGCGTGCGTGCGTGCGTGCGCGCGCGCGTGCGTGCGTGCGTGCGTGTGTGTGTTTTCGTACAGTTTGCGTTATCTTAATTTCTTCTGACCACATGGGTTCGGATTTGTTGTTTGTTTGTTTGTTTTCGCATCCTTTCTTATATATATATATATATATATATATATATATATATATATATATATATATATATATATATATATATATGGCTATTTTGCTGCCAAACCATCCGTTTCTAAATCTGTGCATTTTGTTCATCTGTTTATTTATCTTATCTCATCCATTTTCATTTTTGGGGACCCATGCAATTTATTTTGTTATTTTCACGTTTGTTTCGTATTCAGACCTTTAACATGTATTATAACTGATTTAATGGTGGTTTGGGCCTTAAACTGTTCGATTTCTTCTCGGTCGTCTTAATAGGTCCTATAAATCTTGCAGTCAGTAATTCTTGCAGTCAGTCGTGTTCTCAATACTTTTGTTGTAAAATGAACACTTAAAGACGAGAGTTAGTAGTCAAATGGGGTGTCGCTTGCATTCGTTCATTTATCTTTTCTTTTCTTTCACCTCTTTACGAAACCTATCGGTTGGAAACAGTATGTGAATGGGACTCTTTCTTCATGATAATTACTTTGGTCTGGTGTTGGTTTTTTTGTTTCTTTGTTTTTTGTTTTTTATTTCATCCTGTACAAGAACTTTCCGTTAAAAATGTAATACATGCAAACTGCGTTGAACCCTGTTTGGCCTAGCGGGTAATGGGCCACACTTATGTTCCAAGGTCTGGGCGTTCGATTCTCGATCCAGGCTGACAGGCTGGCAGAGATGTTTTCTTCGTAGTTAAACACTTGCGCAGAATCCAGCGCCACTACTAGAGCTGTCCTAGTCAGCGCCACTACTAGAGCTCTCCTAGTCAGCGCCACTACTAGAGCTCTCCTAGTCAGCGCCACTACTAGAGCTCTCCTAGTCGGATGAAACTTGAAACCGAGGTGCGTGTACGCCTGCATGAAGAAAAAAAAAAAAAAAAAAAGAAAGAAAAGAAAATCTTGAATACACGTTAAATCTCCTGGCGCATTTTGGGGAGAAGCATACGGTAGGCCTTTGTGTGTGTGCTGGCGGCGGATGGATTGTACAAACATAAAAAAAAAAAAACACATGCACCTCGGTGTCGTTTTCTGACAATATCCTGAAGACGGATTGTAGCTACCTTTAATGATGGGACTAGAAACGGTCGCGTAACCGAAAATGGTGAGCGTCGGAGTTTTAGGCGGGGAACGAAAAAAAAAGTGCGTTCTTTTTTCTTTTCTTTTTTTTTGAAAAAAGTTATTATCATTTTTTTGTGTGTGTGTTTTAAATCTTGTTGTTGATGTTATTGTTCCTCTGTTTGGTTCTTATTGGTGTTGTTGTTGTTGTTGTTGTTGTTGTTGTTGTTATGACTGTTCGTGCTTGTTTGTTTGTTTGCTTTTGTTGGTCTTTGATTTGTTTCTTTGTTTCTTTGTCGCTTTTTAGGGGGAGTAGGAGTAAAGGGATACTTTACGTAACAAATATTTACTAACATTATTGTGAATAATACTGTTATTGTCATCATTATTATTATCATTATTATTATTAGGCCTATTATTATTATTATTATTATTATTATTATTATTATTATCATTATCATTATTGCTGTTGTTGTTATTATTATCATTTTCAGTCTTCTCATTGTTGTTATTCTTGTTATCGTTTGCATTATTGCTATTTCTGTTATCATGATTGTTATCATCATCATCATCATCATCATCATCATCACCATCAGCAGTAGCAGCATCACCACCACCACCACCGCCACCAACTTCATCATCATTATCATCATCTTTCTTGTTGCTGTCGTTGATGTTGATGTTGTTGTCGAATGGTACAGAAATTGACCGTTATTAAGGTTGAATGCAGAATTGCAATTTATTGTAAGAAATCTCTCTCTCTCTCTCTCTCTCTCTCTCTCTCTCTCCTCTCTCCTGTCTCTCCCTCCCTCCCTCCCTCCCCGCAATGAAATAATGAATCCAGAACCGGAGAACCCCGACCTTAAAGTAGAGAGATTAAAACAAAGAGACGTTGAAAGTTGAAAGGAAGAAGAGTGGTTAGAGGGTTAAAAAGATAAACGAAGAGAGAAAAAAAATCCGAAGGCGAAATATAGCACTTTTCTGTATGTGTATCTTATCAAACGCCCTCTATTTCACCTCCATACCCACCCCTTTTTCTGTCATACCTCC
>CM031600.1:34569272-34574272 GCA_018398815.1 Conus ventricosus
AGGAATGTGGATGAAGTCAAGAAAGACGTAAATAGCATTAAAGAGAGGGTGAGTGAAAAAAGAGAGAGACAGAGAGAGAGAGAGAGAGAGAGAGAGAGAGAGAGAGAGAGAGAGAGGAAGGGAGAGAGAGAGAGAGCGTGGGAGACAGAGACAGAGGTGAAGGAGAGAGAGAGAGGGAGGGAGGGAGAAACCTGGAAAAATAATTGAAGAAGATAGTGAAAGCAATAAAGAAAGCAACGGTCCATTTTTCAACAAAACACGGGGGGGTATGTGTCAATCAAAAGAAGGCGTGACTGAATTAATTAAAGAGGGTTGCAAATGAATGAAAGGACAGTGTGAGGGATTTTTTTTTTTTTTTTTTTTTTTTTTGGGGGGGGGGGGGGGTGGGGTTAAATTGAGGCGTGAGCTGATTAAAAGTGGGCGTGACGGAATTAAAGGGGGGGGGGGGGGGGGGAGGGAAACTGCGTTGAAAGAGGACGTGAGTGAAGTCCACGTCGGTGTGAGTCGGTTACAAGTGGGCGTTCAAGTGCACGTATAAAGAGGGAGGCGTTTTAAAAGAGCGACGTTTTGTCCGATCCTCTTTGATGATGAGTCTTGTGAGAAGAAGGGGAGCTGTCATCGGCTCCTGATGGAGAGAGAGAGAGAGAGAGAGAGAGAGAGGAGAGAGAGAGAGAGAGAGAGTAAAGGAAATGGGGAAGGGGGAGACGAGGCAGTCAGGTGAAAATACACTGCTCATCTTCATCACTTTCACGCCCTTAAAGTGTACAGTCATGTGGGATGGGGAAAGTAGGTGACATTGAGGGGGCGGGATGAAACGGAGTTTGTCGACACCTCTGTGTTAAATATGGCTTGGGGAAAAAAAAAGGAGGGAACAGGTGTGTAAGTGTGCGTGTGTGAGAGGAAGAGGTGGGCAGGGGGGGGGGGGGGGGGGAGGGGAGGAGTGAGAAGGAAGAGAAGCATTGAAAACGGCTTACCATCGTTTTTGACGGGCAAAGAGTTTAAAGATCTGTTAATGTCTTAAATTTGTGTGCTGCCTTTTTCAGCTCACGTGTTTAAAACAAAGTGAAGCCATATGTAACCGCCTGTGTTCAGCTTGCTGGCACGTGTGTGTGTGTGTGTGTGTGTGTGTGTGTGTGTGTGTGTGTGTGTGTGTGTGTGTTGTGTGTGTGTGTGTGGTGTGTGTGTGTGTGTGTTGTGTGTTGTGTGTGTGTGTGTGTGTGTGTGTGTGTGTGTGTGCATGTCTGTGTGTCTGTCTGTGCTTATATGTTCCTGTGAATACTTTGTTTACAGACATGAAAGGTTGCCTGATTATAGATAAAGCCCTTCTCAATTAATGACTGTGGTCAGAATGCGTAAAAGCGAGGTTGAGGGCAGCAAAAACGCAATAAGCACTTTCATATGTGAATTGCTGTTTGTTTTTTTTTTTGTCTTGTTGTTGTTTTTTTTCACTGAACACCAATGCTTTGAAGTTACCACTGTATACACTAATACCGAACTACGACGCAATACTTTTAAAATGAAAGTCATGTAATGTAATTAGCATCGACGAAAAAAACGACTTTTGCCCTCATCATGCAATACAAAAAAAGAAATCAAAGTAATCATGCCCGTTGTCACCACATGATCAATTTCAATGATTTTATTTTCGTCACTGTGTTGAATTTTTGCTTTATATCTGCTGAGCTGTATTGCTAAGGAGCAGAATATGCAGCAGCGGTGCAGAGTTGCCTTTGATGGGTTTCCTGGTGGCGACCTGAAACAGACTGTTCCCTGTGGAGGGCCGTGCCGGGGACGCGGCGGGACAGAACCGGTGTCGTAGAATATCTGGGAACCGTAATATCTGGGAACGCGTTCCCAGATTTCCTGAACTTCCAATCGTGAAATCTGGGAACTGGTGTAAAATCATGCCAAGAAATTAACGAGAGAAAAAAAAAGTGACAAGAAGGCCAAAGATCTCAATTGCACCTAAATAAATTGTTTCCTACCTTGTCTCGAAAATCCATTCTTTTTTTCGTCTTCTTTCTGCCCTTCTGAGCTCTGAAAGGCCACGTTCCTGGGATCTATATCACGGGCCTTCCCAGATATCACAGTACATTTTGGGAACGCGTTCCCCCAAAAAATCTGTGATATCTGGGAAGCCTTCCCAGATACCACCTTTCCAGATTTCATGCGACACCGGGTTTGAGCGAGTGTGAGGATGGCGGAGTGAGCGGCGTGGGATTCATGGTCCTGAAGGTTCTGAAAACGAGACTGCTCATAGGTCAGATCAAGAGGAGACATAGATCTCTGTCCCCTCCGTCACTTCAACTCCCGTGTCAATTGAAAGTCCATTTTTAAAAATTGTCAACAACAAAAATAGAAAGAAAGAAGAAAGAAAAGAAGTAGAAAGAAGGAAAGAAAAGAAAAGAAAAGAGAAGAATGCATTGATGGTGTTTTGGAAATTCAGTGCAACATCCTCTGTTCATAAAGCAAAGCAAAGCTTCGTATTCTCTTCTATCTTTTGGCCTGAACTGCTCCATCAGAGATGGGTCGGTGGAGGCTGAAGGAAAGAAAGCGTTCCAGATGTATAATATCATGTGAGTCTTAATGCAGACGTTGCCTCTTGTCATCAGATCTTTCTGGCCTGGTTCTGCTGATTTTGAAAGATTTTGAATGGCATCAAGAAATCCTGAGAATAAAAATAAAAATTCATGTACATGTATGAGAGTGTCAATTGGGAAACAGATCTTCTATATTCCTTCACAAACAAACAAACAAACCAAAAACATGATAAGAAAGTTCTTTATTGAAAGCTTTCTCCGCAGGATATTTACAGATGGCTGTATTCAGTTAGGAAAAAGTAAATTGTTGTCGTCACCCAGTGAAAAGTTTAGTTTGCCTCTGAAAGGTGAAGTAATGCGTTGTTTTAAAAGCTGGCGGAGCCAAACTGCACTATCGCTCGTTCCGATCAGGATAAAAACAGTAGTACCGACATGTGGGACGCTCTCTCTCTCTCTCTCTCTCTCTCTCTCTCTCTCTCTCTCTCATGTGTTCGCTCGTATGCCCTCGTCCCCACCCATTAGTCTTTGTTTAGATTTTGATAAAATATTCGAGTCCCACTCTTATTCCTTGGTTATCACAGGGACGGTTGCCAATTCCGTCAGCCATGGAAGTTTAGAAGAGAAATGGATGATTCTAAGCTACTACATCAAGAAATCTGTCAACACATATGCTGTTGCCAGTATACAAGCGCCACCGACAGAACTCAGGCAGCAGATGCTAGTGTGCCAGCCCCGTCTGCGCCCAGCCCAGCCTGAAGTTTACGAGTAAATTCCACTGTAAACACCCGACACAAGATAGGACGAGGCATCTGGTGTTCAGTACAGAAAAGATTTTACAGTAAAAACTCACAGACCTAATAGCTTACAGAGGGAGAAATCAAGAAAGGGATGGGAGGGGTAGCAAAACAAGAACAACAACAACAGCAGCAACAACAAACAAACAGGTAGCAAAACTAAAAGAACCCAGATATCCGCAAAAATCAAATGGATCTTGGATTGCTGCTTTGAATCCATTTATGAGCGAAGATAAAAACATTATTTTTTCGCCAGGGGAAGTAACAGCTAATACGGACTTCAAGAGTTTCTTCCCATGTCACTTTTTTTTAAAAAAAATTTCTTAATATGATACGAATATATATCAAAAGTCAGTGAGGGCGACATCGCATCTTTCCATCGCGTATTGTTCACTAAAGCATCTTAGTGCTCTTGCAGTTCAAACTCGGTGAAATAAATTTGGGGGAAAAGATAGATAATGGTCACATAGGCCATGCAAAAAAAAAAAAAAAAAAAAATATTTGGCTACCTCCCCCGCCCCGTTTCTCTCCTTCTTCTCCCTGATTTTGGAGTCTACAGCACCCCACCTCCTTCCCTCTCCCCCATCTTTTTAGTCCGTTTCCTTCGCCCTGATTGTGTTTCTTTCTTTGTCTTTCGTAAAAGGTTAAAACCCTTTGCAGCTCCGTGTGAATGGTTCTCGGTAATACACTCAGTGACAACTGGTCTTCATACTCATTAGCTCAGTTCGTCACATGATGCACGTGAGAACATTTTTGTATGGTTTCAACGTCCGTTGATAGGCGTGAATATATTGATGGTTTATTGAATTGTTGATGTCAAATGGGGTTTCAAAGAAAACAGAATCTTCACTGCAGAATAAGGTGAAGGGCGGAGAGAGAGAAAAAAAAAAGGAGAGAAAAAAAGAAGAAAGTGGGACAAGGTTTCGTTACGATCGGTTGAATAAAAATTGAAACAATCTCGCTAAACTGAACCTGTGTTAGATCCGGATTTACGCTACGGATCCAGATCAAATGAATGGATTCGTCACTGGGTCACATTCCATCTTTTCACCGCATCTTTCCATAAGCGAACTGGGTTCAACAGTTTGAAATAGTCCTGCTGATGAACGCACAAAGGAACGGACCGGATGAAAACATGACTTCTTTGGTGGAAGTAATATTCGGACGAATGGATAGATGTTTGAAAGAAACAAACAATCAAACAAGAAAAAAAGGACTGTCCAATTTTGGAGGAAATCTTAAAGTGATTTAACAATCGAAAACTGGGAACACAATTTCAAAACGTTCACGGGGAAAAAAAAATATTGCCATAGGTTTGCTACACAACGGGTAGATGGGCGTGAATCTGTGAATACTAAGATGCTCACCTATTTGCAAAATGAAAAAAAAAAAAAAAAAAAAAAAAAGAAAGCACACACACGCGCGCGCGCGCGCACGCATTTACGCATGCACGCTTACATGCATACACAGAGACAGAGGGAGAGAGAGAGAGAGAGGGGGGGGGGGGGCAAATCTAAAGGGGAGGAGTGAGGATTAGAGGTTGGGGATTGATTAATGAGATGGTAGGTGATGGAGTTGAAGAGGGAAGATAACGTGCGAGAGGGCTGGATAGAAGGGGGAGGGGAGGGTGTTAGGAATATGAATAGAAGAAGTTGTTGTTGTTGTC
>CM031600.1:34589562-34594562 GCA_018398815.1 Conus ventricosus
AAAATAAAAAAGGGGGGGGAAAAAAAAAAAAAAATTTTGGAAAAAAATGGGCTTTTAAAGTTTTTTTTAAAAACAAAAAAAAAAAAATTTTTTTTAAAAGAAAAAAACCGAAGATACCAATTTTTAAACGGGGGGAAAGAAGGGAGGTTTTTAAAAAAGGGGGGGGGGGGGGTTTTTTTTGGGGGGAAAAAAAGGGGGGGGGGGTTTTTTTTTTAAAATATTTTTCAAAAATTTTTCGGAGTTTTTTGGGGGGTTTTAAAATTTAAAATTTTTGAAAATTTTGCTTTTTAAAGGGGATTTAAAAAAAAAGGGGGAAAAACCCCCAATTTTGTTTTTTGGGGGGGAAGTTTGGGGGGTTTTAATTTAGAAATTTTAAAAGCCCAAGAGTTTTTGGGGTTTTTATTCCCAAAAAAAGGGTTTAAGCTTTTCTACCTTAATGGGGAAAAATTTTGGTTTTTTTCCGGAAAATGTTTTTTTTTTTTTTTGTTTTTTTTCTTTTTTTAAAAAAAAAAAAAAGGGTGGTTTGACCAAAATATTTATTAAATTTGAAGATAAATTTTGGTTTTTTTTTCCCAATGTTTGTCTTTTTTGGGGGGGAAAATTTTTTAAGGGTTTTTTTTTTTTTTGGGGGAATAAATAAATTTTGACTTGGGGTAAAATTTTTATTTTTTCCAGTAAAAATTTACATTTCCTTTTTTTGGAAATTTGTTTTTTTTTTTTAAATGGTAATCCAAACAGTTCAGTGACGACGTTACTGAAGGGGTAAATCGTTAAAATAAAAAAAAACAAAAAAAGGACCTAAAATGATCCCTTTAGGAATACCATTTTCACCGTCATAAGAGGGGGGACATAATGGAATTTTAAATACTGCTTGTCTTCTATAATTCAAAAAAGATGAAAGGAGAATTACTGAGTCTAAGGTAAGTCCATAAAAAATACATTTTCTAGATAAAAAACTATGATCAATGGTATCAAATGCTTTTGCAAAGTCAACAAAGACAGCAGCAGTAAATAAATCATTGTATATGTTCATATGCCATTCTTCTATTAAGTTAGTGAGCATGGTGTGGCAGGAATGACTGGCTCTAAATCCACTCTGATTGGGGTGAAATAGATCATATTTGGTGAAATGTGCCTGAAGATTACATTTAATGTGTTTTTCCAAAGGTTTGGACAGAGCAGATAAAATAGAAATCGGTCTATAATTGGATGGGTCCGAACGATCACCGGCCTTATGAATCGGCAGCACTTTGGCATCCTTAAACACTTGTGGATAACAACAATTTTCAAGACAGAGATTGTAAACATATGTAATGTGTTCCGAAATAATGGGTGCAGATATCTTCAAGATTTTGCTGTCAAGTCCATCCAAACCTCGTGAACGAGACTGTTTTAACGATGGATAGTTCTTTGAAAACTTCGTGCACACTAATGAATGGGAACTGAAGTTTTGTGTATATGATTTTTGAATCACAAAAATGTTTAACAACAACAGATCGTTGCCAAGGGTGGGCGCTCGTTCAGGATTTTTACTTCTGGGTTTCAAAACATTGACTTTTAATGAGTAAAATAGGAGAGAGAGAGAGAGAGAGAGAGAGAGAGAGAGAGAGAGAGAGAGAGAGGAGAGGAGGGAGGGAGCGAAGGGGAGGGAGTAGAGCATGAGTGAATGAACGAGAAAGAGAACCGCAGAAAGAGAGAGAGAGAGAGAGAGAGAGAGAGAGAGAGAGAGAGAGAGAGAGGGGAGGGAAGGGGGAGGGAGTAGAGCATGAGTGAATGAACGAGAAAGAGAACCGCAGAAAGAGAGAGAGAGAGAGAGAGAAGAGAGAGAGAGAGAGAGAGAGAGAGAGAGAGAGAGAGAGAGAAGAAGAAAGAGAGAAGAGAGAGAGAGAGAGAGGAGAAGGAGGAGGGAGGGGAGGGGGAGGGAGTAGAGGATGAGTGAATGAACGAGAAAGAGAACCGCAGAAAGAGAGAAGAGAGAGAGAGAGAGAGAGAGAGAGAGAAGAGAGAGAGAGAGAGAGAGAGACAGACAGACAGACAGACAGACAGAGACAGAGACAGGCAGACAGATCGATAGACAGACAAAGACACAGACAGACAGACAGACAGACAGACAGACAGAGACTAAGACAGGATAAGGGGAGAGAAACAGACAGACTGGCAGACAGGGCAGTGGCTAGAATAGAAGACATGGGAGAAAACAAAAGAAAACGGAAAGCGTATTCCGTCGACCCCACATGAGGCGAAGTCATCCGGTAAAGTACTTCCACTCATCAACCCCTCCTCCTTCCCCTTGGGCGATCGGTCCATGCGGTCACATTCTTTGTTCTCGTGTCCAGACTGACCCTTACGAACAGCCTCTTTCTCACTGTTCATAGACCAAGATGAGGAAAGATAAGTATCTTCGACTTTCGAAAGTTGCAGTTCCATGGCGCATATGAAAGGCATTCACCACTTCCTGTTGAGACGATCGCTCTCTGGTTTCACAGTTTGATTGTCGGGTTCCTACTCCAAGGACTTGCGTATGTTTTACAGCTCATCCAACTGTTCAGGACAGCCAAGGGTGGGTGCTCGTTTAGGATATTTATTTCTGGGTCTCAAGACATTGACTTTTAATGAGTAAAATCGTAAACTGCTGATGCCTGATTTCAACATGCCTGAGGAGTCTTGCCATGCTATTCTTGTTTGCACAACTAAAGAGGGCGACAAACAAAGACTTTTCCTTCAGTGAAATACTAGAGAAAGAAAGAAATGAGGAATGATGGACGCATTGATAATTATGGAAGATGTGTAATCTGTTGAAGAAGCCCGAGTCGTGTTATATCTTATAGGATTAGCCGATCGGAATAGACTCTTTAGTTTGGCCATGGATACAGAGCTTCGTTCTGCAACGTCTGCCACTACAACCATAACACGTTGAATGCAGGGGGGCGAAAAAACCCTTACTCACACATTCAGTCCATCTTATGATCCATCCCATCGACTGCTGGAGAAAACTGCTTTGCGTTGTGCTTGCATGTTTATTTATACTATGGTTTTTTTTTCTCTCCCAGCAACACTGCTGTCTGTTTCACTCTTCTTCTTGTCATAATCTTACTCACATTTGCAAGCAATCATACAAATGATGACTTGTTTTAGAAAAAAAAAAAGCACCAATACCTCATCAGTGAGTCTAAGCTGGAAACAACGTTTTCACATCCTTAATTTCAAAAGTGTTTTACACCCTCAGCAAGATGGTCAGCACACTCCATGCTGGAAATTTGAGACCGGGGGTAAACTTCCCAACCATATTATATCAAAACAGCTCTGTCCGCAAGTTCACAAAAAGCACAGTGAAGTGTGCCTGCCGCAGTTGGCTGTCCCTCTTTCTACAGTTCCTGGCCACACTTTGAGCCTGACAGCGTCATATGGTCATGTTTGAAGCACATGCACGATGGTAAGGGCGAAGGAGGGGGGGGGGGGGGGGGGCAGGCGGTAAGACAACCATGCTAAACAAGAAACAACAAGAAGCTGGTATATTTTGTTACTTGAGAGGACAGCCCAGTCAAATAAAACAATTCTCTCGCGGCACGCAGTGACCGTGATGTCAAAAAGGGTTTAGTGACTCGGGCGAGAGAACGGGACTCCAACCACGGCAAACCGTATGACCGCGAGGCGAAATACTGTTCCTCTCCTCTCGTCATCCCTGGCCTAACGGACCATGGAGGCCATCCCAAGGCTGACTGCGCCGGCCTATCCTTGGCAAGGAGAAGAGTGATAGGAGTTATCTGGGTCCCTCGGGGTTATCTTTCCTTGTCGGCGATGTCATGGCGGGCGGAAGTTAACGGCCCGCTAATAAACACTCACGATTTCAGCCGTCTTTGAAGAGTCTGCATCTGAAGTTGGGGATCATTGCTGGTTGAGTGGAGACGGGTAGAGGGGCTGGGGGCTGGGGTAGGGGGGAAAGGGGGTGGATGGGGTGGGTGGCAAGATAGGGGAGGTGGAAAGGTGGGTGTGTGTGTGTGGGGGGGGGGGGGGAGGGGTGGTGCGTGCGTGTGTGTGTGTGTGTGTGTGTGTGGTGTTGGGGGTGAAGTTCGGGTGGTTGAGGGTGGGAGAGCGAAAGGATAGGAGAGAAGAGATTCACAGCACTCAAGCCGATTTATTGTACCGACCTTGGCCCTGCAACAGGCGGGTGAACTGACTTCAAAGCAAAGGAAACGAAGGGTTTTTCGCCAGCTACTGGAACTCGGAGATACTGATCGTATCACCAAATAAACAAGTGCGCCATACCATTTAAGAAACACACCGAGCTAGGCGAAGAATTACTGGCATCAGCTAAAAAAAAAAAAAAAGACTACGTTGATAATATGACCATGGAAGAAGATCCAACGGCCTTGCTTTAAAAATAAAAACATTCCACCAAGGAACGGTTGAGGGGAAGGGAGGGGAGGGGGTGGGTGGTGGGTAGGGGGATATCGGAGAGAAAGACAGATAAAACGATGGACTGACAACATTACAGAGAAACCATTTTGCAGAGAGACCCAGCCGTTGACATACAAGGCCGGAAGAACTTGGGGAACAGTTCTTCAGTGCGGCGTTCCAGCGGTTCTTCACTTCAGCCACAGGAGCTGATCACAAGTTTTGTTATCTTCATGCTTTGTGTGCCATGCTGGCAAGATTCATGGCAAATATTTCATTTCTACTGTCCTCTATAAGACAAATTTAATTTAAACACGGATAGGTGTTTGTAATCTCTGTTCGGAATTAAGTCTATTCTGAACTAGTTATATGTTGTACAATGACGTATAGAAAATGTAATTAATTACGCTTCTGGAAGGACACGTGTGTGTGTGTGTGGTGTGTGTGTGTGTGTGTGTGTGTGTGTGTGTGTGTGTGTGTGTGTGTGTGTCTGTGTGTACATGTGTGTGTGTGTGTGCGTGCGTGCGTGCGTGCGTGTGTGTGTGTGTGTGTGGTGTGTGTGTGTGTGTGTGTGTGTGTGTGTGTGTGTGTGTGTGTGGTGTTCA
>CM031600.1:34597062-34602062 GCA_018398815.1 Conus ventricosus
GAAAGAGAGAGAGAGAGAGAGAGAGACAGAGACAGAGAGACAGGGACAGAGAGAAAGAGAGATGCAACAATGACAGAGACAGATAGCGACAGACAGGAAGAGCACAGCACAAGGTGGGAGGGGAGGGGGGGGGGGGAAGAGGGGGAGGGGGGGGGGTCTGATGGTGTGTGAATGATACCACCGGAATTCGTACTGTGTCCATTGCATCCACAGTTCGCCTTGTAATAGAATGCCCATCACTTGGCGCCGTCCTCGTTCCCCCTCAACCCTATTATCCCCCTTCCGCTGCTCTCCCCCTTTCCCCCTTCCACTCCTCCTCCTCCCTTCTCTCGTCCTTTCTCCCTCCCTCCCAATGTGTCCCTCCCCAACGCCTCTACCCGGTCTCCTCCTCATTCCCGTTTTTTTTTTTTTTCCTTCTCCCGTCTTCTCCTAGATCCTCTTCGTGGACCATCTCATTCATTTTGTATTTACTCGGACGGGATGTAGAGTGGACAGGGCAGGACAGGAGTGGACTATAGAATCTCACCTCCATTGTCTGTCTCTCTTCGCCCTCTGGCGGAATCTCGTTGGCTCGCGCGCTTAAAAGCACAACTTCCTGACGACAGGCAATGCTCAGGTGACTGTGTGCCCCACCCTGGTCACCACGAATGCTGTGGCTTCCTGTAGGCCGTTGTTCATCAAGATCGGCCCACAAGAGAGAGAGAGAGAGAGAGAGAGAGAGAGAGAGAGAGAGAGAGAGAGAGAGAGAGAGAGAGAGAGTATGAAACGATCAATGAATGAACGAAACACGAATGAATGAATGGATGAACAGATAAGAAAAAGAAACACCGAAGGTGCTGGGGAGGACCCAGAGAAGCACTGTCTTCACCTGCCTTTAGAGCAGTCCTGTACCACCCTTGGAGGCCCGCGCTGTGTTGACGATGGGTACAGGCACGCGCAGGACACTCCATTAAGATATCAAGGGACATAACTGCTCCTAAACAGAGGTAAATTAGACTACAGGATGCAGCTCATAACAGCCTTAAAGTAGCATCCCCATGGGTGTACCAGCCCGTATTTCATGACTGCAGAGCCCACCGGCGAAAAACACCACCCTCCAGCTGCCGAGCACACCCAGAGACCCAACCACCCCTGCCCACGGACAGATGAAGACAGTGCCACTCCAGACACAGCCAAGCTTTCGCCATACGGTCTTATGTGCCCTCAAGAGAGAATCCAAAGTTGTAGTCTTTCCACTGTCAACAGGACTTTCCCTGTGGTCAGTGGGTCTTTCCTCACCGTCACTGGACCTATTTTTTTTTTGTCATGCAGTATATCCAGAGAGGTTACAGTTGCGTCGATTTTATCGGTGAAACAATGTGTAGGTGCGCGCGCGCGCGCCCGCGCGCGCGCGCGCGCGCGTGTGTGTGTGTGTGTGCGTGCGCGCGAGCGTGCGTGTATGCGTGCGTGCGTGCTTGTGTGTGTTGTTGTTGTTCCTCAATTTAACGTCTTCTCACTAAAAGTGATATCAGACGATGTGTTAATGGTGTTGTGTGGTATGCGAATGTGTGCTTATGAAAAGATTGGTGGAGGGATAGGGGAAAAGCGTGTAGAACTTTGAATACTACTACGTAAGCTTATTAAAAAAAAAACAAAAAAAAAAATCACCCTAGATAAAACCAGTTAAAGTAAAATGCCAACTGGACTCTGTAAGAAACTTTGACTAACTAATCTGAGAAACGAATAATCATTCAACATTTTAGAGAGTGATGACGTCGATCTATCGGAAGTATTACAACCAGCCATGATAATCAAGTTCTTTGTTTTGGGGCAATGAATTAACAAATGTGAAACACTTAGTGCGTTTCCACACATACATCTAACATTTCTACTGAATTTTGTTTTCAGTGAATTTAAAAGTAATCTGTGGATTAAGCTTCTTACATCTCTAGGTATATGAGTTAGATAAGTTTTTGCTGTGTTATTCTGTGTTCCAGAACTGTATGCAATACAGTTATGATAGTACTGAGATTCCGAGTTCTCTAAGGATTGTTGGAAGCTTATCGCAGTCTGTTTGTCAATTAAGGAATAACATTCTGAAAGATCTAAAGGTATATTAAGTGAAGTTGTGCTTTCCATATTTCTAGCTGCTCTTTTTGCTGCGTGATCAACCTTTTCATTTGATACAATTCCACTGTGAGATGGTACCCAATAAAACGTAACAGTGATCCCTTTAAGTGATAAATGATGAATGACATGGTTAATTTCTAATATAATCTCAAGTCGAATTTTTGAATTTTGGGACTGGAGGGCACCCAGAACCGATCTGCTATCGGTACACACAAGAATTCGACAAGAATTTAGGGGGTAATGTAACAAAAATTCCAAAGACATCAAAATGGCGATGAGCTCTGCACTAAATATGGAAAGATTTTTACCAAGATTATAGAGTTTCTCTACATTCAAATCTGGAATAATAAAAGCGGCACCTGCTACATTATCGTCTAAAATTGAGCCATCAGTGAAACTCTTCATGTGATTTCTGTAATTTTCATCCAGATGAATATTGACAAATTCTTTTAATATATAGGGGATCTCTTTTTTTGATATTTCATTGGAACTGATATCAACAGAGGCTTTTTTTTTGCACCCACCTGGGAATGGGTGAAAAGGATGGTTTAGAAGCAATGTTAGTGATTTCAGAGTCTATGTTTTGATTGGATAAATAAGACTTAATAGTTTTTAATGATTGGATTTCTCGCGTTCATTTAGCAAAATCTACTTCAGATTTTAAAGATACCTCGTTTGTACAGAAATTATTCAAGGTAAGACTCTTTAAAGTAAATTTTGAGACAGATGCTTTTCTTAACTCTTCAAGAGGTGGTATTCCAGCTTCACTATAAGTTCCTAAGTTAGACGCATGTGTGGGAACACCTAGAGCAAGTTTATAAGCCTTGCAGTCAATACTTTGTAATTTATTCAAAAGATACTGTGGCGCGCTAAAAAAGACTTCTTGGGCATAAGTAAGCCGTGAACGCACGAGAGCCGTTGCCAGAGCAGTTAAAGTTGTTGTATCTTGTCCCCACTTTTGTTTAGTTACAATCTTCAGAAAGTTTAAACTTTTTCTTGCTTTGTTTGCAATATAGTCAATGTGATGATTCCAAGAAAGTTTAGAATTTATATATACACCTAAAAACTTTACAGATTTCACATACTGTAAGATAGAACCATTTATAGTAAACACAGGAAGCTTCTCTGGGTCGTACCCTGAATTGAATAGTATAATATTTGTTTTTTCAACAGAAAGAGATAGTTTATTTCTAGTAGAAAACTATTGATTTTATTTAGTTCATGTTGATATTTGATGCGTATATAATTAAGTGATCGTGCAGGGGGTTTTCGCTTCATGGTAACATTCATCCATAAACAAATGTCGTCCGCGAATTGCGCCAATACAACATCTTTAGATAAATCTTTTGGTAAATCAGCCATTAGAATATTAAACAAGATTGGCGAAATCACAGATCCTTGGGGTAATCCCATTTCTAATATCCTTGGGGTTGAATATGTGTGTTCAATTCTTGTTTGAATTGATCTTTTTTCTAAAAAAGTTTGAATATAATTATACATGTTACCGTTTATACAAATATTATTTAGTTTATACAACAGTCTTTTATGTCTCACACGTTCGTACGCTTTCCTTAAATCAAAAAAGGGTTGCTAGGACATTTTTTCGGCGTGCAAATTGTTGTTTGACATGAGTTGTTAGTTTCACTAAGTGTTCTATTGTAGTTCTATCTGTTTGAAACCCAGCTTGGTTTTTTGGAATGATTTGATGCTTATTACAGTAATGGGTTATGTCTGTTTAATACGATGCGTTCCATTAGTTTACCTGTGTGGGACGTAAGAGCAATGGGTCGATAATTATTAATGTCACTCCGGCTTTTTCCATGGTTGTGAATGGGAACTATGATTGAACTATTCCATACTTGGGGCAATTTGCCATCGCTCCAGCACTAATGAATAAAACAATGAAGAAAACATAAGACATTGGATGGAAGATGTCGTAGCATGTCATTGGACACCCCATCTAGCCCTACAGACGTTTTCTTAGTGCCCAGTTTAGATACACATTCCTGCACTTCATCAAATGTTATGGGGGTATTCAGATACAAATCAGTCTCATGGATTGCTCTACCGCAGGTAAGCTCCTTTTCTTCATAATCTTTGTTTGCATTAGTCTGTACAGACAATTTTTCCAAACTGCTGTTTCTGGCGAAAATGTCAACAAAAGCTTCAGATTTTTCTGAATTTGTTGGAAATTTGCAATTGTTGAATTTGACAGGGTATTGAGGTAGATTTACTCCATGTTTCATTGTTTTCATTCTTCCCCATACTTTTTGTATGTCTTTATAACTGAATACTTCATTATTGCAAAAGGACGACCAGTATTGCCTTTTAGCAAAAGCAATGGTTCTGTTGGTTTATTTTTTGCTCTTTTCTTCTCAAGAAGTTTTTCAGCGCGTCCAGGTCCCTTATACGTAAGTAATCTTTTAATTTAATATTTTTCTCCTTTTTGGCCTCTTCGCAAGCCTCATTCCACCAGACATTACCCACATGTTTTTTTGGAAGGTACAGGCTTTATCGTTGGTATCGTTGTGTGTGTGTGTGTGTGTGTGTGTGTGTTGTGTGTGTGTGTTGTGTGTGTGGTGTGTGTGGTGTGTGTGTGTGTGTGTTGTGTGTTTATGTATGTGTGTGTTTGAAGTGAGATGGTGGGGTGGTGGGAAAGTTGAGGTCGGATGTCTGTTAAATCAAGACAAAAGGCACTGTGTGTTTCTTCGTTCTTGTTGTTGTCGTTGTTGCTGTTGTTGTTGTTGCTGCTGCTGCTGCTGCTGCTGTTGTTCAAACTCATTGGGTACGTACGTGGCTATTGCCACAAACTGATCACACAATTTAATTTTGAACACCCGTAATACCTTAAACTTGTTCGCTGTCGTATTGAGGTATTCAGCTGTCTTTAC
>CM031600.1:34617062-34629562 GCA_018398815.1 Conus ventricosus
CAGGTACACAAAGATATCAGAATGCACACACACACACACACACACCCCACACACACACACACACACACACACACACACACACACCATCTAGAAACAAACGTCGACTCCAGTAATCCATCTTATCCTTTTCCCTTTTCCCCCTTCTTCTTCATCTTTGAAGCTGGTTGAACGATAAGGCGGCCATTGTGTTTTCACACATAGATGAGCGAACCGCGCAGTATGTAGTTTCCAGGTTGGAGAGCCGTCCAACCGTGAAATAGCCATCGGTAATACTGGCTAGAGATGGGGATTCGAGAGAGAGAGGAATCCAGGGATATTTTTCAGGGTTCTTCGGGGAGACTACCGTTAAAGATCTCCAATCTCTTCTTTATGGTAATAAGTAAACTGTAAGGTTGTATGTGTTTGTGCTCTCTCTCTCTCTCTCTCTCTCTCTCTCTCTCTCTCTCTCTCTCTCTCTCTCTCTCTCTCTCTCATACACACAGACATATACACAGACACACAGACATACACATACACACACACATTCATGCACGCACGAACGCACGTGCGAACACACACACACACACACACACACACACACACACACACACACACACACACACACACACACACACTCACGCACACATACGTGCACGCTTGTTCGCACAGATACACACATCTATAGCTCTACTGACAAACCGAAGCCTGCGCACGTTTTCACATGAACCTTTCTCTCTGATTTTATGCGTGAAGTGACAGCATTATGCAGAGAGGATCTGAAGTGAAGGAATATGGTGTACAAGCAAAAGCACACCCCCACTCTCCTCAACAGTGTCCCCCGTCTACGCTGATGGACTCTCCTGAACAGGCGCAGCAAACTTTTCCATGTCGCGTCTTTTGTGTCGTTCCTTTCAGTTTCTGCCACAGGTAGATCCTCTGGCCCGCCATCACCGTTCTCTGCAAACTTTGCCCTGTCAACTTGGGGCCTAGGGTGCCCGTTATTTGCTTACCTTTTTTTTTTTTTCCATTGGCGATGGTCTCCCCTTCCTGTTGTCATAGTCACTAATGTACACTTCTGCTTGTCACGTCCGTCTTGAGTTGAGCTGCCTGTTGGTTTACTCTGTATATCCAAACACAGGGAGTGGGGGAGGTTATGTCTACAGGGATGCCGAATGCCAAGGAGATGTGGGAAAATCTTTGGAAATAAAGACACGAATGCATGGATAAACAATCGAATAAATAAACACATAAATATACAAATGTTTGAACAAATACGTAGGTAAGTAAATAGGTGAAGTTGTCATCGAATGGTCAAATCCTTCGACTGTTGAGGTGACATTTGTGAGTTCTAACTCTCACGGGATGGAGTTTTCATTCATTCTATCAAGACTTGATTACAGAAATTCTCTTCTACCTGGCTGTCCCCAGAATCTTCTTAGTCGTCTCCAGAAAGAGCAAAGCAATGTTGCTCGTTTGATTCTCACAACCCAGATCTTCTCATGTCACTTCCTTACCTCTTTCTCCTCACTGGCTGCTGGTCGAAAAACGAATAGACTACAAACTGTCCTTACTCTGCTTTAAATCTTTGAATGGCTTAGCTCCTTCCTACCATTCTGATCTCCTTCATCTCTATGTTCCTTCTAGGCAGTTGCGTTCTTCTACCGACAACACACTGCTCAAAATCCCTCGATTTCGAACTAAAACCTATGGCGATCGCTCTTTTTCTTTTCAGGGTCCGGTTTCTTGGAATAAACTCCCAATATCTTTGCGTAGTTCAAACTCTCTGTCTTACTTCAAGGCATCTCGTAAAACAATCCTCTTCACCTATCAATAGCGGTTCTTTCTTCCCCTTCCCTTGCCCATCAAATTGATTCTGCGACTACTGTGTGTGTGTGTGTGTGTGTGTGTGTGTGTGTGTGTGTGTGTGTGTGTGTGTGTGTGTGTGTGTGTGTGTGTGTGTGCGCGCGCGCGTGTGCGTGTGTGGTGTGTGTGTGTGTGTGTGTGTGTGTGTGTGTGTGTGTGTGTGTGTGTGTGTGTGTGTGTGTATGTGTGTGTGTGTGTGTGTGTGTGTGTGTGTGTGTGTGTGTGTGTGCGCGCGCGCACATGTTATTGTGTCCGTTGTTGTGCGACAGTGTGTGTGTGTGTGTGTGTGTGTGTGTGTGTGTGTGTGTGTGTGTGTGTGTGTGTGTGTGTGTGTGTGTGTGTGTGAATATGCACCCTTGTTTGCAGATGCATGGTACTTATATTGCAATATTCATCTTCTCATTAGTTTCATTTATGTTTTCTTTAATCTTTTATGCATTTGTAAGCGCTTAGGGTTATGATATAAGATTAAGCGCCAGAGATAATCATTATCATTATTATTATTATTATTACGGCTTGGAAAAGAAAAAGAGAAAAAAAATGAAAGAAAAGAAACGTTTGTCCACCCAGCAGTTCGTGGGCACCTTAATCAGTTCAGGGAAGGGCAAAGGCGGCGGAAGGAGAGAGATGCTCTCCAGGGTCTCCATGATGCAGTGCCTCAGACGCAGTGAATTTTGAAAAGTTCACCATCCCCACTTCCGTTAGACTTTAATGTTAATCTTCATATAAATGAATAAATGCCATTGACGTATCTATCTCTCTGTCTGTCTATCTGTCTCTCTGTCTGTCTGTCTCTCTGTTTATCTATCTACCTATATATCTGTCTATATCTATTTATCTATATATCCATCCATCTATCTATCTATCTATCTATCTATCTATCTATCTATCTATCTATCTATCTATCTATCTATCCATCCATCCATCCATCCATCTATCCATCTATCCATCTATCCATCTATCCATCTATCCATCGAGGAGAGAGAGAGAGAGAGAGAGAGAGAGAGAGAGAGATAGAGAGAGAGAGAGAGAGAGAGAGAGAGGTCTGTATGTTATCAATCCTTCTATCTATATCTGTCTGTCGATCTAGCTAACCACCTAGCTGTCTCTCTATCCATATCTGTACACACACACACCACACACACACACACACACACACACACACACACACACACACACACACATACACACACACACACACACACAAAACACACACACACACACACACACACACACACACACAACACCAGACACACACACACACGCACACATACACACACACACACACAGATGAGAAGAGAGAGAGGAGAGAGATGAGAGAGAGAGAGAGAGAGAGGAGAGAGAGAGAGATGAGAGAGAGAGAGAGAGGAGAGTGAGAGAGAGAGAGGGGGGTGGATTTTTTCATTATTTCTGGCGACGATTTACTCTTGCTTAAGTTGTATTAAAAAGGAAGAAAAAAAAAAGACGAAAGAAAAGAGAGTGTAAAGAAAAATGAAAATCTTTATGTTAATAAGACAATACACATGTACACAGGGAAAACAGGGGGAAATAACGGCGAGAGCATGGAGCACAGGAGGAGTTGGGGTGGTGGGAGGCAGGGGGTAGAAAGAGAGTGTTGAACTGTGGAATATGCGGCGCTGTACAGTGGTGTTGTTCTGCTGGGAATAGCAGCCTGAATTCCGCATAACGATATCTGTATTGACAGCGATGAACACGAACTGGGTCATGATCGGATGGGAATAGCAGTCTGAATTCACATAACGATATCTGTATTGACAGCGATGAACACAAACTAGGTCATGATGGGATGGGAATAGCAGCCCGAATTCCGCATAACGATATCTATACTACAGTTGTATTGTTGAGATGGGAATAGCAGCCTGAATTCCACATAACCTTATCTATACCACAGTTGTATTGTTGAGATTGGAATAGCAACTTGAATTCCACATAACGATATCTATACTACAGTTGTATTGTTGAGATGGGAATAGCAGCCTGAATTCCACATAACCTTATCTATACCACAATTGTATTGTTGAGATTGGAATAGCAACTTGAATTCCACATAACGATATCTATACTACAGTTGTATTGTTGAGATGGAATAGCAGCCTGAATTCCACATAACCTTATCTATACCACAATTGTATTGTTGAGATTGGAATAGCAACTTGAATTCCACATAACGATATCTATACTGACAACAATGAACAAGAACTAGGTCATGATGGGATGGGAATAGCAGCCTGAATTTCCCCATAACGATATCTACACTACAGTTGTATTGTTGAGATGGGAATAGCAGCCTGAATTCCACATAACGATATCTATACTACAGTTGTATTGTTGAGATGGGAATAGCAGCCTGAATTCCACATAACCTTATCTATACCACAGTTGTATTGTTGGAGATTGGAATAGCAACTTGAATTCCACATAACGATATCTATACTACAGTTGTATTGTTGAGATGGGAATAGCAGCCTGAATTCCACATAACCTTATCTATACCACAATTGTATTGTTGAGATTGGAATAGCAACTTGAATTCCACATAACGATATCTATACTGACAACAATGAACAAGAACTAGGTCATGATGGGATGGGAATAGCAGCCTGAATTTCGCATAACGATATCTACACTACAGTTGTATTGTTGAGATGGGAATAGCAGCCTGAATTCCACATAACGATATCTACACTACAGTTGTATTGTTGAGATGGGAATAGCGGCCTGAATTCCACATAACGATATCTATACTACAGTTTTTATTGTTGAGATGGGAATAGCAGCCTGAATTCCACATAACGATATCAACACTACAGTTGTATTGTTGAGATGGGAATAGCAGCCTGAATTCCGCATAACAATATCTATACTACAGTTGTATTGTTGAGATGGGAATAGCAGCCTGAATTCCACATAACGATATCTATACTACAGTTGTATTGTTGAGATGGGAATAGCAGCCTGAATTCCACATAACGATATCTATACCACAGTTGTATTGTTGAGATGGGAATAGCAGCCTGAATTCCACATAACGATATCTATACCACATTTGTATTGTTGAGATGGGAATAGCAGCCTGAATTCCACATAACAATATCTATACTACAGTTGTATTGTTGAGATGGGAATAGCAACCTGAATTCCACATAACGATATCTATACTGACAACGATGAACAAGAACTAGGTCATGATGGGATGGGAAAAGTAGCCTGAATCCCGCATAACGATATCTGTATTGACAAGCGATGAACAAGAACTAGGTCATGATAGCCTCCATGGGAAATCCCCACGTTTATCTTACATCCGTTCCAGCGACAAAACCAGTCCCGTGTGCTGTTTTAGTTGGCTTTGTTATGCGGGACCCGACGAGTGGCGAAACAGACACCCTGCCCAAAGCTCCCCTCCCTCCCCCCCCCCCCCCCTAACCCCCTAAGTGGTTGTGTATACACAATGAAAGAATTCCCCTAAACAGTAAGGGAGGAAGAAGATACCCATCCGAAACGGGAGACACCCCCCTCTCCATCGCTCAGCGAACATCTTCCACCATCCTCACCCAACCGGTTTGGATTGAGGGAAGCAGAAAGGAAATTCGATGATGCTAAATGCAGAAACTGTCAAAACCATCTTGCTGATCGCCAGCCAAGCATGAAAACAAGTTTGAAACGCAACGATGTGCAAATTAGAATCCAAGGCGAATTTTTTTTTTAATGCTAGCGAATATCCGAAGCAGTGAATGAATGTAAAAGACCGGTCTAAAAGACATTCCATCAGAGTCTTTTGGGAACACTTCTGCAGTGAAGGAAAACAAAACCTGATCTGAAAGAAAAGTGTTTGCAAAATACAATGAAAATAGTACACCCTTAGTTGGTTACATACAGACCTCTCTCTCTCTCCCTTTTCTCTCTCTCTCTCTCTCTCTCTCTCTCTCTCTCTCTCTCTCTCTCTCTCTCTCTCTCTCTCTCTCTCTCTCTCTCTCTCCTCCTCCTCCTCCTCCTCCTCTACTCCCTCTCTGTCTCTGTCTCTCTGTCTCTCTCTGTCTCTCTCTCTGTCTCTCTCTCTCCTCCTCCTCCTCCTCCTCTACTCCCTCTCTGTCTCTGTCTCTCTTTCTCTCTCTCTCTCTCTCTCTCTCTCTCTCTCTCTCTCTCTCTCTCACAATTAGAAAGATTAAAATGAAAAAAGCTGCTGGACCGGATGGAATAATTGGAGAGTTATTAAAAAATGCAGGTGATTGTGTTGCAGATTTCTTTGTCATATTCTTTAATGCTTTGTTTCAGAAAGGTATATTCCCTAACACATGGACAGAAAGTATTGTATTTCCTCTGGACAAAAAAGGGTGATGTCAACAATCCTAACAATTACAGGGGCATTTCGCTATGCAATATTAGTGGTAAAATTTATAGTACAGTTATTAATCATCGTTTACAAGAGTGGGTTGAAGAAAATAACATTACTGGGGAATACCAAGCAGGGTTCAAAAAGAATTATTCGACTATTGATCACATGTTTACTTTGTTAGCTCTTGTTCAAAAACCGTTCTCTTTCGACAGAAAATTATATGTTGCATTTATTGATTTTGAAAAAGCTTTTGATACTATAAACAGGAAAATTCTTTGGTCAGTTCTAGTAAAAAATGGTATAAGTGGTAATATATACCATTGCATTAAAAGTATGTATAATAATGTTAAAGTTAAGGTACGGTGTGGTTATAAATTAACTGATTTTATCAAGTGCACTTATGGTGTTAAACAAGGTGATGTGTGCAGTCCGGTTTTATTTTCTTTGTTTATTAATGAACTTGCCATAGAAATAATTCAAAATGGTAAACATGGTGCAATGTTTACAATCGACTATTTTGAGCTCTTTATCTTACTACTCGCAGATGATGTTGTACTGTTATCAGAGACAATTATTGGTTTGCAAACCCAGTTAAATAGTCTGCAACGCGCAGCTTTTTCTCTTGATTTGAAAGTGAATTTAAGTAAGAGCAATATAATTGTGTTCAGAAAAGGTGGTTATTTAGCAGCAAGAGAGCATTGGACGTATAACCATGCTGTGATGCCTGTGGTAAATGCTTATAAATACTTGGGTATATTGTTTTCAACAAAACTCAGCTTCACATTAGCATGCAATGACCTGGTAAGTTAAGCAAAGAAAGCTCTGCTTTGTATTATGAGAAAACTTCATGTTTTGAAGAATTCTAGTTTAGATTTGTTGTTGAAGTTATTTGATTCCCAGGTTCAGCCCATTGCTCAGTACGGTGCAGAACTTTGGGGACTAGACGTTGCAGCCCGCCAATGCGAAAAAGTACATCTTTTTGCCTTAAAGAAATTTTTAGGAGTCGAAATGCGAACACCCAATGACCTTGTCTATGGAGAGACCAATAGATATCCTATTTACATAAATTCTGTATTAAGCTGTATTCGATACTGGTTAAAATTAACTAAAATGAATGATTATAGATTACCACGGAAAGCTTATGTGATGTTATATGACCTAGATGTAAGAGATAAAAGAAATTGGGTGTCAAATATTCGTAGTCAGTTATACAAATTTGGATTTGGTTATGTTTGGATGAACCAAGGTGTGCAGAATGATAGATTATTTCTTTGTGAATTTAAAGAAAGATTGATTGCGTGCAGGTGGCAAGAATGGGACGCTCACGTCAAAAATAGCGATAGATTTACCATGTATCGGACATTTTGTACAGTTCACGATGTCAAACTTTATCTGCAAATGGATTTAGGCAAACACTTGAAGTTAATTATGACCAAATTTCGACTTGGAATTTCAGATATTGCACAGCACAGGTATCGCTACTGTAAACATGCTGGAATGGATCTGACTTGTCCACTTTGCAATGATGGAAAAGAAGACGAGTTGCATTTTGTTTTATGCTGCTGCAAGTTATCTAGTCTAAGAGCGCAATATATACCAGTTAAGTTTTTCAGGGATCCTTGTCAATTTCGGTTAAGTCTGCTTATGGCATCTCAAAATGAAAGTGTAGTCAGAAATTTCTCAATTTACTTGTTCAAGGCATTTCAATTTCGATCAGTTATGACTTCGTGAATGAGAATTTCATCCAGTCTTTGATGTGTTATGTAATATTCATACATTGTTGTTACTTTCTCCATACCCTTTTCATAAGGGGCAATGGCCTTTATATGAAGTAAACCATCTGAGTTCCGAGTTCTCACACACACACACACACACACACACACACACACACACACACACACACACACACACACACACACACACACACACACACACACACACACACACACACACACACACACACACACACACACACACACACACATTTTTGCCAACGTAAGATAAAATCGTAAAAACAAATGCATCAATACATCATGGAAAAAGAAACACATCCTCCCACAGAACATCACAGAAACACAGCAAACGCACCATCCGCCACCCATTATAATCGAACACACCCAGCCAACAAATCCTATACCATAAATCAGCGGTGACAGAAAGACTCAACCCTTACCTCCCAACACCCACATTACACTCGTTCAATTCCGTGTGGACCACCAAGCCACTGCGACCAATAAATCCCCCATCTTCACTGGATACCAAGAATGCTGACACGGATGGGAGGAACACCTGGAGGACAACCCCCAGGTGAAGCCGCCAGTACATCAAAGGGAAGACGAAGTGGTACTGTTATCTTTCCGAACATCCCCGGAGTGTCTTGGGTGACGGGAGCATAAAGTGCATGTTTTGAAGGCAGCACACTGTCTGTCAGCGCCGTTTCTGGAGTTGGCGTTGTCATGGAGGGATGTTATGTTGAAGAAAGGAATAGTTGTGGTTTAGAGGTGTGTGTGTGTGTGTGTGTGTGTGTGTGTGTGTGTGTGTGTGTGTGTGTGTGTGTGTGTGTGTGTGTGTGTGTGTGTGTGTGTGTGTGTGTGTGTGTGTGTGCGTGTGTGTGTGTGTTTGATTTTAATTTCATTATTGCAAATCTTTAGAGATGCAAGTCTCAACAAATCGGTTTCTACTTTTCGGGGTTTTGTTTTGTTTTTGTTTGTTTGTTAATTTGTTTTCACACAGACCTATAGGTCGAGAACAGATGTGATTTCATAACTTGAATAACTTAACAACAGAAGTCTGGAGATTTGTTCTATTTTACCATCTCTCACAACGTATGCCACTTAATCAGTTTTAAAAAGAATTCCTTTAAAAGGGTTGTGAAAGCTTCTCAGCGTGTCTGTCTGTCTGTCTGTCTGTCTGTCAGTCTGTCTGTCTGTGCGATATCAGACATACATACCCATCGCTGACGACTATCAGCAAAGAGAGTGTAAACAGGGAGGAAAAAGAGCAAAGAGAGTGTAAACAGGGAGGAAAAAGAGCAAAGAGAGTGTAAACAGGGAGAAAAAGAGCAAAGAGAGTGTGAACAGGGAGGAAAAAGAGCAAAGAGAGTGTAAACAGGGAGGAAAAAGAGCAAAGAGAGTGTAAATAGGGAGGAAAAAGAGCAAAGAGAGTGTAAACAGGGAGGAAAAAAGAGCAAAGAGAGTGTAAACAGGGAGGAAAAAGAGCAAAGAGAGTGTAAACAGCGAGGAAAAAGAGCAAAGAGAGTGTAAACAGGGAGGAAAAAGAGCAAAGAGAGTGTAAATAGGGAGGAAAAAGAGCAGGGACCGGGAAAAAGAAAACAAGATGCAAAGCATATAAACGTACTCCCGGTTTATCTTGATAACGCGTGAGATATTCCATAAAGAGGAAAAACCGTTTTGGGCCGTTATAACGGTTACTAACGGCTATTGTGGTAAACGTCGCGCATCATCCGTGACCCATAACGAACATACCTACAAATTTTCAGAAAGATCGGTCACGTACTTGCTGAGATATACCACAAAGAAGAAAAACCGTTATGGGCCGTTATAGCCGTTAGTAACGGCTAGAACGGTAAATTAAAACATCGGGCATCATCCGTGACCCATAATGAACATGCCTACAAATTTTCAGAAAGATCGGCTCAGTAGTTTTGTCTGGAGCGAGTGGAACACATTCTGACCACGGACACACGGACACACAGACACACAGACAGCATTTCTTCGTTCCCATTCTAAAATACTCTATATAAGAACTGGGAGTACAAAAAGAGGGAATTTGGAGGGAAGAGAAGAGTGTGAAAGAGCAGAAGGGGGAAGGAGGGAAGGAAAGGTGACGGTAGAGGGGAAGAGGAGTGAAGGAGGGGAGAGCAGAGGAGGGAAAGGTGACGGTAGAGGGGAATAGGAGTGAAGGAGGGGAGAGCAGAGGAGGGAAAGGTGACGGTAGAGGGGAAGAGGAGTGAAGGAGGGGAGAGCAGAGGAGGGGAAAAGGTGACGGTAGAGAGGAAGAGGAGTGAAGGAGGGGAGAGCAGAGGAGGGAAAGGTGACGGTAGAGAGGAAGAGGAGTGAAGGAGGGGAGAGCAGAGGAGGGAAAGGTGACGGTAGAGGGGAAGAGGAGTGAAGGAGGGGAGAGCAGAGGAGGGAAAGGGACACGGGGGAAGAGGACGGGGAGGAAAGAGGGGAGGGGGGGAGGGCAGAAGAAGATCTGGAGAAGGAAGGGGGGGGGGGGGAGGGGAGGGGCAGGAGTCATGAAAAGGGAGGAAGAAGAAAGGGAGGGCGAGATGAAGAAAGGACAGGGAAAAAGAGAAGAGAGATGCGAAGGGGAGGGGGAGGGGGGAGAAGAAGGGGGTGGGGGGGGGGGGGGGGGGGGGGGGGGGGGGGGGGGGGGAGGGGGGGGTAAAAGAAAGGATGGGGATTCATGTTCTGTAGAGGCACACCCCCTTATACTCCATTTTGCTGCCGGCAATAAAAGAACAGATCTGTTGCCTGCTGTTCAGTTGGTTGTTCCGTGGCTATTGTTACGAGCATGTACACACACACACACACACACACACACACACACACACACACACACACACACACACACACACACACACACACACACACACACACACTGTGTGTGTGTGTGTGTGTGTGAATCAACACAGTCAAAATGGTGTGTGTGTGTGTGTGTGTGTGTGTGTGTGTGTGTGTGTGTGTGTGTGTGTGTGTGTGTGTGTGTGTGTGTGTGTGTGCTGTGTCTGTGTGTATGTGTGTGTGTGTGTGAATCAACACAGTCAAAATGTGTGTGTGTGTGTGTGTGTGTGTGTGTGTGTGTGTGTGTGTGTGTGTGTGTGTGTGTGTGTGTGTGTGTGTGTGTGTGTGAATCAACACAGTCAAAATGTGTGTGTGTGTGTGTGTGTGTGTGTGTGTGTGTGTGTGTGTGTGTGTGTGTGTGTGTGTGTGTGTGTGTGTGTGTGTGTGAATCAACACAGTCAAAATGTGTATGTATGTGTGTGTGTGTGTGTGTGTGTGTGTGTGTGTGTGTGTGTGTGTGTGTGTGTGTGTGTGTGTGTGTGTGTGTGAATCAACACAGTCAAAATGTGTGTGTGTGTGTGTGTGTGTGTGTGTGTGTGTGTGTGTGTGTGTGGTGTGTGTGTGTGTGTGTGTGTGTGTGTGTGTGTGTGTGTGTGTGTGTGTGTACACTCGTAACAATAGCCACGGGAACAACCAACTGAACTCACAGCAGGCAACAGATCTGTTCTTTTATTGCCGGCAGCAAAATGGAGTATAAGGGAGTGTGCCTCTACAGAACATGAATCCTCATCCTTTCTTTTACCCCCATCCCCCCCCCCCCCCTCCTCTTCTCCCATTCCTTTCTCTCCCTTCCCCTTCGCATCTCTCTTCTCTTTTTCCCTGTTCTTTCTTCATCTCGCCCTCCCTTTCTTCCCTTCCCCTTTTCATGACTCCTGCCCCTCCCCTCCCCCCCCCTCTTCCTTCTCCAGATCTTCGTCTGCCCTCCCCCCCTCCCCTTCCCTCCCGTCCTCTTCCCTCGTGGCACTCTGAAAATCATATCATAAACATACCTATTAACACATACACGCACGCACGCACGCACGCACGCACGCACGCACGCACGCACGCACACACACACACACACACACACATTTTCACACACACACACACACACACACACACACACACACACACACACACACACACACACACACACACACACACCACACACACACACACACACGTACAACACACACACACACACACACAACCACCACACACACACACACACACACACACACACACACACACACACACACACACACACACTATAAACCAAAATCTACTGGCCTACTCATATATCATGCTTCCTCATTAAAATGTAAAAGGCTAGTTTAATTTTGAAAATTATGGTATTGAATCTGTCTGGATTGAAATAAGTATGAAAAATTGTCAACCACTTGCAATAGGCTTTGTCTATAGAAACCATCAGAAACCACTGATTGGCAGGACAGATTCAATGCATTAATGGATGAAGTAACCATTCTAGTTATGAGACAATTATATTAGGAGATTTTAACATTGATCTGTTAAAAAACTAAATCAAAGTGGTATCAAAAAATATATATCACATAACTTAGAACAACTAATCGATAGACCAACACGCATAACTGAAAATTCCGCTACTCTAATAGATCATATTTACACAAATGCAAAACAATTCATTATCGAACTTTGTTCCCCTCCCTATGGCTGCAGTGATCACAACCCAATTTGCCTTACTTGGTTCAAAAACCGTG
>CM031600.1:34637062-34642097 GCA_018398815.1 Conus ventricosus
AATGCACCTTCCCCTGAAGTTGGAGTATGGCTGCCTTAATGGCGGGATAAAAAATGGTCATTCACACAAAACTCCACTCCTTTGTTGGGTAGATGGGTTTCATACTTGCCTGTCTATACAGGGAGTGTCGGCAGGAGTATCAGACTGCGTACGCAGAAGAAGAAGAACCACCCGTGGGGTGGGATGTTTTAGGACTTGAACACTCTCTCTGTCCACCCAGCAGTAAACAAATACCTGATTCAGCAAGGGACTGCTGAGGCGGTGAAAAGAACAATGTGCCATGTCTTCTATCATGCATCCACACACATTCTCATACAAGAACACTAAACACATTCATAACACCAAACACACACACACACACACACACCACACACAACGCACACACACACACATGCACACACACCACAAACACACACGCGTGGGCGCACGTGTGTGTGTGTGTGTGTGTGTGTGTGTGTGTGTGTGTGGTGTGGTGTGTGTGTGTGTGTGTTGAGCGCGCGCGCGCGCGTTTCTGACCAATCAACAGTCAGATCAAATATCACAGACCAGTCTTCAGTCCTGTCATATATTACTGACCATCAGCAGCGACCATCTATTCTCAGCGCTCTGTGGAGTCCATCTGTTTTGACCAATCAGTAGCGGCCATCAGTCGACTTCGGCCAACCGGGAAGGTCATCTTTTGGCCTGTCTGCTTCAGTCAAGTGCGCATGTGTCTACAATTATCTCTGATCTGGGCATAGTGCTTTCGGTCTGTCCGTGAGTCTGAGAGAGAGAGAGAGAGAGAGAGAGAAGAGAGAGAGAAGAAGAAAGAAAGAAAAGAGAAAGAGAGAAGAGAGAGAGAGAGAGAGAGAGAGAGAAAGAGAGAGAGAGAGAGAGTTCATATCCTGTTAACGATTCCTTTGTCAAAGACTGATAGAAACAGCAGGAATGTGTAAACAAAAAAACTGTGCAGGCACATGTTTCTAAGTTTAAGAAAAACAAATCTGAAACGATAAGTGCCTCCCTCCTCCCCCTTCCTTCCTTCCTTTTCGCCCAACATCTAACCCTCCTCCCCCTCCCACCCCCACCCCCTCTTCTACCCCCCCCCCCCCCCACTCCCCCCCAAAAAAATATGTCATGAAGAATTCCATTAACGAATATTGCTTACCCCAACATAGACCTTCCCTCCAGGAAAGTTTCCAATGCCAGAATCGGCGCTGACAGACATCCCGCTGTCTTTAACACATGCACATTACGCGTTCATCACGCAAGACGCTCAGGAATTTGGCAACGATAAGTCCCACTTAGCCTGCCCCTTTGAAGTCCCAGCGGTTCCTGGTGGGTTGTGTCCCCCTAGGTGTTCCCCCCATTCGCTGTTGGTATCCCCGGTATCCAATGCGGGAGAATGTTATTGGTTGCTGTGTCGCTTGGTGGTCCAAAAAGGAGCGAAAAAAACAACAACGTGTGGTGTAGGTGGTGGAGGTGACGTAGGAAATGTGGGGGTGGGTGGGTGGGGGTGGGGTGGGTGGGGGAAGGGCTGAGGGGGTAAGGTGAGTTGAATGTTCCAGGAGTTTTTGGTTCGACCTAATCAGTCAAGTGACGGGTATGTGGAGGCGTGTCTCTTTGTTGTGTGTCTGTGATGTTCTCAGTCAAGTGATGGGTGTGTGGGGGCGTGTCTCTTTGTTGCGTGTCTGTAATGTTCTCAGTCAAGTGATGGGTATGTGGAGGCGTGTCTCTTTGTTGCGTGTCTGTAATGTTTGCTCCGATGATGCCTGTCTATTTTCGAGAGGTACCTGTGCTCATCGTTCTCATCTTAGTGACGACGCTAGAAGCAAAATGAGATACTAGATCCACTCGTCCCTGCACACAGGAGATAATACATAGACGGAGAAGAAAGTGGTGGAAGAGTGCACTCGCCAGGTTTGAGTATGGTGATCGGGGGAACAAGAAGGAAAGCAAGCAAGCTTTCTGCTCATAGAGCTGTCATCAGGCTTAGAGTTAGTGGGGGACAGAGACATAGATGTCAAATTGTCTTCAGGCATTCAGGATACTGCACACCGCGGATGCTACGCTTACTGAACCGTAGGACGAGGTTCACATCATTGAAATCTTGACAGTCCTGTAAACTGAGAGGGCACTGTGAATGATTTCATTCAACGGAAGAAGCGTGGGTTTTTGTGTAGGAATGTAGGAACTGCGCTAATGAAAAAGGACTGTTGAGTAGGAAGATGGTACGGATTTGAAAGTGAAGGATTCTGAATTAGAAACCAGGCTATCTAACCCTCTTGTCTTTGTTGTTCTTTTCCGTGGTTTTTTGTTTTTTTGTTTTTTGTTTTTTGTTTTGTTTTGTTTTGATATTAACATATATGTCAGGATTCGCTGAATGTCTGTAAACTTCCTTTCGATTGGTAGGGAGTATCGCCGAGATTCAACCTCGGGAAGCCCTGTTGCGTTGCTTTTTCTACGTTGATGGCTTGCCGTGGCTGTGAGAATAGTCGCTGAAGCAAGCTCCTGCTTGTCCTGCCTGCCCTGTGTTGCATTGAGTCATTTCCATACCGAAGACGTACTCATCACATTTCCTGCTGACCAGAAGACGTACTCATCACATTTCCTGCTGACCAGAAGACGTACTCATCACATTTCCTGCTGACCAGCTAAGCAGACGTCTTGGCCTGCCGTACCTCAGCTATGCGTTTATTTTCTGTTTAATTAATGTCTTGTTTGTCTTGCCTGTAGGCCTTGCAAGTCGAAGCGCGTGGCTTCGGTGTTGTCATTTTGTTTGTTCCCTTCGTTTTCCAGCGTGGTAACATAACTTTCATTTATTTCAATGTCAAAACAAGGAGCAAGAATGCTGCAGCTTGACTACAGCCTAGACAGACAATATGCCATGAAGTATATTGAGGTATATGACAGTATTCACAAAGACGTAAATCGAAAGAAACGTTCCCCGTATATAAAGAAAGAATCAACCAAACAAACAGACAAAAACATGCTGCTCTTGCTTGTTCATGTTGCCACCCGTTGTGTTAGCCGTGATGGTGGTGGTGATCATTGTGGAAGTGGTGTTGGCAAGTGATTTATACGTATGCTCAACGTCATATCTAAGTTTCAGAAGTGCGTGGGGGTGGGGGTGGGTGGGGGGGGGTACTATGGAAAGGTTTGAAACATATGCCCACTTATTATTCAATGGCTTATTCTGTAAGACCATACTTTCCTCCAAATGTAAAGTAATATATGAAATACTTTTCACCATATAAATTTCAGATTCAGAGTGTCGAAAGTCAGTATTCGTTACTTCAGAGCTCAGATGGACAGTGATTTACAATTTCTATTGCAAAAAAAAAATTGAAGAAGATTGAAGTAACGAAAGTAATAGTTATAGCAGCAGCTGCAGCAGTAGTGGTAAACGTTGTAGTGATAGTGGTAGTATTAGTAATTGTAACAGTAGTAATAGTAGTAGTGGTGGTGCAAAAGTAGTAGAAGTTGTAGTGGTAGTAGTAGTAGTAGCAGCAGCTGCTGTTGTTGCTGCTGCTGTTGTTGCTGTTGCTGCTGTTGTCATAAAGAGGAATGGGTATTACTCAGCCTTGACTTCGCAGCCTCTGAAGAAACCCCCGCCATTGATTTCATTACTAGATCTGTCACGATGCCGTCTCGCATAGCAATTTTAGTTAAATATCGATTTAAAATACTCTTTATATTTTGGCTCACTGTCCACAAGACTTTGTGTTCTCTTAGTGCTTGGTGCATCTTTAACCTGAACAAGAAGTGTATTCCATTTATGTGCAATTCTGTCAGAGACAGAGAGTTTTATGCCAAATAGATGGTACAGACAGCCTTGTTTTGTTTTTGTTTTTCTCTCTATCTATTTGTGTGCACATTCATGTGTTCGGCTAAAGGAGAGACAAATGCGGTCAAAACTTGAAATTGTTTGTTCGTCAAGTCTTGAATGAAACCACACGTGTCCATAGTACACTTTTAGCATTATGTGATGAATATTGTAATGAATGTATATTTAGACTTTCATTTCATCATTTATGCCCGTCGCTCCCGGTGGAGCATAGGCCATCAACGACCCTTCGCCATCGCACTCTGTTCTGGGCTGTTCTGGTCATTCCAGTCCAGTTTGTCCTTGTTGTTTCAACTCCGCCTCAGTGTCTCGTCTCCCAGCTGTTGCGAGGCCGGCCTCTCTTTCTCTTTCCCTGCGGGTTCCAGGTCAGGGCTTGGCGTGTGGTGCTGGATGCTGGCTTCCTAGGGTGTATCCGATCCAGCCCCACTTCCTTCGCAGTATCTGCTTGGCCACTGGTTCCTGTCCCGCACGCTCCCCAACAGATCTTCGTTTCGGACCTTGTCCTGCCATCGGATTTTGTAGATGCGCCTCAGACAGGTGTTGAAGAATGTCTGAATCTTTTGTTGCATCGTCTGTGTGTTCGCCACGTCTCGCATCCGTAGAGCAGAACTGATTTCACATTGGAGTTGAAGATGCGGAGTTTGGTTCTTATGCTGATTCCTCCAGATGCCCAGATGTTCTTGAGCATGAACGAAAGCCTGCTCTGTGCCTTGCCGATTCTGGTGTGACGTCTCGGTCCGTGCCTCCCTGTTGGTCACCACGCTTCCCAGGTAGACGAAAGACTCCACCTCCTGATGGCTCTCCATCGACTGTGACTGGTGTGTTGGCAGTGGTGTTGATTTTCATCAGCTCGGTCTTCTTCCTGTTAATCTTGAGCCTGTCCGGCTGATGTGTCTCCAAGCGAGTGGTCTTTCCTCACTGCTGTGGCTGTGTGACAGGAGCGCCCAGGTCGTCGCGAAGTCAGGTCGTCGAGCTGCGTCCAGAGTGTCCACTGTATACCGTTGTTTCTGCTGTTGTAGTGGTTTTCATGATCCAGTCAATGACCAGGGAGGAAGAGGAACGGGACAGAGGCATCCCGCGACTCGGTCTTCACCCGAAACTTGGACAGGTGGCGGCGTGGGCATCTGCGTTCATGTCCTGGTAGGTGCACGATGAGGGAGATGATCTTTCGGGGACTCTAATCACAGCTCACAGCATTCTTCACACTGT
>CM031600.1:34643097-34645597 GCA_018398815.1 Conus ventricosus
GTGTGTGTGTGTGTTTGTGTGTGTGTGTGAATAAAACCAAGTAAAAATGTGTTGTGTGTGTGTGTGTGTTGTGTTTGTGTGTGTGTGTTGGTGTGTGTGGTGGTTGTGTGTTGTGTGTGTAAATCAACACAGTAAAAATGTGTATGTTGTGTGTGGGTGTGTGTTGTGGGGGGTGTGTTGGTGTGTGTTTTGGGTTGTGTGTGTGTGTGTGTGTGTGGTGTGAATCAAACATCAAATTGTGTGTGTGTGGTGTGTGTGGTGTGTGTGTGGTGTGTGTGTGTGTGTGTGTTGTGTGTGTGTGTGTGTGTGGTGTGTGTGTGTGTGTGTGGTGTACACTCGTAAAAATAGCCACGGGAACAACCAACTAAAAATCAAGCAGGAAAAAAGATCTTTTCTTTTATTCCCGGGGCCCCAAAAGGGAGATAAGGGGTGTGCCTCTACAAAACATGAATCCCACCCTTTTTTTTCCCCCCATCCCCCCCCCCCCCCCCCCCCTCTTTCCCCCATTCCTTTCTCTCCCTCCCCTTGCATCTCTCTTTTTTTCCCTGTTTTTTCTTCATTCGCCCCCCTTTTTCCCTTTCCCCCTTTTCTGACTCCTGCCCTCCCTCCCCCCCCCCCCCCCCTTTCCTTTCGATTTGTTGCCCCCCCCCTCCCTTCCCCTCCCCGTCCTTTCCCCTGTGGCATCTGAAAATCATATCTAAAATACCTATTAAACATACACGCACGCAGCACGCGCACGCACGCCGCACGCAGCACGCACAACAACACACACACACATTTTCCACCACACAAACACACAACACCACCAACACACACCACAACACACACACACAAAACCAACACACCCCACCCCACACAGTACAACAAAACACACAACCACACACCACACAACACACACAACACACACACCAACACCCCACCCCCACACCCCCCTAAAAACCCAAAATCTACGGGCCCTTTCTCATATATCATGCTTCTCATTAAAATGTAAAGGCTAGTAAAATTTTGAAAAATTATGGTATTGAATCTTTTGGGTTTGAAAAAAGTATGAAAAATTGGTCAACCACTTCTTTGGCTTTGTCTTAAAAAACCCATAAAAAAACATGTTGGGGAATTTTAATGCTTAATGATGAAAAACCCCATTCTAATTTGAGCAAATATTGGAGTTTTTAAACTTTTCTTTTAAAAAAAAAAACTAAATCAAAGTGGTATCAAAAAAATAATACAAAATTTTGAAAATTTAATCGTAGACCAACAGCATAACTAAAAATTTCCCGTACTCAAATTTGATCTTTTTACAAAAAGCAAAACAATTCATTATCAAAATTTGTTCCCTCCTATGGCTGCAGTGATAAAACCAATTTCCCCTTCTTGGTTCAAAAACCGTGTAAAATTCAAAATGGGGTCAAAAATTATTTACTACAGGGCTTTAAAAATTTTTAAAAAGATGATTTCCTTTTGCCCTTTCTGAACCCAAAATTTTGGGTATCTAAAAAATCAGAGTCCAAAAAAAGCAGCTGAATTTTGGATTGCCCTTTTTTACCCCGTATAAAATAAACACCCCTTTTTATAAAAAAAAGGATTAACGGAAACCCAAAAAACCTCCATGGTAACAAAAGAAATTGACACAAAAATTTTTTAAAAGAAATCTTTTTGAGTAATTCGGAACAAATGAAGAATTGAAAAAAAAATAAATGACGCTTTAAAAAAGGAAAAAAAACGTACTTCTTTAGAACAATTTTAAACTTTACCAAATTACCAGGAAAATTTTTGGAAAAGCAATTAAATATTAACTAATAAAACAGTGTCAAAAAAGTCAAAAAATGGTAGACATATTGCAGATCAACTAAAAAATTTTTGCAACCTAGCAGTTTGAATCATTTTAAAATGAAAAATTGGGAAAAATGCCCTAAATTTATTTAGAACAAACACCCATTCTAAGGATATTCGTGTTCCATTTAGTCTAAAACCCCAGGGACGTTTTAGATGTTAGTAAACCCTTGTCTATTCCCCCAAATCAAAAATTCGTTTTTTTAGATGGTTCGAGACAAAAATATTTAAAGTTTATGTTATTTCAAGATATTTGACATATTATACAATTTATGCTGAAAAACAATTTTTCCCTCTAAAATTTAAGGAAGCTAAAGTTATTCCTTTTGGTATAAAACCGGGGATTTTAAAAACCCATCAAATTACAGCCCGTTACCCTTTTTATCAGCCATTGCAAAACGATCGAAAAAACATGCATAAGTCTCTGTATTGTATTTCGCTGAAAAATTTTCCACGAAAGTCAGTGGGGGCTTTCGAAAAATCATTCTTGCCCCCAAGCCTCTAAGTTTTGCTTTTTTTTGCAGCATAACGAGAAAAATTTGGGTATTCTCTTCGTGACTTTGAAAAAGCTTTTGATGTCATAAAAATTTCTTTGTTGTGCCTTTTAAATTAAATTTCAAGACTCCGAATTCATAAGTTTATTTCATTTTTTTTATCTGACGGAAACTTT
>CM031600.1:34653097-34658097 GCA_018398815.1 Conus ventricosus
ATGTTCCAGGAGTTTTTGGTTCGACCTAATCAGTCAAGTGACGGGTATGTGGAGGCGTGTCTCTTTGTTGTGTGTCTGTGATGTTCTCAGTCAAGTGATGGGTGTGTGGGGGCGTGTCTCTTTGTTGCGTGTCTGTAATGTTCTCAGTCAAGTGATGGGTATGTGGAGGCGTGTCTCTTTGTTGCGTGTCTGTAATGTTTGCTCCGATGATGCCTGTCTATTTTCGAGAGGTACCTGTGCTCATCGTTCTCATCTTAGTGACGACGCTAGAAGCAAAATGAGATACTAGATCCACTCGTCCCTGCACACAGGAGATAATACATAGACGGAGAAGAAAGTGGTGGAAGAGTGCACTCGCCAGGGTTTGAGTATGGTGATCGGGGGAACAAGAAGGAAAGCAAGCAAGCTTTCTGCTCATAGAGCTGTCATCAGGCTTAGAGTTAGTGGGGGACAGAGACATAGATGTCAAATTGTCTTCAGGCATTCAGGATACTGCACACCGCGGATGCTACGCTTACTGAACCGTAGGACGAGGTTCACATCATTGAAATCTTGACAGTCCTGTAAACTGAGAGGGCACTGTGAATGATTTCATTCAACGGAAGAAGCGTGGGTTTTTGTGTAGGAATGTAGGAACTGCGCTAATGAAAAAGGACTGTTGAGTAGGAAGATGGTACGGATTTGAAAGTGAAGGATTCTGAATTAGAAACCAGGCTATCTAACCCTCTTGTCTTTGTTGTTCTTTTCCGTGGGTTTTTGTTTTTTTTGTTTTTTGTTTTTTGTTTTGTTTTGTTTTGATATTAACATATATGTCAGGATTCGCTGAATGTCTGTAAACTTCCTTTCGATTGGTAGGGAGTATCGCCGAGATTCAACCTCGGGAAGCCCTGTTGCGTTGCTTTTTCTACGTTGATGGCTTGCCGTGGCTGTGAGAATAGTCGCTGAAGCAAGCTCCTGCTTGTCCTGCCTGCCTGTGTTGCATTGAGTCATTTCCATACCGAAGACGTACTCATCACATTTCCTGCTGACCAGAAGACGTACTCATCACATTTCCTGCTGACCAGAAGACGTACTCATCACATTTCCTGCTGACCAGCTAAGCAGACGTCTTGGCCTGCCGTACCTCAGCTATGCGTTTATTTTCTGTTTAATTAATGTCTTGTTTGTCTTGCCTGTAGGCCTTGCAAGTCGAAGCGCGTGGCTTCGGTGTTGTCATTTTGTTTGTTCCCTTCGTTTTCCAGCGTGGTAACATAACTTTCATTTATTTCAATGTCAAAAACAAGGGAGCAAGAATGCTGCAGCTTGACTACAGCCTAGACAGACAATATGCCATGAAGTATATTGAGGTATATGACAGTATTCACAAAGACGTAAATCGAAAGAAACGTTCCCCGTATATAAAGAAAGAATCAACCAAACAAACAGACAAAAACATGCTGCTCTTGCTTGTTCATGTTGCCACCCGTTGGTGTTAGCCGTGATGGTGGTGGTGATCATTGTGGAAGTGGTGTTGGCAAGTGATTTATACGTATGCTCAACGTCATATCTAAGTTTCAGAAGTGCGTGGGGGTGGGGGTGGGGTGGGGGGGGGTACTATGGAAAGGTTTGAAACATATGCCCACTTATTATTCAATGGCTTATTCTGTAAGACCATACTTTCCTCCAAATGTAAAGTAATATATGAAATACTTTTCACCATATAAATTCAGATTCAGAGTGTCGAAAGTCAGTATTCGTTACTTCAGAGCTCAGATGGACAGTGATTTACAATTTTCTATTGCAAAAAAAAAATTGAAGAAGATTGAAGTAACGAAAGTAATAGTTATAGCAGCAGCTGCAGCAGTAGTGGTAAACGTTGTAGTGATAGTGGTAGTATTAGTAATAGTAACAGTAGTAATAGTAGTAGTGGTGGTGCTAAAAGTAGTAGAAGTTGTAGTGGTAGTAGTAGTAGTAGCAGCAGCTGCTGTTGTTGCTGCTGCTGTTGTTGCTGTTGCTGCTGTTGTCATAAAGAGGAATGGGTATTACTCAGCCTTGACTTCGCAGCCTCTGAAGAAACCCCGCCATTGATTTCATTACTAGATCTGTCACGATGCCGTCTCGCATAGCAATTTTAGTTAAATATCGATTTAAAATACTCTTTATATTTTGGCTCACTGTCCACAAGACTTTGTGTTCTCTTAGTGCTTGGTGCATCTTTAACCTGAACAAGAAGTGTATTCCATTTATGTGCAATTCTGTCAGAGACAGAGAGTTTTATGCCAAAAAGAATGGTACAGACAGCCTTGTTTTTGTTTTTGTTTTTCTCTCTATCTATTATTTGTGTGCACATTCATGTGTTCGGCTAAAGGAGAGACAAATGCGGTCAAAACTTTGAAATTGTTTGTTCGTCAAGTCTTGAATGAAACCACGTGTCCATAGTACACTTTTAGCATTATGTGAATGAATATTGTAATGATGTATATTTAGACTTTCATTTCATCATTTATGCCCGTCGCTCACCGGTGGAGCATAGGCCATCAACGACCCTTCGCCATCGCACTCTGTTCTGGGCTGTTCTGGTCATTCCAGTCCAGTTTGTCCCTTGTTGTTTCAACTCCGCCTCAGTGTCTCGTCTCCAGCTGTTGCGAGGCCGGCCTCTCTTTCTCTTTCCCTGCGGGTTCCAGGTCAGGGCTTGGCGTGTGGTGCTGGATGCTGGCTTTCCTAGGGTGTATCCGATCCAGCCCCACTTCCTTCGCAGTATCTGCTTGGCCACTGGTTCCTGTCCCGCACGCTCCCACAGATCTTCGTTTCGGACCTTGTCCTGCCATCGGATTTTGTAGATGCGCCTCAGACAGGTGTTGAAGAATGTCTGAATCTTTTGTTGCATCGTCTGTGTTGTTCGCCACGTCTCGCATCCGTAGAGCAGAACTGATTTCACATTGGAGTTGAAGATGCGGAGTTTGGTTCTTATGCTGATTCCTCCAGATGCCCAGATGTTCTTGAGCATGACGAAAGCTGCTCTTGCCTTGCCGATTCTGGCTGTGACGTCTCGGTCCGTGCCTCCCTGTTGGTCAACCACGCTTCCCAGGTAGACGAAAGACTCCACCTCCCTGATGGGCTCTCCATCGACTGTGACTGGTGTGTTGGCAGTGGTGTTGATTTTCATCAGCTCGGTCTTCTTCCTGTTAATTCTGAGCCCTGTCCCGGCTGATGTGGTCTCCAAGCGAGTGGTCTTGTCCTGCATCTGGCTGTGGCTGTGTGACAGGAGCGCCAGGTCGTCAGCGAAGTCAAGGTCGTCGAGCTGCGTCCAGAGTGTCCACTGTATACCGTTGTTTCTGCCTGTTGTAGTGGTTTTCATGATCCAGTCAATGACCAGGAGGAAGAGGAACGGCGACAGCAGGCATCCCTGCCGAACTCCGGTCTTCACCTCGAAACTTTCGGACAGGTGGCCGGCGTGGGCAATCCTGCAGTTCATGTCCTGGTAGGTGCACCGGATGAGGGAGATGATCTTCTCGGGGACTCCGTAATGCCTCAGCAGCTTCCACAGCATCTCTCTGTCCACACTGTCGAAAGCCTTCTCATAATCTATGAAGTTGATGTAAAGGGGGGGTTTCCACTCCAGCGACTGCTCCACGATGATGCGCAGGCTAGCGATCTGGTCGGCACAGGATTTGTTCTGCCGGAAGCCTGCCTGCTGGTCTCGGAGCTTGGGGTCGACAGCCTCTTTCATTCTCTCCAGTAGAACCCTGTTGAGAACCTTGCCTGGCGTTGATAGGAGCATGATCCCTCGGTAGTTGCTGCAGTCCCTGAGGTCTCCTTTCTTCGGCAGCTTGATGACGATTCCTTCTTTCCACTGAGCCGGTACCTCCTCCTTCTCCCAGATCTTGCTGAAGAGGCTGTATAACATGTTGACAGCTGTCTCTATGTCTGCTTTGATGGCTTCTGCTGGTATCTCGTCCGGCCCTGCAGCCTTCCCATTTTTCAGAGTCATGATGGCCTTCTTGATCTCTGCCTTTGAGGTTTGTCACAGCTGATGGGCAGGTCTGTCTCTGCAGGTGGGATGTCTGGTGGTGCGTCAGGGGCGGGGCGGTTCAGCAGCTCCCTGAAGTGTTCTGCCCATCGTTTCAGCTGTTCCTCGGTTGTTGTCAGTGGGTTTCCGTTCTTGTCCTTCACTGGCTTGTCTGTCTGCTGGAACTTACCCGTCAGCTTCTTGGTCACCAGGTACAGGTCCTTCAGATTCCCCTGTCCGGCTGCTGCCTCTGCTTGGCTGGCCAGGTCGTCAAAGTAGTCCCTCTTGTCCTTCTTGATGCTCTTCTTTACTTCTCCGTTCGCTGCTGTGTGCTCTTCCTGTGCCTTTGCTTAGCTGCTCTTGTTCGGCTCGTGTTCAGTGTAGCTTTCTTCTCTCTCCTTGTTTCCAACTTGTGGATGGTGTCGGCAGAGATCCATTCTTTGTGCTGGGCCTTCTTCTTGCCAAGGATCTCTTCACATGTGTCATGCCAGAGCTTCTTGCAGTGTTCCCACTGTGTCTCGATGTCCGTCTCACTGTCTTCTATCAGCTCTTGTAGCGGCTGGAACCTGTTGGAAAGGCTGATCTGGAATGCTGCTTGTGTGTCCCTGTTCCGGAGCAGTCCGACATTGTACTTGTACGTGTGTTGTTGGTGTTGGTGAATCTCTTGAGGCGAAGTCTCACTGTTGTTAAAAGAAGGTGGTGGTCTGATGACACGTCAGCACCTCTCATCACTCGTACATCCCGCCATGATCTCCTGAATTTGCGGCTAATGCAGATGTGGTCAATCTGGTTCTCCGTGACATGGTTCGGGGATCTCCATGTGGCCTTGTGGATGCACTTGTGTGGGAAGATGCTTCCTCCTATCACCAGCTGGTTTAGGGCGCACAGGTCTGCAAAACGCTCACCATTCTCGTTCATCTGTCCCAGTCCATGTGTCCCCATGATGTCCTCGTAGCCTGTGTTGTCCCTTCCGATCTTGGCGTTAAAATCTCCCATCAGTATGGTTATGTCC
>CM031600.1:34663097-34720597 GCA_018398815.1 Conus ventricosus
GAAGATAAGTGGTTTCTCGTTCTTCTTTTTTTCACTGTCCTAAATGTTATTTCGTTTTGCCTGAAGAAGACCCAAGGGATCGAAATACATTGTGTCTTGTCCTGTACTTTGTTTGTCTGTGGCCTTGGCGGTAACTAACCCCCTCTCTTTCTATATTTTGAAAGGGAAAAAAACAAACAAACAAACAAAAAGCCAAACATTTCAAGGCTTTTCTGTTGGCGTTTGACATACGTTTTCTGAGAGTGTAGCCAATCCATCCTCATCTTCTTCTGTTGATCTTGTTATCAGTTGACAGCTGGTGTATTCTCTGTCTATGATTCAACATGAATGCTTCTATTTTTCATGATGAATTGTTCCTTTTATTTCACTCTGAAGATCATTACAGTAAAAATAAAAACGTGGAATACTGGATAATGTTTTAACCTTCGACGCGAGGGAACCAGGGGTTCGTTTTTCGTCTTTTACAGCACGATGCAGATTTATTCTCCTCCTTCAATGGTGGTCTGAGTGCTAGTCTTTCAGATGATACGGCAAACCCCAATCCTAAGTGCATCATACGCTTAGCACACGTAACACAGATGACGGCAACCGAGCGGTCTCTCACAAAATTCTGCTGATTACAATAAACAATTCAAACTTGAGCACACTCACAAACAGAGAGAGAGAGAGAGAGAGAGAGAGAGAGAGAGAGAGAGAGAGAGAGAGAGAGAGAGAGAGAGGAGACAGACAGACAGACAGACAGACAGACAGAGACAGACAGACAGAGACAGAGAGAAAGAAATGAGAGCGGTGTCCTATTTTGCCACATGCCGTCCCCGATGAAACAGCCGGCATTTGAAACAGAGAAATAATTAGCTGTGACGATAGAGTTTTAAACAGGTTGACCAACAAAGAATACACCTAGAATCCTCTCTGAATGATTACAAACCAATAAAAGCGAACCATTCTTCCCTCCTCACCCCTCCCACCACGACAATTATCCCGGGTTCTTTTGTCGTCTGGCCACCTGGTCAAACTATTCAGAGGTCCTACGTGAAACGAGGCGAGTTTCGTGTTTCACCACTCTGCGTTCAAAGACCACTCCGTCCATCCCACATGTGGACACTCAGAGGGGCGAAAGGGTTGGTTCGTGACAATGTATTGACCCTTCGGGAAGTTCCTAACAACAACTTGATGGAAAGCCGAAGTGTGTTATGTGTGTATCGGAGGAGGGGTAGGGTGACGGGTTTGGGAACGGGCGGTGGGAGACAGATGTGAGTGGGAGAGAACGCACAGGGCAGGGGGGGAGGGGGGGGGGAGGAGCAGGGGATAAAGCGTGAAGGATGTTTAACAGAGGAGAGCGGATGATACAGCAAGAAAAATAAAAGTATTTCACTGGAAAGTTTTGTCAGACACACTCACACACTCGTGCATGGACACGCACATATTCTTTTACATGCACAGACAAAACCTTCAAACACACACACACACACACACACACACACACGCTGACCACACACACACACACACACACACACACACACACGCTGACACACAAAAGAACGCCGAGTGACGAGGAGGATACTATAAAGCTCCTTTCTGGTTTGAGACCACACGGGATGACTTACCCTGCACTTCCTTTCATGATAGACCTTTGTCAATCAAGAACAGGAAATACAGACACCTGCAGTGAAGGCCAAAAATGTGAGCAACACTCTCAAAGACGCATCCACTAAGAGTGTGAATGACACACGACCGTGGTTCCAGACTCCCCCATTCAGCCCACAACACATCGAAGTCATGGTAGAAGCCTATCCAGACAAAACCAACATTCTACTAAATAGGCCTTTGGTAATATTCCATATCTGTTTGCAAGCTAGACACGGACCCTCAGCAGCTGATCTAGAAAGAAGAATCCAAGCTATGAAAATAGCATTTCGCTTCAAGATATTAAACTTCAGATATACCGATCATATCACTGATGAGTAAGTGTGTCAAAACACCAAGCAACCCGTCGGACAATAAAAGAGATCTACTGACATCAGTGGAGAAAAGAACATTTTGTTGTGTGGCCATGTAACCAGATCCGGTGACTTCCCATTTGGTCTACTCCCATTTCGTCTACTCCCATTTCGTCTACTACTCCCATTTCGTCTATTTCCATACTGACCATACTGCAAGGCTCCCCCCTGGCGTAACCAGTGTCCCAGTCTACTCCAAAGCAGAATCGATGGTCTTTAGATTAGAGTAGGGCGAAGCCCGAGAGAGGACGAAGGACGAATGAACGAAGGCCGTTAGGCCAAGTCGTGCTCACACATTTCTGTGTAGGCGAAATGGGAGTAGACCAAATGGGAAGTAACCACCAGATCCAATGGTGTTGCTAAAACAATCCTCCAGGGAACAGTTAAGGTGGGAGACGGAGAGGAGGGAAAGACAGGAAAACAACAACAACAACATGAACTGGCAGCATTTCAGAATGGACAGTGAAAACGTTTTCAGAAACACGAATCATGGCACACACCGACGAAGCTGAAGGAACTTGGTGAACAGTTTTGTGCGGCGCCTTGACGACTCGTCACAGAATTGAGGGAGCAAAATCAAGACAGGGTTCAGTCCATCTACAAGCTCGCAAGGCCAATGAACACAGTGGCTGGACTTCATGACCACCCTGAAGGACCATGTGTGGGGTGGAGACCCCCGGGGGCAGGTTGAAGAAGTCATGGGTTGATAACGCAAAGGATTAGACTAAAAGTAAAGCTCCCACCACGAGCGGATAAAACAACAACAAAAAAACAAACAAAAAACAAACAAAAAAACAGGAAAGGGACTTCACTGCAGCAGACACGTGCCGTGTCATTTTTCACGTAACTTCCTGTTGGAAGTGTCTGTTCAAAACCCAAGTCCTTGCTGGGAGATCATGACTTGAGTTGTACGGAAACAGCCGTCGTGTGTCAGACTCGCGCGAGGCCGAGATCTGACCTTCACATTAAAAAAAAAAAAAAAAAAAAAAAAAAAAAAAAAAAAAATGCGTGAACAGGATTGTACTGCTTGACACTGTTATTTCCAAGGGGATTTCGGTGTGCAGACTTCCCATTATGTATCAACGGGTAGGCCTATATGAAGCTGCCAAGAAGAACAAATAGTCAGCTTTTTCGTACTATTGAGTCCCCCCCTAGAATCCACAGCGGTTTCAGCTTACTTGAAAACAAATCGAGCTTGCTGTACGTCAAGGCCATTCACGTAGGGTGTACTTTTAGACCGTGAACCCCATTCATCTAGCTCGCGCTCCTTCTCGTTGGTCTTACTTGCCTCGATCTCTTGTTTCACAATCCAAGCCCGGCGAGGTTCGCGAACACAGCTGAGCCTAGCTAGATTCGCACAGTAAAAAGGACCGCTCAACATGTTCTAGGAATTTTCTGGGAAGTAACTGTATGAAAGCTTTCCTATAACAGAGATCAGTTTGTGACTAGTTTACTAACTCCCCCGTAATGGAAATCGGCATGTGGTTGGTTGACCCAAATTTGCATTGTCGATTGTTAGGAAAACGTTTCCCTTCGGTACGACCGAAGTATTCAAGTTCATAATGCTTCAGAAACAAAGATGGCAAATTCAAGTGGAAGATATGGACAAAATCTGTTTCACAGGCTATTCGAAACAGTTTAAACTTCAGTAGACCTTACAGTGTTTCTCAGCAGAGTTTTAAGCGAGCAGTACATTGCAGGCTGGGTTCCCTCCCTTGAGAAAAGACCGTTTAGATTTCAGTTGAGAATCAGACTGTAGTTCGTCATACCCGGCGATCTCCTCGAACTGGACGAAGGACTGCGTGCTTCGGCTTAGAGAGAAGCTCTGGTTCGTCATTACCTTGCTATCTAAACAGGCGAAGCAGTCCTTCGTTCAGTTAAAGCAGAGTATGCTCTGGTTAAAGGTGGCCTTGACATTAGCTTGTCGGCATGCACGGGGCCGCAGCTTTCCGACAGCACATGTTGGAAGAATATAGTGGCTTGCTTGCTTGTCTCTTTTCATCCGTGTGGCTCTGCTCTGAGTGGTTATGTAGGACTGAGGACAGAGGGCTATGGAGTTGGCTGGCTAACCGTGCATCTGTCACGGAACTCCTGGAACATGGTGATGAAGAGAGAGAGAGAGAGAGAGAGAGAGAGAGAGAGAGAGAGAGAGAGAGAGAGAGAGACAGACAGACAGACAGACAGACGGACAGAGACAGACACACACAGTCAGTCAGATCGACGAGACAGACATGCAAATAGAGAGAGAACACGAATACACTTGAATATCCCTGGTCTACAGTAATTTAATCAAAATTGGACCACGTTATAAAATACAATTCCTGTTACACTCCCCCATACAGACACACACATGAGAACAGCCATTCTATATCTAACACACAGCCCGTTTTATCAAGGAAAAAAAATCGAGTCCCGCCATGATATCGCATAATTTAAAGCAATAATACTGCTTTGGCAATAAATAAGCTGTGCCATGCATGGCAGCTAAATACTAAAATAGTTTGAAAAATGTTGGTAATAAATCATACGCCAGGATATACACAGAGTAGATGTTCTACAAATCTGCACATGACAGAATGATTAAGGACGGCTGCATCAAAGGCATACGACCCCTCCAGGAAAGTCTTATCAGAAGACGACACGACACCAGAAATAGCTTCTTCAGTTTTGTTGGTTTCTCTGTCTGTCTGTCTGTCTGTCTGTCTGTCTGTCTGTCTGTCTGTTTGGTTGGCTGGTTGACTGGTTTTTAATACAAGTTTCCTTCCTCCAGCTGACTGTTTGAGGCACACAAAAAATCAAAAGAATAAGACACCGACGATGACTAAAAAGAAGAGAACAAACAAGAAAAAAAAAGATGATTATGATTAAGGAGGTGGAAGAGAAGAAGAAGAAGAAGAAGAAGAAGAAGAAAATGAAGAAGAAAGTAATAGCAGTAGTACCTCCTTAGTCTGTGGTGGTGGTAGTAGTAGTAGTAGTAGTAGTAGTAGTAGTAGTAGTAGTAGTAGCAGCAGTAGCAGTAGTAGTAGTACAAGAAGAAGATGATGAAGATAAAGTAGTGGAAAGGGCTAAATTTATCTTTAGCCCCGCTAGAGAAGGTATTCTGAGCAGAAGGGGAGGAAGAGGAGGAGGTGCAGGGGAGGGGAACGAGGAGGAGCAGATTAACAGCTTTTCGAAATTGCAGTTTTTGTACTTTAGAATGGGAACGAAGAAATGCTGTGTGTGTGTGTGTGTGTGTGTGTGTGTGTGTGTGGTGTGTGTGTGTGTGTGTGTGTGTGTCTGTGTGTGTGTGTGTCCGTCCGTCCGTCCGTCCGTCCGTGGTCAAAACGTGTTCCACTCGCTCCAGACAAGACGACTGGGCCGATCTTTCTGAAAATTTGTAGTTATGTTTATTATGGGTCACGGATGATGCCCGATGTTTTAGTTTACCGCTATAGCCGTTACTAATGGCTGTAACGGTTTTTCTTCTTTATGGAATATCTCAGAAAGTATTTGGCCGATCTTTGTGAAAATTAGCAGGTATGTTCATTATCGGTCATGGATAATGCCCGATGCTTTAGTTTACCCCGTTATAGGCGTTATTAACGGCTGTAACGGGCCTGTAACGGTTTTTCTTCTTTATGGAATATCTCAGAAAGTACTTGGCCGATCTTTCTGAAAATTAGCATGTATGTTCATTATGGGTTACGAATAATGCCCGATGTTTTAGTTTACCGTTATAGCCGTTACTAACGGCTGTAACGGCCTGTAACGGTTTTTCTTCTTCATGGAATATCTCAGAAAGTACTTGGCCGATGTTTGTGAAAATTAGCAGGTATGTTCATTATGAGTCATGGATGATGCCCGATGTTTTAGCTTACCGTTATAGCCGTTACTAACGGCTGTAACGGCCCATAACGGTTTTTCTTCTTTATGGAATATCTCAGAAAGTACTTGGCCGATCTTTCTGAAATTTTGTAGGTATTAACATTATGGGTTACGAATCATGCGCGACGTTTCAGTTTACCGTTATAGCCGTTACTAACGGCTATAACGACCCATAAAGGTTTTTCCTTTTTATGGAATATCTCAGAAAGTACGCGCCGAGCTTTCTGAAAATTTGTAGGTATGTTCATTATGGGTCACGGATGATGCCCGATGTTTAAGTTCACCGTTATAGCCGTTACTAACGGCCCATCATGGTTTTCTTCTTGATGGAAAATCTCAGAAAGTTCTTGGCCGATCTTTCTGAAAATTTGTAAGTATGTTCATTATAGGTCACAGATGATTGCTGATGTTTACCAGAATAGCCATTACCAAAGGTTACACCAGCCCAAGACGGTTTGTCCTCTTTATGGAATATATCACGCGTATTCAGGATAAACTGGGAGCACGTTTATGTGCTTTGCATCTTGTTACCGTTGTTATTATGGGGCCCGCAGTCTACTGGTTCGCGCGTTCGGCTGAGACGCTGACGGTTGTGAGTTCGAACCACTCGATGGCTCAGCCTCCTTACGGCTTGAAAAAACTCTCTCTCTCTCTCTCTCTCTCTCTCTCTCTCTCTCTCTCTCTCTCTCTCTCTCTCTCTCCACAAAGCAAGGAACGGATAACTGATTCAGTTCAGGGAAGATTAATGCGGTAGAAGGAGAAGATTGAATCCCGCTTTCTATTATGCTGTGCACAAGATACGGTAAAGCTGTAACGATTCACAGCCCCAACAACCAGTGGGATGGGAGACTGCCACCTTAAAACAAACCAAATAATGAGAACCAGTTTGCGTTTTTTTTCTCTGTAAACACGCATGCAGTTACACTCTATGAAACGGCGTAGAACACAAATTCTGTGTCGCAGAAAAACTGGAAGAGTAGTAACAGCAGGTTAGCTAGCCTAGAACATGATGAAAGAGGGACAATAGGAACATGATAAAATGGGGATAATCGCAGCTAAGTGTAGTTGTGATAAAATAGGGACAATCACAGATAAGCGTGAAACATGATGAATAGGGATGATTACAGTTAAGCGTGAAAAATGATGAAATAGGGATAATTACAGATGATGAAATAGGGATAATCACAAATAAGCGTAGAAATTGATGAAATACGGATAATCCCAGATAAGCGTAGAACATGATGAAATTGGGGTAATCACAAATAAGCGTCAAAATTTATGAAATAAGGATAATCACAGGTAAGTGTGGACCATGATGAAACAGGGAAAATTGAAGATAAGCGTGAAACATGATAAAACAGGGTAATCACAGATAAGCTTGGAACACAGTGAAATAGGGATAATCACAGATAAGCTTGGAACATGATGAAATAGGGATAATTACAGATAATCGTAGAACATGATGAAACTGGAGTAATCACAGATAAGCGTGGAAACTGATGAAACAGGTAATTACAGAGAAGTGTGGGACATGATGAAATAGGGACAATCAAAGATAAGCGTGAAGCATAATGAAATAGAGATAATCGCAGATAAGCACATGATGAAATAGGGATAATCACAGATAAACGTGAAATATGATGGAATAGAGATAATCACATATTAGGTTGATGCATTATAAAACAGAAGTTATCACAGCTTAGCTTGGTACATAAATATGTATCAATCTTTTCGTTTCCCTTCTCGAACCCCACAGACAGACAGACAGACAGACAGACAGACGGACAGAGACAGATGGCGTAATGGTAAAATATTGAATATTAACATCAATGAGAATTTCAATGTGATATATAGATGGTCTACTGTCGATCTGATTAAATCAAATTGCGACCTACACAACGATATGATTAATTATAAATAAATGCGAAAACAAAAGTACAATTACCATACGGCACAACGATAGAAATTAGCCTTTTCAGGCATCTGCTTGGTCTGATAAAGCGGTGCTGATGAGATGATTAGTGTATGTGTGTGTGTGTGTGTGTGTGTGTGTGTGTGTGTGCGTGCGTGCGTGCGTGCGTGCGTGCGTGCGTGCGTGCGTGCGTGTGCGTGCGTGCGTGCGTACGTGTGTATGTGTATGTGTGTGTGCTTTTAGATGATGATGATGATGTGTGTGTGTGTGTGTGTGTGTGTGTGTGTGTGTGTGTGTGTGTGTGTGTGTGTGTGTGTGTGTGTGTGCTTGTAATAATTTTTCATGTAAGTGTGAGTGTACGTGCATGCGTGCACGGGCCCGTATGCGCATGCACATCAGAGTGTCATTGCGTGTGTAAATAACAAAGACTATTTCTATAAACGCATATTGGCAGTTATACAGCAACGACAGTCGTCAATTCATCAGAAACACCCGGGGTACCCATACACATAGCTGTCCTGGCGCCTGGTCATCGCTTCTTGGCAAAGGCGACCTTCATCTTGTCATACAGGCCCCGGAACTTCTCCGTCTCCGCCTCCATCTCTTTGAGCCGCAGCTGCAGGTTCCGGACCTCTTCCTCCTTCTCCCGCTGAGCGGCGTCGAAGGCTCGGCGCCTGTGGTCGTACTCCCGGCGGAACCGGTTCTCCAGGCGGCTGAGCTTGTGCTTCACCATCTCGTGGTTGGCCACCAGCTGCTTCAGCTGAGGGAGCAGCGAATCCTCTTCAAGGATTTTGGGATGATCGTCGGTGGAGGTTGAGGTCGTGATGGTGGGAAGGTGGTGTTGTTGGTGGTGGTGGTGATGGTTGTGGTGGTGACGGTGGTGGTGGTGGCTACGGGAGGAGAGGAGGGAGAGGGAGGAGGAGGATGGGGAGGGGTTGGGGTCTGGTTTCTTTGTGCGGGAGAAGAAGGAGAAGACGGAGGAGGATTTGTCGACGGCTGCTTGGTGGTTCTTGCGGTCCTTGGTCTTCTTCTTCTGCCGAGGGTCATGATCGAGGTCGTTGTCGATGTAGGTCAGGAAATCGTCGACTTCGGGGATCTGTAAGTGACAACAAGGACAACACCATAACATTGATCTTTTCTTCCAGGATAGTAGGTCTAGGACAAGAACTGCTGTGTTTCGAAGCATCTATTCATCTGCACAGCTTTCCGGCAACAATGATCAGTCAGCAAGCCAAGCAATTAAGTCAGTAATTAAGTAAATAAGTAACCGTTCTCATCAATAAAAGGCGACGTCGCCAGTGTCTTACGCATTTTAGAACAAAAACAGGCACCACTGAACACCACCAAAGTGACTCGGCAGCGATGCAGTGTATCCTGGGATGGAGTGCTTCGTGGCGACCTCATTTTGATTTTTACCTGTGAAGTACCTGAGCCAGGTGACCGCGGCAGGAAGCACCTGAGTGTGGCTCGTATTGGGGAAGCAGAAAGGGTTGACGACGTAAAGGCTGCGAAACCGCTAGAGGCTGTATATCAAAAGAACATGGTTATTGAACGAAGCTTTATCAGCAGTTCATCTGAGTGTGGCTCGTGTTGGGGAAGCAGAAAGGGTTGACGACGTAAAGGGTGCGAAACCGCTAGAGTCTGTATGTCAAAAGAACATGGTTATTGAACGAAGCTTTATCAGCAGTTCATCTGAGTGTGGCTCGTATTGGGGAAGCAGAATGGGTTGACAACGTAAAGGCTGTGAAACCGCTAGAGGCTGTATATCAAAAGAACATGGTTATTGAACGAAGCTTTATCAGCAGTTCATCTGAGTGTGGCTCGTGTTGGGGAAGCAGAAAAGGTTGACAACGAAAAGGCTGTGAAAGTGCTAAAGGCTGTATATCAAAAGAACATGGTTATTGAACGAAGCTCTATCAGAAGTTCACCTGAGTGTGGCTCGTATTGGGGAAGCAGAATGGGTTGACAACGAAAAGGCTGTGAAAGTGCTAAAGGCTGTATATCAAAAGAACATGGTTATTGAACGAAGCTCTATCAGAAGTTCACCTGAGTGTGGCTCGTATTGGGGAAGCAGAATGGGTTGACAACGAAAAGGCTGTGAAACCGCTAGAGGCTGCATATCAAAAGAACATGGTTATTGAACGAAGCTTTTTCAGAAGTTCACCTGAGTGTGGCTCGTATTGGGGAAGCAGAATGGGTTGACAACGAAAAGACTGTGAAAGTGCTAAAGGCTTATATCAAAAGAACATGGTCATTGAACGAAGCTTTATCAGAAGTTCACCGAAGTCCAACATGACGCGTATTCCGTATTGTGTCCACGGCAACCACTGTAATAACTCATGACTTGCTGTGTAGGAACACAGAAAATTCAGACTTGTGTATTACAGGTTGAAAAAAAAACCGTTTTGAGATGTAGGCAATACATGTCACAGTAGAACCATTCCTAAGAAAGCCCATTTGTTTCCCGAAACTTCATTTTCAGACACCAACTTCTTACCTATTATCTTTAAAGCAGAAATATACAAAAGGAAATGCAAGTCCAGAAGATTACAGACAAGATAACACACTCCAGATACGGTTTTCAGGCGTAGACAAGGATTAGCACCGAGCTGTTTTTCTGGGGGAAAAGCTCTTCACCTGATCCTGGAACTAGTCCTAGTTCACACTATGTTTCGACCATGAAGCCAGCCTTTGTCAGGCTAACAAACATTCCAAAACTCTAAAGAAAACTCTCTAATAGTGCTTGAGATTTGCCTGGTCGCTTCAAAGTCTAGTGGACTCTGTCACGGTCAAAAATAAACACAACCAAATTCGTGGTCAATCGCCACCAGCCCAGTCGGACTTAAGCCGAACTCAAATATTCTAGGCGTCAGGCAGGCGGGCCCATGGTTCGGATCCAGCCAATTAAGCATAGGGGAGAGGCTCCACAGAGACGGACTAAGTAGCTGACCGACGCCTCGATGTCTGGTCAAACGAGTCTCGACGCCCGGATCAGACTCATCCGGCCAATTTGAGCACAGCGAGAGGCTAATCCTAATCTTCCACGTAGACAGTCGGAGTGGCTGACCAACGTCTCGGCGCCTACCCAGACTCATCTAGCCAATTTACAGTGACCAGTGCCTACAAGTTAAGCCACACGGCGCCAGTTAAGTAGGAAAGGGGGGAAGGTAGTGTGTGGTGGGGGTGAAATCTAGCTAATCAATTAAATGACCAATTGACCACCACAGAGAGTAAGGCGTGTAGGCGTGACTGTCACGATTTGAATATCCAATGGAATTAGAGGGAGATAACTTCGGGTACGAGGCGGTAAAAATACTGACCAATGGTACTCACCCTTGGACACGTAGGGAGAGAATAAAGTGATGCGTGAGGGAGAGAACGGGGGAAGAACGAACAGAGAGAGAGAGATGAGGAGGTTCTGAGTGTAAGCTCTGCAGGAGGGAAGAGCAGGGAGATGAGAGGAGAGGAGAGAACCGAATTGTGGCATTAGCACCAGATAGAATCTGCAGAGGGAGGACTAAAGAGAGATATGGAGAGAGAGAGTTGCTAACTAATGAAGAGGAAAAGAAAGAAAAGAAAAAAAAAAAGAAAAGAAAAGCAACCATGTCCATTTGAGAGCAGACTAGGAGAGAGAGAGTGCAATGCGTTAATGCAGGAAGAAAGAAAGGAGAACAGATCGATGTTGATAGTCACTGTTCCATCTTAACCGGGGTTCGACCTCATACTTGGCCAGCGCCACTTTCATCGGCAGTCCAACCTGACCAACGCCAGCGGTCCAGCCTGACCGGTGCCAGCAGTCTAACTTGACCAGTGCCAGCAGTTGTGTCGTGTTGTGAAAGTGACAGTGAAAAGAAAAAAAAAGGAAAAGAAAAAGACAGTGATTCGTGAATAGTTAAGATCACCTGGCCAGGTAAAGTAGAAATCTATTTATACCCGGGTTAGTTAATGATGTTTTAGATAAATGATTTTGTGAAGTTCAGGAAAGAGAGAATGTTTTATTTTGTTTGATTCCATATGCATTGATGTTTCGTTCTATGATCATGTGTAGTAAAGTTATAGACTTTACTAGTGGTTTGATGTGACGAATGCATGATATATGAATGAGATTGTAAGCAAGCTGTGAGTGTGTTTGGGCTGTGCGCTAGTCCTTCCTCCACTGAAACACCCCGAGGTTGACAATTTATTGGCGAGCCTGCCAGGATATTCTGGCCCATTTATTAGAATTGTTCAACTTCTCAGAGAGGAAGCTGGGTGGGATTCAAGTATTGTAATCCTAAGACAAGGGGTTGTCTTACTGTATGTTCCCAAGATAGTTAAATACTAGGCTTGGCATTGCTTCCAAGATAGTTAATACTAGGCTTGGCATTTCAGCCCCAGAGTACTTATTTCGCACAGATTTCCTATAATTCGCTCTCATAGTTGGGTCAGGCGCTGGGCGTCTTATAAAAACTAATTACGTTGTCCCAAGCTAATATTATCATTCATAGGATTGTGCTATTACGTCACTCGTGTCGGTAACCACCAGTTTGGCTGTCGTAGAAATAAAATCTTGTTAAAAAAAAAAAAAGTAAGATATAATGGCGGAAGAAAAGAACACCCCTATTGAACAACTTGTGAGCGTCGCTCGTGATTTAGGCTACTCGGGAGAAGAGTTGCGAGCATTCGTTGAAAACCAACAAAAGATGGAAAGAGATGAGTGAGCAGAAAGACGCCGTGTTGCAGTAGAAATAGCAGAGCAGGAAAAAGCTAAAGAAATGCAGGAAACAGAAAGACTAAGGGAAACGCAAGAAACGGAAAGATTAAGGATTCAGGCTAGCGTAACGCAGAAAACAAAGATTAAGGGTTCAATTAGAGTTAGAGCGAGTGAGAATACAAAGGGAGACCACCGATGATGGTAGTTCACTTTCCAGTGACCCTGTGCGCAGTTACGCCCCCCGACCAAAGTTGCCAAAGTTCTCTGAGGGAACAGATTCGATTGATGCATACATCAGTCATTTCGAAACGTTTGCGACCAGTCAGGGTTGGCCTGCAGAAGAGTGGGCAGTCATTTTGTCAGCGCTATTGACTGGTAAGGCATTACAGATCTTCACTGCGTTACCAGCAGAACAACAGTCTGATTTTGGCGCTGTGAAGGAATCGTTGATGAAAGGATTTGACCTCACAGAGGAGGGGTTCAGGAAGAAATTTCGGTCAGCTAAATTACAAGCAGGTGAGACGTACACCTAGTTTGGTGCACGTTTAGATCACTATTTTGAGAAGTGGCTAGAGTTGAGCGGTACGAAAAAGGAGTTCACTGAATTGAAAGACCTGGTTATGAAAGAACAGATTTTGTCAGGTTGTAGCCCTGAGTTAACCATACATTTGAAAGAGAGACAGCCAGAGACAGCAGGGGAGTTGTTGAAGTTCGCAGAGGTGTATAGAGAGGCACGTTTGGGCACTAAGGTGCAGGAGAAACAGGTGCTAGGCACAGGTGAGAAGAGTGCAAGGAGACTAGGGGAGTTTTCTGCACAGTCTGCAAACCCAGTGGTGGGGCAGAAAGGAGGACAAAGGGACAATAGGTGTTTCATTTGTCACAAGAAGGGACATGTGGCGAGGGATTGTCGCATGAGGTTCCAGAAGGCAGCAGCCTTGCAAGAGGTGGATAAGGGTCGTCAAGGGAAACGACCTGCAGTGGAACCAAAAGGGATCCAATCGGAAGAGGGTGGAGTGCAGCCTATGGCTAGCACTGGACAGCAGTCAGTGTCAGGGATGGAGGGCACTAGGCTGAGTGGTTCGTTACCAGTGGAAGAAGGGTGGATTGGCCAGCAGAGGGTGAAAGTGTTACGAGACACTGGTTGTTCATGCGGTGTAGTACGAACAACGCTGGTCGAGAAAGGGGATTTGACAGGGCAAATCCAGACCTGTACTCTAATCGATGGCACTGTGAGGGAGTTCCCAGTTGCTAAGATAGAAGTACGTACCCCTTACTTCTCAGGCGAGTTGTCTGCGCTGGTGATGGAGAAACCCCTTTATGATTTGATCATTGGAAATATTCCAAGTGCAAGGGATCCAGGGGATCCTGAGTTGTTGACTGCTACAGGGGCAGCAGTTCAAACACGGAGCAAGAAGGAGGAAAAGGTTGATAAACCGTTAGTCGTTCCAGCAAGGAAGTCAGGCATAGATGTGTCGCCTGATGAGTTTAGGGCAGCGCAGGAACAAGACCCTTCGCTCGTGAAGTCTTGGGAGTTGGCAAGAGGTGGAGAGAAACAGGTGGTTAGAGGAGGTGAGACAGAATTTCTGGTGAAAGGCGGGTTGTTGTACCGAGTGTTTACCAAAGGAAAGACAGGTAAGGTGACAACTCAGTTAGAGGTACCAGCAGGTTATCGTGACACTGTCATGTCAGTGGGTCACGAGTCGCTCATGGCGGGTCATCTCAGCACCAGCAAAACAGCTGACCGAATCTTTGATGATTTTCATTGGCCAGGGGCGATGGCAGACATAAAGCGGTTCTGCATGTCATGTGATGTGTGTCAAAGATCAGCCACAAGAGGGGTGAAGAGGAAGGCGCCTCTTAAACATCCCCCTTTAATTGACACACCGTTCAGGAGAGTGGCTGTTGATCTGATCGGCCCAATCTCGCCCTGTTCCAAAGGTGGGCACAGGTATGAGACATGTAAGGTTGCAAAGGAAAGTTTGCAGAAGGCTAGGGTCGTGCAGAAGAAGCAATATGACAGAAAGGTGAGGAAGCAATCCCTCAAGGTGGGAGATCAAGTCCTGTTACTGCTTCCCACGGATCACAACAAGCTGCTGATGCATTGGAAAGGACCATTCACCATCACTGAAAAGGTCGATCGGGATTACCGAATTGATGTGAATGGGAAACCAAAACTTTTCCATGCGAATTATCTCCGCAAATATATTCAGCGTGAGACTCAGCACAAAGGCGTAGCTGAAAAAAGTAGGGTTCTGCATTGGGCAATGGCACTGCAGCCCTACAGGTATCGAGTGCAGTACATTCCAGGTCGACAGAATGTCGGAGCTGACTATTTAAGTCGCGTAGTCTAGCAAGCTGCAACTCAGAGGAAGTCAGTCATATCCGGGGTGCTTTGTTGATAATATGTGTTGATTACAGTTATGTTGATTGGATATGGGTTCATTCCCAGTTGGCTATGGTTCATATTTTTGTGTGAGACTTGTTCATATTTTCTTTGTGAGACTTGTTCATGTGAATGTAGTTATGCTTGGAGCGTACAGTCGCTTGTGTAGTGATGCATTATTTGCAATAAGTGAGGATGGAGATTCCTCAGTGAAGTGTCATGGATCGTGATCATATTATATTGTGCTTTTCATAAGAATTGTGAAGAGAAGATATGGCAAATCCGCAGGTAGGGGAATTGCATAGGTGCGCACAGAGGTCATTATAAAATGAGTTGAAATAACGCAAGAGCGCACGTCAATGATAACTCATTGGAGTGGTATTCACTAATGATATATTTTATAATTTATAAACCGTTGGTTGTAAAGTATTTTTTTCAAACTTTGCACGTGTAGCTGTGTGTCAGCAAATTCGGTTGTTGTCTTTTTTTTGTACCGTTGTTTTGAGACAATGCGGTGCATAGTCTTTTGCAAGGGGGAAATTGTCACGGTCAAAAATAAACACAACCAAATTCGTGGTCAATCGCCACCAGCCCAGTCGGACTTAAGCCGAACTCAAATATTCTAGGCGTCAGGCAGGCGGGCCCATGGTTCGGATCCAGCCAATTAAGCATAGGGGAGAGGCTCCACAGAGACGGACTAAGTAGCTGACCGACGCCTCGATGTCTGGTCAAACGAGTCTCGACGCCCGGATCAGACTCATCCGGCCAATTTGAGCACAGCGAGAGGCTAATCCTAATCTTCCACGTAGACAGTCGGAGTGGCTGACCAACGTCTCGGCACCTACCCAGACTCATCTAGCCAATTTACAGTGACCAGTGCCTACAAGTTAAGCCACACGGCGCCAGTTAAGTAGGAAAGGGGGGAAGGTAGTGTGTGGGTGGGGGTGAAATCTAGCTAATCAATTAAATGACCAATTGACCACCACAGAGAGTAAGGCGTGTAGGCGTGACTGTCACGATTTGAATATCCAATGGAATTAGAGGGAGATAACTTCGGGTACAAGGCGGTAAAAATACTGACCAATGGTACTCACCCTTGGACACGTAGGGAGAGAATAAAGTGATGCGTGAGGGAGAGAACGGGGGAAGAACGAACAGAGAGAGAGAGATGAGGAGGTTCTGAGTGTAAGCTCTGCAGGAGGGAAGAGCAGGGAGATGAGAGGAGAGGAGAGAACCGAATTGTGGCATTAGCACCAGATAGAATCTGCAGAGGGAGGACTAAAGAGAGATATGGAGAGAGAGAGTTGCTAACTAATGAAGAGGAAAAGAAAGAAAAGAAAAAAAAAAGAAAAGAAAAGCAACCATGTCCATTTGAGAGCAGACTAGGAGAGAGAGAGAGAGTGCAATGCGTTAATGCAGGAAGAAAGAAAGGAGAACAGATCGATGTTGATAGTCACTGTTCCATCTTAACCGGGGTTCGACCTCATACTTGGCCAGCGCCACTTTCATCGGCAGTCCAACCTGACCAACGCCAGCGGTCCAGCCTGACCGGTGCCAGCAGTCTAACTTGACCAGTGCCAGCAGTTGTGTCGTGTTGTGAAAGTGACAGTGAAAAGAAAAAAAAGGAAAAAAAAAGACAGTGATTCGTGAATAGTTAAGATCACCTGGCCAGGTAAAGTAGAAATCTATTTATACCCGGGTTAGTTAATGATGTTTTAGATAAATGATTTTGTGAAGTTCAGGAAAGAGAGAATGTTTTATTTTGTTTGATTCCATATGCATTGATGTTTCTTTCTATGATCATGTGTAGTAAAGTTATAGACTTTACTAGTGGTTTGATGTGACGAATGCATGATATATGAATGAGATTGTAAGCAAGCTGCGAGTGTGTTTGGGCTGTGCGCTAGTCCTTCCTCCACTGAAACACCCCGAGGTTGACAGACTCGAACGTCCCTGTATAGCTCAGGCCGTCCGTCATTTCAAATACGGTTTAAACTAAATCCCTCAACTTTAAAAGCCAAGATTCAAGCTTCTTAATTAGTCTCTGACTGCACAAAGGAAAGTGTTTCGGTTTCGCATTGTTCCAACACACAGACTTATGTGCACGGAGAGGGGAAGAATCAATACAGTCAATATTCATAATGACATGGCTGGGAAAATGGGGCAAGAATCAAGAACATGTGGGCGCACCAGCCGCAGTGGCGAAGTGGCTAGCGTCGCGGACTCCCGGTTGGGAGGTCGCGGGTTTGATTCCCATCAGAGTCATGTGGGATTTTTCTGCCCCGACCGGCTCCTACCAGAGTTGAGTTTGCTACGGGCTCAGTTGGGAAGATTGGGACCACAAAGTCTCATCCACTTAATGGATGCGTCTCTGACAGTGTTGTTCAAATTTCCTGACCAACACTCCAGGTGTCTGTATCTCTCGGGCCTGGTTGACACCGGGATATATTATGAAAGGAAGCTTAGAGTACAGCCCTGTCATGCAGTCTCACACCGAAATGGAAATCCGTAGCATCATCTTTATCATCCTCATTCTCATCGATCGGCATAAAAAAGTCAAGTTCTGTGGCCCTTCATGCCCTGCTCTCATGGTGACCTCAGTTTCGATGTCCTCTCCACGTCTGTGACCTTGGTTTGGTTCCGTCGGGGTCACAGATATCGGCGAGTCCATGGGGGCTGTCGTTGGACGGACGTGGTGGCGCTCTCCGAAGGGAGAGCTCACTCACGCCGGTTCCGCGGCTAAGCAGTTGTTGAAATCAGCAGGGGGCTTAGTAGGTGGTGTCCTGCGAATGTTGGATCAGTACAGGCGCCACTGAACACCACCGAAGTGACTCGGCAGCAGTGCAGTGTCTCCTCCGGTGGGCTGCCTCTTGACGACTTGACATTGACTGCTCCCCGTGGATTGCCGGTGTCGAGGCTGCGGCGGGACTGACCAGGCTGTGGCTGTAGACGGAGTGTCGGAATGAGCGGCGTGGGTGCACTGCCACTGGAGTGGCGCAGAAGTTAGGGCAGCAAAATAAAAAAAAGAACATGTGGACGTACAAACGTTCAATGACACACAACACAGACACACACACAGACACAGACACAGACACAGACACACACACACACACACACACACACACACTCACACTCACACACACACACACACACACACACACTTAATCATGCAGAACGACAGCCGTCATCACTGCACCCTAAGGTAGGTGCGGGAAGTTTTGCATTCACCTTGACCAGCGAGTTGGAGACCCGGCTCATGTAGTGGACGCAGTCGCTGTACTCGTCACACATGGCCTCAAACGAGGCTCTCAGCTTGCTCAGGTACAGCCGGCTGTCTCCTCCTGCTCCTCCTCCCAGAGCGTTGCGGGCGCCGTTCAGCGCGCTGTTGGGAGACGTCGAGCTGCTCTTGAGCTGGGACGCCCCACTCTCTAGTCTGTCCAGAGCTCTGCGAGCATCTTCCAGACCTTAAAGGGTCAGAATTACGGAACAGCATGACGTTCATACAGACAGCGCAAGACCCTGTTCTGTCCAGAGATCTCCGGACTTACATTCAAAGCTCAGCGTTATCTCGGCATCATCATCATCATCATCATCATCATCAGAATTATCAATACCTTTATCGTCATTATAGCTATTATCATTATTATCATCAGCATTATTATCAATATTATTATTATCATTGTTATGATTATGGTTGTTATTTCTATTACTGTAATTTCGATGATGATGATGATGATGATGATGATGATGATGATGATGATGATGATGATGATGATCTTCCATCATCATCATCAACATCATCATTATTGATTATCTCACCCTCTGTGCCCCTTTCTGATCTGAGATCACATGACAGGGCTGTAACCTACGCTTTCTTTCGTGGCATATCCCAACATTAACCAGGCCCGAAAAGTACAGACACTTGCGGTGCTGGTCATGAAATTTGAGCAACACTCCAAGAGACACAATTAAGATGTGGATGAAACTCGATTATGGAGAACAGGTCCTAAGACTGAGGGCCGTGGCTCCGGGACGGATGTTGATGATGTCTGCAAGTTGCATGGACGCTATGACGTATTTTGGGCAGTCAGGGATGTTCACAGTCCTGGTCATCAATTAGGCGAAACGTGGTGGAGGAATCGTAACCAGTCCATTCCTTCATTAACACTGTCCATCCAGGCCTTTTTTTGTCTGCCTCTGAAACGCCCCCTTTACCCAAATTTCTGTAGGAGAGCTCTTGAGCAGGGACCCCTTAGCGAGATAAATTTCCCGTGCCATGAAAGCTGACGACATACTTTGAAGAGAGATTACCGTCAGTCAGCGTTATTTTGAGATTCCGCCTGACACAGTCATCCATCTTATATTTCTTCTACGCGGAGAATCCGTCTGTGGTGTTTATTCTCAAATGCAGACACTGACAGCAGCAGTAGCAGCAGCAGCAGCAGCAACAGCATAAGCAGTAGTAGCAGTAGTAACAGCCGTAGCAGCAGGAGTCGCACCAGCAGCAGTAGCAGCAGCAACAGTTATGGTAGCAGCAGCAGTAGCTGCAATAAATGTAGCAGCAGCAAGAATACATGCAGTAGCAGTAGCAATAGCAACAATAATAGTAGTAGTAGCAGCAGCAACAGCAGCAGTGGTAGTAGTAGTAGTAGTAGTAGTAGTAGTAACAACAGCAGCCGCAGCCTTAGTAGTAGCAACGGTAGCAGTAGCTGCAATAACAGGAGTAGCAGTACAAATAATTATGATTGTCAACATCATCTTTATTATCATAAATTACAAATTATCACCAAACCACCTCTTTTCTAACCAATTAACTTATGAAAGTAAATATGAAATGAGGCAGGGAACAGTAAACAACAAAAGAAAAAACAACAACAAGTAGGGTAACTCTTGCTCCCACAAGAAAACATAACTCCAAAGGAATGCTGCTTACGACACCGAATCGCCTACTAGCAGACATGACAGCACAGAGCACACAGAACAAACAAGGAGACCCCCCCCCCCCCCCCCCAAAAAAAAAAAAAAAAAAAGAAAAAAAAAGAAAAAAAAAATGATGTTCCAAGCTTGCCCATACACCCTGTACCGAACACACCTCCTTTTCTTTTTTTGGGGGGAGGGGGGGGGATGTCTCCTTGTTTGTTCTGTGTGCTCTGTGCTGTCATCGTCTGCTAGGCGATTGGGTGTCGTAAGCAGCATTCCTTTGGAGTTACGTTTTCTTGTGGGAGCAAGAGTTACCCGACTTGTTTGTTGTTTATTGTTCACTGTTCCCTGCCTCGTTTCATATTTATTTTCGTTTCAATTAAATCGAGGTTATTTGTATTTGTTTCTGTTCGTCCTTGTTCTTGTCTGACTATAATCAAGTTTTAAAAGGCCGTGCCAGTCTTGAATATAAGTATTATATATATATATATGTGTGTGTGTGTGTGTGTGTGTGGGTGTGTGTACATTTTTTTTTTTTTTTTGCTGTCCCAACCTCTGCGCCACCTCAGAGGCAGTGCACCCACGCCGCTCATTCCGAAACCCCGTCCACAGCCACAGCCCGGTCGGCCCCGCCGCAGCCCAGGCACCGGCAATCCACAGGGAGCAGTCAATGTCAAGTCGCAACCCACCGGAGGAAACACTGCACTGCTGCCGAGTCACTTCGGTGGTGCTCAGTGGCGCCTGTTCTGATCCAACATACGCAGGACACAACCTACTAAGCCCCCTACTGACGACAATAATTGCTTAGTCGCGGAGCCGGCGTGAGTGAGCTCTCCCCCCGGAGGGCGCCACCACGTCCGTCCAACGACAGCCCCCATGGACTCGCTGATACCGGTGACCCCGACGGAACCAAACCAAGGTCACAGACGTGGACAGGACATAGAAACTGAGGTCACCATGAGAGCAGGGCATGAAGGGCCACAGAATTTGAGACATTTTTTAAAATGCTGATTGATGAGAATGAAGATGATTAAGATGATGCTACGGATTTCCATTTCGGTCTGAGACTACATGACAGGGATGTACCCTACGCTTCCGTTCATAATATATCCCGGCGTCAACCAGGCCCGAGAGATACAGGCACCTGCAGTGTTGTTTAGGAAATTGTGAGCAACACTCTGAGAAACGTATCCATTAAGTGGATGAAACTCGATTGTGTTGTCCCAGTCTTCCCAACTGAGTCCGCAGCAAACTCAACTCTGGGTAGGAGCCGGTCGGGGCAGAAAAATCCACATGACTTCTGATCGGATTCGAACCCACGACCTCCCACTAACCACTTCGCCACGGCGGCTGGTAAGTTAATTTATATTTGTTCATTTCACCAGTCCTTGTTGCTGTGTAGATGTGCTCGGTACAGGGTTTATGTGCAAGCTTGGAACGCTTTTCGGAATGTCTCCTTGTTTGTTCTGTGTGCTCTGTGCTGCCATGTCTGCTAGCCGATTCGGTGTCGTAAGCAGCATTCCTTTGGAGTTATGTTTTCTTGTGCAATTAAATTATGGTTATTTCAAATGGTAGTCCTGCCCAACTAGTTAACTAAAGCGTAGTTTAGATAAAAGCGAAAAAGTCTTTCAAGTGATATGAAAACTTCATATATTAAATATCAGTATTTTGTATTGTATAGTATCAGATTGTATCTATATTATATCCCATTACATGATACAACTAATATGATATAACATAATATTATCTGAAATGATATGCTATGATATAATACAAAATAACATATTATATTATATTATATTATATTATATTATATTATATTATATTATGTCATGTCATGCGATGTCATTTTATATTATGTCATATTATGTTATATTATATCATATTATTTAATTTTATTTCATTTCATAGTACATTACATTATGTTACACTATATTAAGTCATATCATACTACATTATGTTAGGTTGCTTTACGTTATGTAACATGATATTATATCATACTATATTATATTATATTGTACTATATCATGTGATATGATGTTACGTTTTTATAATATTATGTCATATTATATTATGTTAAATTATATAATTTCACATGATATGATATGAAATTCAATTTTATTATATTATACCACTTGTGGATTTCAGATTGAACCATAACACCTTTAAAGCTGTGGCCTCATCTCACTCCCCCCCCCCCCCCCCCCCAACCCCTCCCGCCCTCCCTATAACACTCAACCCCCTTCCCTAGTCTTCCTCTGACAGCCAGTAAATGTCGGATCATTGACTTCAAACTAATCCCACTTGCTCTCGACTCTCCCAGTCTATTCTCAGGTAACCCAGACATCTCTCTCTCTCTTCTTCTCTCTCTCTCTCTCTCTCTCTAGTCTCTCTCTCTCTCTCTCTCTCTCTCTCTCTCCTCTCTCTCTCTCTCTCTCTCCCCTTCTCTCCGCAGACACACAGACGCGAAGTCTGACTGGAAGTTAAGTGGGCAGACAGACGAACAGACCAGATAGGCATCGGCAAGGCGAATCCAGCAGTAGCACAATGTTCTTATCATGTACTTTAAAGCGACAAATCACATCCATTCGCCTTTTTTTTCATATCAAACGCATACATCATTTCTAGTTGAATAGTGGGGTCTCCATTACAGAAACTGTGAGATCGTAGACAAAGAAAGGCAATGAGACTGGGGGGAAATCTGATCGGAATGTCCGAAGTAATAAGCGCTTTCCTTTTCGAAGCGTATAGGTAAGCTTATGTCGTGTCAGCTGTTCTCGTGTGGCTTTAGAAACAGACCCTAGCGACTAATGGCACAAAATACATAACAAACTGCACCTCAATCAAATCATATGTCGTAAGTACATGTGTTATTATTATTATTAATTTTTTTTTTACATATTCCGTCTTAATAACTGTCAAGACTGTACATAGTCTTCTGGTAAACATGTGGATACTCCCGTCATTCAGTTTCAATAAATAAATACTGTGTTCTCAAAAGATGGATAATGGAAACACATACGATCAATTACATCGATCGATAACAGTGATTAAAAAAAAAAGTATCCCCCTTGTTTGTGTTTCTTGTATATTTGTTGTGCTTTTTAACAGTTTGTTTTTGGGTTCTTTACAATTTGCTTTTTAACAACTTGTTTTTGGTTCTTACGTAATATTCTTAATTGCGTTTACATGAATATGAAGGAGGGGGCGTTTAAAATGTAAATACCAAACTCGTCACTGATAGCGTATGAGCAAGTACCGTCGACTTCCGCTTTGTGATCAGAACCAGCTGACTTCGCCTGTATGGAGTCCACTTTCATCTCCTGGGTGATACTCATCAGCAGAACCCGGCCTGGTTACTTATGGGTACATTAATGGTTTCTAATACAGAAATAGCGCCCACTGTTCTGTGGTATTCTCATCACCACGGGGTTAAAATCGCAAACCAGTGGCATTCTAAAGCATCTAGCGAACGACTGGCTGATAATGGTACTGGGAAGAATGTGACATAAAAGTGTAAGTAAACGAGAAATAAGCTGAGAATTATGACACACTTTATCAAGTAAAGAACAGTATCACCACCACGGCCACGACTACCACCATTACAACAACGACTACTACTACTACGGCTGCTGCTGTTTATAAATAAAGAATAATAACACTACTTCTGCTACACGCACGTTTTAACAAATGCACACGGCATAGCTCGTGAACACACACACACAGACATACACAGACAGACAGACACACACACACACATTTACACCACGCCACACCACACACGCACGCACGCACGCACGCAAACAAACACACCACACACACACACACACACACACACACACACACACACACACACACACACACACTTCCTGCATACAAACCCTTATGTCTGTGCTATCCCCACCATCATCCCCACCCCCATCTCCACCTGTTCACTGACCTGCAGGTGAATACCCGTGGCTTTTCTTTCTCAGGTGACGCTGTCTCATTTCAGCCCGGAACTTGTCAGTCAGCAGGATTTCCATGTGCACGTACTCCCTCACCTGTATGGTGTATTGTATTATTATTATTATCATCATGAATACTTATATAGTGCCTATTCTTGGCTAGAGACCAAGCTCTAAGCGCTTTTACAATCCATACTCGTTTACACAACGGGCTGCCTACCTGGGTAGTGCCGACTGAAGAGCTGCCAGCTGGCGCTTCATTCAGTCGTTTCCCGTGTCATCCAGTCAGTATCGTTCAATATTGTTCACTCAATTTCCTTACTCCCTTCATTCTTTCCATTTCTCACGCAGCGTGCATGCTATGTGTAACGTGTCATCTATAGGCCTACCAACGGCCGAACTGGCCTTCTCTTCCGAAAGCTGGTGATGGTATTTTACGTGTGTGCAAGATGTTGTGCGTGCGTTCACACACGGAACTTCGGTTTATAGTCTCATTCGAAGGACTGTATGGGAAATGGAGTCAGAACCAATGTTAACTCCGAGGGAAAAATCCCCCTGTACCGAAACGGCCCGACGGAGATTCGAACCCCAACCCCAGGGTCACCAAGATTACGAGTCCGGCGCTCTACCAACTGAGCTATTCCGGCCCCCCTGTACTGTCAGTCGGCAGAATTTCTATGTGCACGAACTCTCTTACATAAGTGTATACGGTATCGTTTTTGCATTAAACTGTGTTAATTGTCAGTCGACAGGATTTCCATGTGCATGTACCCCCTCACTTGGGAAGTGTATTTTTGTATCGCATCACACTGTGTTGTCAGTCAGTGAGACTTCCATGTACACATACTCCCTTACCCGCGTGGCGTGTTTTGTAATGTATTGCATTTACACCGTATTGTGTCAATCAGCAGAATTTCTATATGCACGTTTCTTTACCTGGGTGTACATTTTATTGTATTGTATTGCACTGTATTGTCAGTCCGCTGAATTTCCACATGCACGTATTTCTTACCTGGGTGTATGTTGTATTGCATTGCATTGCATTGCATTGCATTACACTGTATTTTCAGTCAGCTGAAAATTTCCATATGCACGTATTCCTTACCTGGGTGCGTTTTTGTGTTGTATTGCATTGCATTGTATCGCATTGCACTGTATTTTCAGTCAGCAGAATGTGCGTATGCACGTACCCCTTACCTGGGTGTATATTGTATTGTATTGCATTGCATTGTATCGCATTGCACTGTATTTTCAGTCAGCAGAATGTGCGTATGCACGTACCCCTTACCTGGGTGTATATTGTATTGTATTGCATTGCATTGTATTGCATTGCACTGTATTTTCAGTCAGCAGAATGTCCGTATGCACGTACTCCTTACCTGGGTGTATATTGTATTGTACTGCATTGCATTACACTGTATTGTCAGTCAGCAGAATTTCCATATGCACGTACTCCTTACCAGGGTGCACATTATATTGTATTGCATTGCACTGCATTGGCAGGATTTCAATGTGCACGTACTCCCCTTTCCTGGATGGTGTATTGTATTGTATTGTATCGTATCGTACTGTATTACACTGCATTGTTGCATTGTCAGTCAGCAGGATTTCAATGTACGCGAACTCTCTTACATACTTACCTGGATGGCTAATGTATTATATTATATTATATTAAAATTATATTATTTATATTATTTTATATTAATTATATTAATTATATTATATTATATTATATTATATTATATTATATTATATTATATTATATTATATTATATATATTTATTATATTATATTGCATTGCATTGTATTGCATTGCATTGTATTGTATTGTATTGTATTGTATTGTATTGTATTGTATTGTATTTTTATTGTATTACACAGTATCCTCAGTCAGCAGGATTTCAATGTGCACGTACTCCCTTACCTGGATGGTGCATTATATTGTATTGTATTGTATTGTAATGCGTTGTATTGTGTTGTGTTGTGTTGTATTCATTGCATTGTATTTATTGTATTGCATTGTATTGTGTTGTATTGTATTTAATTGTATTGTATTGTATCGTACTGTATCACTCTATATCGTCAGTCAGCAGGACTTCAATTGTCACGTACTCCCTTACCAGGGTTGTATTGCATTGCGTTGTATTGTATTGTATTGTATTGCATTGAATTGTATCGTGTTGTATTGTATTTATTGTATTGTATTGTATTGTACTGTATCACACTATATTGTCGGTCAGCAGGATTCCAATGTGCATGTACTTCCCCATCTGGTTTGTGTACTGTATTGTACTGCACAACACTGTATTGCCCGTCTGAGGGGTTTCCATGTACAATGGGTCCTTCACCTTTGTATCATATGTTGTGTTAACATTTCTATCGTCTTATCTTATTTGTTTTGTGATTTGTATTGTATCGTAATACATTGTCTTGTATTTCGTACTGCATTGTATAAATTCAATACCTGAAGGCATTATTGGGTACTGTGTATGCAAAATCTATCCCACAAGAACCTCTTCCAAACTCTTTCCCCATTTACTTATTTATTTATCTATTTCTATTTTTAATTTATTTGTTTGTTTTAGCTGTAGACCTGGCGCTGTGGTGTCATGGCTTAGCAGAAGTGATGTAGCTTGTACGCATGGGTCTCTACGCAATGACATCTCCTTCATAAAAGTGCATTTTACATCACTGGATATTCCATTGCATTCTTGGTTAGCAGAATTTCCATGCGAGTGTACTCCTTCATTTTGGTTGTGAGTGGATAAATTTAGTACGTATGATCTTTTATTTCATCATAATGGTGACAAAAAAACTATACATTTTTAAATGCAAAATTGATAATTTTCCACCAGGTGCATATAACTTTCAAAAGCAGCCACGGATTTCAAAAGCCGCTACACTAAAATGAAGAACTGTTAATGATAAGAGTCTGGATCCCTTTACCCATGAATTTTTGGTTTGGAATAAACAACTAACTTTTTTTTTCATCTTACAACGTGCGTACTGACGGTCTCTGCTTCTCTCTGAACGTGGGTAATCTTCTGTAACTACTTTTGTTCTGTCTGCAGTGCATACACAAGAACATGTAGTCCCTTAGATATTCAAATGTGATTTTTCAGTTTCTTTTTTTCTGACTTTTCTTCCTTATATTTACGTATGTCCATTAATTCAATACATTTATATTAAAAAAAGGAGTGATGTGGTGTAAAATACTGATGTTACGTCTGACGACACCAGTACCTGCTGCTCCAGCAACTGCAGTCCTTCCAGCACGGTGCTGATGGCGTGCGGCTCTACGTGACGCACGTGCACGGCCCTCACCACGCCCCCTCCCCCTTCCTCCCCCTCCTCCTCGTGCTCGGCAGTGATCGTCATTGGCTGGGAATGGTCCTGGCTTTCACCGGGACTGGGTTCTCGGCCTCTGAGGTGGGTGGCTGTGGTCCCAGGCATGCTGCCTCTTTCTCCGCCGCTGCCGCTTTCTTCGGAGTGGGTGAGAGATCTTCGGAACAGAACGGAGAAATTGAATGGAAATCTAGCTGGGGAAGGATTCAACAACAGTGCAGTAAACAATAAGAAACAAGAGCGATACAGTTTGGTTTCCACTGTGAAACGAAGCGCCGCTGACGCCAGCCATTCAACGAGTTCACATGTAAATAAAAAGTGCATAAGGAAACTCCGCCCCCTTCCCCTTCAGTTTTCCTATCCCTTCCATCCCCTCTCCAGTTCTCTTCCCCCACCTCTCCCCACCACCAAAAAAGGAAAGAGTCTCAAGCTTGTCTCTCGCCTGATAGATGCACTCAGCAACTGGTAACAACAGACGAAATGTGCGAACACAAAATCAACACTGACTTGTGGGAGACTGGCACAGCCGTTTGATGGAAAACAATGTCACACAGAACACACAGACGAACGCAAACAAACACAGTCAGCCTCACTTTGGGTGCTACGAAAGGAAATATGAAGTGCACCACTATAAACAAGAACAGTAAGTACTGCTCCTATGATAAACACAAAGGCACGTTATTCTAAACCAAACCTGCGTACGCTATCCACTCGTCTAGCATACATACATCCAAAGAATGGAAATGATAACCAGAAAACTTTCCTGTAAAGGAAATCTGTAGCCTGAACGACAACACAATGTTGTGAATTTATGTTTGGGAACCGGATTCGAACTCACAGCTTTCCAATACTGGTCGAGTTTCAATCAATTAAGCTGACCAGACACCAACACTGCCAATGGTTCTGGAGCCCACAAGGGCCGAAGGGGACACTGAAACGAACGCCGCACCAGTTGTCTTCCCTCAGCGGCAGTGCCCGCATAGGGTACAATGAATATACATGGGGTGTCTTTGGTATCTGGCATGCTGCATTCTGCCTGGCGTGGTGAACGTGTGCCCACGTCTATCAAAATCCTTCACTTTTGGCTCCAAGCACCACATCAAGTAAACAGCTCAAAATGACAGACTAAGTAAACAGCACCGATGGGCAAAGACCTTTACTGAAGTCACCGTCGACAGCGGAAACACTGTCAGATGAACTACAAGGGCCACTCGTTGGGACCAGTGCCCAGCCATCCAGTTGGAATGATTTCGTCGTGTGATAAAGATGAAGTTGAAGAAGGTCAGGCACTGCCAGGCTAACGACGCTTACCATTCGCTGCATGAAGGTGAACAAATCCCTCACCGACACTGGAAGAAAGTTGACAGAGTTTGTCGCAATCAGGTTGCCCGACACATACGTTAATAAATATAGATGAAGGAGACAAAGACGGACAACAAAGACGATGCTTAGACGACCTGTTCCCTGATCCAGCTTTTTTTTCCTTTTAAAATCCACTTAATGTCAGATACAAACACGATGAAGTTTGTCTTTCAGGGCTAGAATCTAGGAAGGGCATTTTTTCAGTCATCTTGTGCCATCATTTTACCCATGCACCACACAGAGAAACGTCTTCTAGTACATGAATTGATCGGAGTTCTTACTTTCCTAAGCTCACCACCACCACCACCACCACCACCACCCCACCCATCTCCACTCTGCCTCTGTAATAACAGGCAAACAACGTGACATGTATCAACCACTCGTACTCGTGTTAAAGTTCACAATACTACTAACACGTTGAAAGCTCCACCATAAAACAACAACAACAACAAAAACAACCGGAAGAGCAGGGAGACATCATGACTAAAATCACTGAGCGCAGCATGGGCAATCACAGAAGTTAGAAAGGCTGAGACAGAAACCAAATCGTGATCGTAATGATCGACAAAGTTGTGGATGATAATGAAGCCATGGGGACCAATAGTCCCATTGGTGTGTTGATCTGCAGACTTTCTTTCATCATCATTATATCCAATGTCATCAAGTGCGGGAAATACAGACATCAGCAGGGAAGAAATCAACCGTGAGTGGCTCCACTGTTTAAATTTAAACCCACGGTACACACGGTTTTGAGCAGGAACCGACCTACGCTGAATAGATGAATTAATAAATGAATACATAAGAGAGCAAATAAGTAGTGATGAATAAATGAAGTTCAAGAGAAAAGTTTTAGCAAGCATGAATTCAACCATGCTCTGGCATACTTGCAAGGATGTACCCACACACACACACACACACACACACACACACACACACACACACACACACACACACACACAACGTAGATGTAAAAACCACAAACTGGGTTTCAAATGCATTTTTAAGAACATGTAAATCTACGGAAAGGATGCAAAGTTTACATTTACTGTTCAGACACCAGATCCATTATTACTGCGAAAGCATTATGTTTTAACGATGACCTTTTTTCAACTTCTTTTTCAGACATTTGAATATGAACATTGGGAAAATCAACTCGCAAACACAAAACAAAAACAAACAAACAAACAAACAAACAAAAAACCCGAACAAACAAAAGACAAAAATTTTCCGGGTTTTTGATCTGTTGACAACTCCACTGTATAGGCTGGCAGAGAGAGAGAGAGAGAGAGAGAGAGAGAGAGAGAGAGAGAGAGAGAGAGCTCTGTGGTCTAGTCCGCCTACCGAGAAAGTCAATCCACCGGCAAATCGCCACAGAATTACAGACTGTCCGAACTGCTATTAATCCCTGACCACAAAGAATACCGCTTTCTTTCTGGGTGCCAGAGAAGTCAACCCCAAAGACACATGTTGATGACAGGCACTTCATGTGAGGGTTTCCTGCTTTTTTTGTCATAATCTGTTTGTCACATACCCAAAGGAGAGCATGTTTTTTCAACCGTTACGTTTGTTGTTTGTTTATATGCCAAAACATTTACGCGAAAACGAAGTCATTGAATTCTAGTGCAGATCCGCAATTCAGATCGTTCAGTAAGACAACTACAAATGTTATTATGGGAAACGGGACATAACCAATTTCAACAAAACTCGTTGGAGACATGGACCCAAGGACGAAGCCACGGAATTTTGGAGCAGATCTGCAGTGCGCATCATGCGGTTGCACAAAGTGTTCAGATTGCTGATAAGATTATTCCACATTTCTGTGAAGGTACTTGTACGTTCTGGGCTTCAAGCCGTACAAATCCCGCCCGAGGAGTGGGTCGAAGTCATGATTGTCATTACCACAACCGAACGGTCTAATCACTGGACTGCAGGACCCGTTAATGATGATGTTGATGATGATGATTGTCTTAATAATATTATCATCATCATTATTATTGTTGTTGTTATTATCATTATTATCATCATCATCATCATCATTATCATTGTTACCATTATTGTATGAACATCGACAATCACATACGCAAACAATCAAAACGCACTACATCCCCCCCCTCCCCCGCCCTTTCCCACATACCCTCCCCTTCCCTTCCCTTCCCCTCACCACCCCACATCCAGCTTTCTTAATCGTCTTACGTGCCTCCACGTAACCTTTCGTCCACTCGCAACGACGCGTCCGCTCAAAACAAAACAAGTTTTGTTTTTTAAAATCATGCCTCAAACGTGTCGCGTGTCACAGGTTTAAAGAAATCAGTCGTCCCCCCCCCCCCCTCCCCTCCCCCTCCACCCCCTTGCCAATCCGACCTCGTGTGCGACAAGCCTTAAAAAGCAAGTCCTCGTCGTTTTTGCCCGTGTACCGGTTAGCCTGGCCAGACAGAAACAGCTGTTCCGCGCTCTCCCCACGTGTCCAAATGGCATTAACGGCAGGCAAAACAGAAAACACAGACTTCGCCGCCTTTGCAGTTTGAAACTGGTTTAGTAATTGTATGCCGGGCGCCCGTCATGAGCGTAAAGGGAGGGAAGGGGGAGGGGGGGTTGGCAAAGTGGGGAGGGGGCAGGATCGGATGAGCGTTGCAGATGGTTCGTGTTTTAGCCTGGAGACGTCACCAGAGAAGGTGGAAGGCGTCGGGGAGGGGGAGGGGGAGGATGGGAGTGGGAGAGGAGGGGACGGAGGGAGGAAATGCCATTCCTTTTTCAACAGGTGTGTGGTTTGCCAGCTGAGAGTCCTCCTACCGCGAGGCCGTGTCTCTTTGCTCCTCCTCCTTCTCCCTGTGGGGGAGGTGGATGGGTAGTGTGGAGGGAGGGGCGAGAGAGGTGGGGAAAGAGAGAGAGAGAGAGAGAGAGAGAGAGAGAGAGAGACAGAGACAGAGACAGAGACAGAGAGACAGACAGACAGACAGAGACAGAGACAGAGAGAGAGAGAGAGAGAGATTCTTGACAGCTCCTAGAGCCTTTTTAGTGATAGCCATTAAAGACGTTAATCAATCGTTATTCATTTTCTTATCATCATCTTTAGTAGTGGTAGTAGTAGCAGTTGTTGTTGTTGTTGTAGTTGTAGTAGTAGTATTGTTGTTGTTGTTGTTGTTGTCATTGTCATCGTTGGTGTTGTTGTTATTGTTATTGTTGTTGCTGTTATCATTACTGTCGTCGATGTTGCCATTTCACTGTGATTGTCTATGTTCACCAAAAGCCTTTGGGGGCTATTCCATTAGTCGGCTTAGCGATGAAGAATGTAGTATAGACATATGTCAATCATCATAAATATCATTATTATTATTATTATTTTCATCATCATCACTGTTATTATTAGTGTTATCATCATTGTTGAAATCATGATTACCATTGTTGTTATTCTTATTCTTGTTATCATTGTTATTTTTGCTGTTGTTTATTATTGTTGTTGCTGTCGTTGTTTTTGCTGTTGTCGTTGTTGTTCTTGGTTGTTTTTGTTGTTGTTTGTTTGTTTTTGTTGTTGTTTTTTTTTTTACTGTAGTCGTTGCTGTGTTGTTGTTGTTGTTGTTGCTATTTCACATCAACTGTTCATGTTCATCGAGCCTTTTGGGTTTTTTTCTATCCGTCTGCTCAGCGGTGTAACTTTTACCGAGTGAGAGAACCCGGCAAAATAATTCGAGTATCTCAAAGCGATAAAAACACATTAAACACGGGCAATTTACGCTCCGCATGCAGACGCCGAGCTGTGAAGCAGGCTATCATTTTCCGTCCTGTCCTGTCTTCCATCCGTCCGTCTGTCGGTCTGTCTGTTTCCCAACCAGAGAAGTCAAAAACAGAGAGAGAGAGAGAGAGAGAGAGAGAGAGAGAGAGAGAGAGATCCTATGGCAGAAATTTTCTTATCAGTAGTATAATAATGATAGCGTTTCCTTTAAAGCGCCAGGAAGTATCCTGGAGATATAAGGAATGAGAGTAAAACAGGTAAGTGCATGTTTTACCATATTACACAGGTACTTGTGTGAGGTCATGTCCACAAAGGATAAGATTTGGAGTTCTCTCACTTCTGTGCAAAGCGAATCAAAGCTGAAGACATTTGAAAATAAAGTCTTTGTAATTGTAAAAAAAAAAAAATTAAGTGTATGACCGAATACTTCACCCTCTTGCCTGACAAATACTTCTTTTTCTGTCTCCGCAACCTATTCCTTTGGAGTTTGCTACATTTATACTAGCTGCGTGTTTCATTTTTACAACAATATGGGAAGTTTGTAAGGGTTATACATCTACTGACGGATTACGTTTGGGGTGTTTTTACTTCTGTACGAAACAAAACAAAGATCAACAGTGAAAAGAGATACAAACTAGAACATTTAGAAAAGGAACAAAAGAGAGAACAAAGAAAACAGACAGAAACAGAAGAAACCACATGTTTAATTTTCTTGAAATGCAGTTCATTTGCTAAAAAAATCACAGGAAATAAGTTTCAAAACAAAATAATTAGTAACCCTTTGACTAGCTCCAAGGTTTGTCCGTGCTTAATCGCGTTAAGAAACGTTTTCAGTGTCAACGGCAGCAAGAAGTGGAAATAATCTCCATCAAGTGATTGCGTTTGTTTATTTAACAGTATCTATGTACTGCGGGAAGAAAAGGAAAAAAAAAATGTATGACTGCATAAATCACCTTCTTGCTCGGTGGGTGCCGCGTTTTCGATCCCTCTAAGCTGATTGCTTTTCCTTTCGAGGCTGCTGTAATTTGGACATGCTGCCTGTTTTCAGGAATATTTTCGTTTATTTATTCATCTAATATTACACTTACAGATCTGTTATATAAAAAAAGACAAAGATTAAAAAGAATAGCGGAAGGGCGGGGGTGGGGGTGGGTGGGTATGCAGGTTCAAAAGTATGGAGATGGTGAATGACAAACCGTTTTTGAAGTCGTGAATCAATGTTCGAGGTAGGATGTGATTTTCATCTGTAGGGTTATGATTTTTTTTTATGTGCAAGTGTTTCCCCTATATCTCTAACACAGTTTCGTTGATGTTCGTTTTTATTTTTATTCCATTTTGTTTCGTTTCATTTTGTTTCATTTATTTTTTTTACTAATTTAAAGATCTGTCTTGTTTTCACACCAAAAGGATTTTTCAAGGTATCGGGATGCCAACAAACGGTAACACTTCATGTAAGGTGAAAGAGAAATGAAAAATATTCAGTCACAACAACGCCCACCCATTCCCTTAGCACATCCACCCCTATCTTTCTTCTAATTAGCGGTGCCTTTTAGTTATTTTATCATTTAATTTATTTGTATAATTTCACTTCGTTTTTGTTTTGTTTTTTGTTTTTTTTGAAAAGATGGGTGGCTAGGTACAAAGGGGGAGAAGGCAAGGTATTGGAAGGGGGGGGGGGGGGGGAGGAGGGGAAGTAGCGACCACCCAGCGCTGTCTGTTAACCTCACTATCCCATCCCACCGCCCGACCTCCCCATCTTTTGGTCATCAGTCTCTTTCTTTTTCTGTTTTCTGTTGTTTTTGTTTTCGACGGTGTAAACCGTGTAATGGTGGCGTGCCTTTTAAATGTGTTTGCAGTCCCACCCATCACCTCTCCCTTTCCCTTCCCTTCCCTTCCCTTCCCGTTGTGCCCTTAACCCTCTTTCCCTGTTTTCCTTCCATGCAGAACTGCCTTTGGATGTAAAGAAAAAGAGCTTGCACACACACACAACACACACAAGAGAGAGAGAGAGAGGGAGAGAGAGGAGAGAAGAGAGATGAGAGAGAGAGAGAGGAGAGAGAGAGAGAGAGAGAGAGATGCATGTGACCCTCACTGGAGGAACTTAGAAGCGTGTAGAAAACTCAGGTGAGAGTTGTTTTTGTGTGTGTGTGCCTCCTTCCCTTTAATTAAACGTAGGCCGGTCTGTGAAAGGGGTAAGTTGTCTCTGGAATGGTGCTGACGTTTGACACTGCCCTTTCTATGGAGATGGAAGGCATTGGGGCCAAGTTACACTGTCATCTTTAATCGTGCATGTCTGGCATCAACCTTTGAGCTCTCAGGCTTGTGAAGTACAGTATTTTAGACTATCTATCTATCTATCTATCTATCTATCTATCCAGAGAGAGAGGAGAGAGTGAGAGAGAGAGAGAGAGAGAGAGAGAAAGAGAGATGTCTTTAAGGGCTAAAGATCATGGGGATTCTTGTTGTTAATTGTCATCTTTTGTTTAGTTTCTGTTCCGTTTTGTAATTGCCCAGCACGCCACAAATAGAAATACTCTTTCATTGTAGAGATTTGTTGTTGTTGTTTTTATTTCACACATTAGTCAGGTATTCTACCGTAGAGATGCTGGGGTTGCCTGATCCTACAGTACGTGAAAAACTTTTGTCTCAAATATTTAGCTATGCAAATTAGATGGGGGAAACGCGAACGGCATGCAAGAACATTTTCTTGTCTGTCGTATGCATAATTATCCCGCCATGATTCTGCTATCAAAGACCTGATGCCTGGTCAAAACATTTTTTTTTTATTGTAGCACACCGAGCTCGTAATTAGACACTGCGAAGTAAACTCTTGCTCGTGCCCAGTATAATCATGGACATTTTTGCTGCCATTCTGAACTTTTTGCGGTTCTGTCGTGAGGACGAAGGTGTAAAACAAGTTCCTTCGCTCAATTTCAGACGCCTGTTGTCCCTGTCTCGTCTTTGGAAAGGTAAACACTAGCCTGAATGTCACTTGTCAAACCCATTCTACCGGGTATAGGAGGATCGATGAACGCTCTCAAGAGACAGACCAGAAGTTCTGAATGGCCATACTGAAGGACTGGACTGGCAGCGAAACCTCTGATCTGATGCGCATAACTGAAGACTGAGGGTTGTGGAGATTCCTGACTGGCTGATGAACGTGCCGTCACAGCACAGCGCCTCTCTGGTGTTGTGGGACAACAACCATGATCATGCTACTGCTGCTACTGATGGTAATGATACTACTGCTACTACTACTACTACTACTACTACTACTACTACTACTACTTACTCTGGTGTTATGGGACAATAACCATGATCATACTACTACTGCAACTGATGGTAATGATACTACTACTACTACTACTACTACTACTACTACTACTACTACTACTACTACTACTACTACTACCTCTCTGGTGTTATGGGGACAAACCCCATGACCATACTACTACTGCTACTAATGGTAATGATACTACTACTACAACTACTACTACTACTACTACTACTTACTACCTCTCTGGTGTTATGGGACAATAACCATGATCATACTACTACTGCTACCGATGGTAATGATATACTACTACTACTATACGACTACTACGACCACTACTACTACTACTACTATACTACTACACTACTACTACTACTACTACTACCTCTCTGGTGTTATGGGACAATAACCATGATCATACTACTACTGCTACTGATGGTAATGATACTACTACTACTACTACTACTACTACTTGTCACGACCGACCCTGGAGGTCTGCCCTGACAGGATCGGTCTAGATGGGAGTGAAGGGAATGGCTGACCTCGCACGCCTCGCAAGAGCCCACACGAGAAAGATTACGATACAACACCCCATTTATTCACACCCGCAAAATAAGCATTCCAACACACACACCATGCACAATCACAATCAAGCACTCCAACGCACACAACATGCACAATCACAATCAAGCACTCCAACACCCACAACATGCACGATTATAAATAAACATTTCACCATACGACGTACACAATCACAATTACAGCATTCCAGCACATATGACATATACACAATTATAAAGAAACATTTCCAGCATCGATCCCTTCTAACACCATGGAGTGCGTCCACACCCCTGCCTCTGTCAAGTCTACTGGGAGCACCCTGTCGCACTAGGTGCTCCGAACCGGGTCGGTTCTCGCAGGGAGTCGCTCAAAGCCGACACCCTCGACTCACAAGCAGGCAGTGAAGAGCGTGTCCCGGAGGGGGGGGGGGGGGGGGGGGGGAAACGTGGCGCTGTTACTGGAGGTCCTGGACGGGGGTCAGGGCCGGCCAGTCAAGACGGCGGGCTCCTCTACCAGTCCGCGGTCCGACCAGGGCGTGGCCTCGACCAGCGCGTGGCACCATCCAGTCCGCGGTCCCAGCCAGAGTGTGGCTCAACCAGCACGTGGCACATCCAGTCCGTGGTCTCAGCAGAGCGTGGCCTCAACCAGCACGTGGCACCATCCAGTCCGTGGTCTCAGCCAGAGCGTGGCCTCAACCAGCACGTGGCACCATCCAGTCCGTACTCCGGGTGAAGCCCCCGAAAGGGGGGGGGGGGGAAACGTAGCTGGAGGAGAGGAGAAAGGGAGGGAAGAAGAAGGAAGGAGGAAGGAAGAAGGGTACTGGAACCCCGCCGTCAGTACAGTCTGACCCATGCTGTCAAATCTTAACAGCCACTCGCATGATGGGCGAGGGGAAGTCTACTAAACGCACACAGTAAACCATCGAACCAGGAATGTTCACTAGGGTCTTCTCACACGATGCAGGTAAAAGACTGCATTAAATCAACAGGTTATAAAACAAATATGAATTATCTTCACCCTTCTCTCACTCAATTTAACATTCACCTTTCTTAGGAAATAACCAACACAGCGACCATCGCTTTATAACTGCCACCACATTTGCAAATAATAATTCAATGGCATAATTGTCACATTTTATAGCCACATTTCAAAATAACACAAATCTCCAACCACGCATCCAAACGACAAATCATGCGTACGCACGCTCGCGAACATAAAACTCGTTCTCTTGCACACACAAACAGACGGTGGCCGAAGGATAAGAGTCCGGCGAATGTGACAGGGGCGGACGAGCGAGACACAGCAAGTTCCAACCCTGAATCACCAGGTTCTCTCCCATCCCCACCGACTACCGCATCACCAGATGCATAAACAGGAGAAAGAATTTTGGAAATAATTTAGAATGGCCAGGTTAAAGATTGAATTAACCAGAGAAAAGGTCTCACACAATATTTCTCTTACAATTCGAAACAAAGAAAATTGCGCAAAGAGAAGACTAAGCCGGCTACAACAACAAACCAAAACAAACAAACCACGAAACTGATGCTTACCAGCTACCCGTGGGTGACCCAGAAGAGGCGGGTCAAACGACTCTCTCTGCCCTCTGTCCAGTCGAGAGGACAGAGGCACAGTGGCGGAAAAAGAAGAAGTGATGTCCCTCTCCTACAGGCCGACTGTAGGAACTGAAGATACCGACTGTACCCTCGATGATACGGTGAAGAACCGAGACCGGAGCAGGCGCTCCCAGAGACATCTTCCGCTCGAGTGAGAGCTAACCTTCCTCAGCAATGGCGGCCAACATGCCATGCTGCGTCACTGAGTGAGCATACCTCAAACTAAAAGAAATGAAGCACGTGCGACAGGTAAAAAGACAGGCGAGAGGCCGATAGACAGCAAGTTCGAGAGAAAGGTACCAGCCACCCGTGAACCTGCAGGATGAATAGCACGGGCAGTGGAATTAGAGAGAGAGAGAGAGAAAAAGCAAACCGAAGTTGAGCTGAACTACACCAAGGTGCAACCGCACCACAAGCCACATCAAGGGACGGATACACGACAACAGCAACGACAATAAACAAACGAATAATTCCGCCACCCTAGATGGGTCAAACGTCGTAGGCCTCGTGACAAACTCGTGACACTACTACTACTACTACTACTACTACTACTACTACCACTACTACTACTACTACTACTACTACTACTACTACTACTACTACTACTACTACTACTACTACTACCTCTCTGGTGTTATGGGACAATAACCATGATCATACTACTACTGCTACTAATGGTAATGATACTACTACTACTACTACTACTACTACTACTACTACTACTACTACTACTACTACTACTACTAACTACTGCTACTACTACTAATACTACTACTGCAAGCTCTACAATACTGCAGCTAATCCTATTACTACTACTGCTACTGCTGCTATGACTAGTAACAACTGTGATGATGATTATAATACCAAGTAGAATATACGGGACAATAATTATCAATATTAGTGATGATAATAAAAGCAATGATGGTGATGATTACGACAATGATGATGATGATGATGCTGATGATGATTGTTGCTGTTGTTATCATTATTGTTATCATTATCATCATCGTCATTATTATTATTATTATTATTATTATTGTTATTATTATTATTATCATCATTATTATTATTATCTATCATTATTGTTATCATTATCATCATCATCATTATTATTGCTATCATCTTTACTATTATTATTATTGTTATTGTTATCATTCACTGAAGAAAATTAAATGGCATGTTGGACCAACATTTTGTTGTCGACCCTACGCACATTGATGTAATATATACAGTTTTTACAAAATTCGAGCGTCAATTTTATCCAGCGAGATATTATCAATTTCTTTTATGTGAAAAAAAGCCGACTCAAATTTATCTATCAAAAGCTGCTGAAATGGAATTAAAATGCATGACGATTTATTTATTTCGAAAAAAAGAGGAGGGGGAAGAGAGGGGAGAGGGAGAGAGAGTTTGGAGAGAGAGAAGAGAGAGAGAGAGAGAGGAGAGATCCCATGTAAACCCTCATGGGGGGCCCTTGAAGCGTGAAAGAAAACTCAGGTGAATTTTTTTTGGTGTGTGTGTCCCTCCCCCCTTTAAATTAAACGGGGCCCGGGTTGTGAAAGGGGAAAAGTTGTCTTGGAATGGTGCTGAGTTTGACATCCCCTTTCTAGGGGAAAAGGAAAGGGCTTTGGGGGCCCCAATTTTCCCTGTCATCTTTAATCGTGCATGTCTGCTAAACCTTTGACTCTCAGGCGGTGAAGTAAAAAAAATTTTAACTATCTATCAATCTATCTTTTCTATCTATCTACCCGGGAGAGGGGAGAGAGAGAAGATGAGGAGAAAAGAGGAGGAGAGAAAGAAATGTCTTTAACCCCCTAAAAAAACATGGGGTTTCCCTTTTTGGGAAAATTGTCATCTTTTTTTTTAAAGTTTCTTTTCCTTTTTGTAATTCCCCAGCCCGCCAAAATAGAAAAAACTCTTTAAATTGTAGAGTTTTGGTTGTTTGTTTTGTTTTTATTTCAAAAATTGGGTAGGTTTTTCAAACCGAAAGAATCGGGGGGTTGTTTTCCTACCATACTAAAAAACTTTTGTCTAAAAATTTTAGCTATGAAAATTGGGATGGGGGGAAAACGCGAACGGCATGCAAGAAAAATTTCTTGTCTGCCCGATGCAAAATTTAAATCCCCCCATGATTTGAATAAAAGACCAAAAATCCCTGGTCAAAACATTTTTTTTTATTGTAGCCCCGAGCTCGTAATTGACACTGCGAAAAAATCTGCTGGGCCCCCAGATAATCAGGGAAAATTTTTGCTGCCATTCTAAAACTTTTTGCGGTTCTTCGTGGGGCAAAGGTGAAAAAAAATTTCCCCCCTTCGCTCAATTTCAGACCCCTTTTTTGCCCCTGTCTGTTTTGGAAAGGAAAACACTTGCCTGAATGTAAATTGCCCAAAACCCCCCTTAAAACGGGGAATAGGAGGATCAAATAAAACGTTTCCCCAAGGACAGCCAGAAGTTCTAAAAGGGGCCATATAAAGGGGACTGGATGGCACGAAACCTCTGATTTTGATGCGAAAAATTTAAGGGATGGGGGTTTGTGGAGTTTCCCCTGACTGGCTAAAGAACGTCCCCGGGCCAGCACGGGCCCCCTTCTTGGTGTTGTGGGACAACAACCATAAATCATGCTTACGTCTACTGGGGGAATTTTTACTACTGCAAATTATAAAACTCCCTACTAAAACTACATACTACTACTACTACTCCCTGGGGGTTTGTTATGGGACAATAACCATGATCAACTACAACGAAACTGAGGGAAAAGATACTACCCCTAACTACTACTACTACTATTTTACACAAACTACTACTACTACTATTTACTACTACTACCTCTCTGGTGTTAGGGGGACAAACCCCATGCCTTAAAACTACTACTGCACAATGGGAAATTTATAAACTACTAAAACAACACACTTTACAAACTACTATACCTCTCGGGTTTTTTATGGGACAATAACCTTGATCATAATTAAGGCTCCCGAGGGTAAATACTACAAACTACACTACGACTACTACGCCCACTATTTCACACAAATACTACTACAACTATTTCTACTACTACTACACTACCTCTCGGTGTTAGGGGAAACAATAACCATGATCTTAAAAAAAAGCAAAGATTTTAATGATACTACTACTATCAACTCTACTAAAACTTGTCACGACCGCCCCCGGGAAAGGTCGGGCCCTGACGGAAAGGGTCTAGATGGGAGTGAAGGGAATGCGACCTCGCACGCCTCGCAAACCCACACGAGAAAGATTACATACAACCCCCCTTTTATTCACACCCGAAAAATTTAAGCTTTCCCCAAAACACACACCATGCAAAAAACCAAAATCAAGACTCCAACGACACAAATGCAAAAACCACAATCAAGCACTCCAACCCCCCCAAAACATGCACGATTATAAAAAAACATTTCCCCAATCGACGTACACAATCAAAATTTACACCCATTCCAGCACATATGAATATACAAATTAAAAAGAAAAAAATTTCAGCTCGCCCCTTCTAACACCATGGATGCGTCCACCCCCCTGCCTTGCCCAAGTCTACGGGGAGCCCCCTGTCGCACTGGGGCCCAACCGGGTGGGTTTCTCCCCAGGGGCGCCAAAGCCGACACCCTCGACTCACAAAGCGGCGTGAAGGGTGCCCCGGGGGGGGGGGGGGGGGGGGGAAACGTGGGTTTGGTTACGGGGAGGTCCGGGGCCGGGGGTCGGGCCGGCCACCCCCAAGCGGGGGGCTCCTCTCCCCAGTCCGCGGCCCCGACCGGGGCGGGGCCTCGCCCAGGGGTTTGGCACCATCCAGTCCGGGGGCCCCGGGCCAGAGTGTGGCCTCAAAAAGCCGGGCCCCCATCCAGTCCGGGGTTCAGCCAGAGCTTTGGCCTCAACCAGCACGGGGAAACCATCCAGTCCTTTGGTTTTCACCCCCAGACGGGGCCTCAACCAGACGTGGAACCACCCCGGGCCCCGTACCCGGGGTTTTGAAGCCCCCAAAGGGGGGGGGGGGGGAAAGTAGCTGGGGGGAGGGGGAAAAGGGGAGGGAAGGAAAAAAGGAAGGAGGAAGGAAGAAGGGTACGGGAACCCCCGGGCCGTCATTACGTCGACCCATGTGTCAAATCTTAAAAAGCCCTGCATGATGGGCGGGGGGAAGTTACTAAACGAAACACAGAAAAACCCATAAAACCAGGAATGTTCACTAGGGTCTTTCACACAAAGCGGGAAAAAGGGACTGCAAAAAATTTCAAAGGTTTAAAAACAAATTAATTTAAATTCTTCCCCCTTTCTCACTCCTTTTAAAAATTCACCTTTCTTAGGAAAAACCCCAAACACGGGAAACCATCGTTTTTAAAAACCCCCCCGGGGGGGGCCCCCCCCCAAAAATTTTGCAAATAATAATTCAAGGGGCATAATTTCAAAATTTTATGCCACATTTAAAAAATAACAAAAATTTCCCCAACCACGAATCCAAACAAAAAAATCATGCGTACCCCACGCTCGGAACATAAAATCCGTTCCCCCTTGCACACAAAAAACGACGGTGGCCAAAAAGGAAAAAGAGCCCGGGCAATGTGACAGGGGGGGACAGCGAGACCAAGCAATTTTCCAACCCTGAATCACCGGGTTCTCTCCCATCCCCACCGACTACGCAACCAATGCATAAACGGGAGAAAAAATTTTTGGGAAAAAAATTTTTAGAAGGGGCCGGGTTAAAGATTGAATTAACCAGAGAAAAGGTCTCACACAATATTTCTTTTAAAATTTTTCGAAAACAAAAAAAAATTTGGGGGCGCAAAAGAAAAGTAAGCCGGCTAACAACAAAAAACCCAAAACAAAAAACCACGAAACGAGTTTAACCAGTCCCCGTGGGTGCCCAGAAAGGGGGTCAAACGACCCCTCCCCTCCCCTCTGCCAGCCCCCCCCGGGGCCCGAGGCAACAGGTGCGGAAAAAGGAAAAAATTGATGTCCCGTTCCTCGGGCCCGGGAACGTAGGAACTAAAGATCCCGACGTACCCCCGTTTAAAACGGTAAAAAAACCGAGCCCCGGAGCAGGCGCCCCAGAGACTTCTTCCGCTCGAGGTGAAGAGCAAACCCTTCCCCAGAAATGGCGGCCAAACATCCCAGGGCCTGCGTAAACTGAGTGGAAAAAAACCTCAAACAAAAAAAAAAGAAAGACTTTGGGGACAGGTAAAAACAGGCGAGAGGCCAAATAGACGCAATTTTAGGAAAAAGGGTTACCAGCCACCCTTGAACCTGCAGGATGAATAGCAGGGAAGGAAAAAAAGGGGAAAAGGGGCTTTCGGGCCCCACTTCCCCCCTCACTCGTTGGGGCAAAAAAAACCCCAAAATTTGCCCCTTCCCCTGTTCTTTTACAAGTAAGACTTCAAAAAACCCAAAAAATAACGATTATTAAAAACAAACTACTGGTAGGGTTGTCCTTTTTAAAAACAAATTTTTACAAAATTTTTTTAAAAAAAAATTTCAAAACTTTTCCCCACCCTCCACATTACGGGATCCCCCAAGGGTCAAATTTTAAAGCCCCTTAGGGCGCCCTGGGGCCCCCAACCCAGACCCAAAGAGGATCACAAAAAATTTGTGGCTGGGATGCAAGATTTTTGGGGAAAAACCCCTTTTAAAGTGGAAATTTCAAAACATTTGGGTTTTGGCCTATTTTCCCGTTTGTCAAAATTGGGGGCAATTTTTCTCACCCCCATTTTCAGGGGCCCCTTTCCCTAGGACACCACATTGTGGTTGGGGGCTTTTTAAAAACCCACGCCAGTGACCCAGACTTTAACATTGTGGTTTGCGGGCTTTTATCCGGGCGCCAGGGGACCAAACAAAACACAAAAATTGGGAAAAGGGTCCAAATAGGGCAAAAGAGGGCAAATTAAGATTTTTCAAAACCCACCAAACAAGCAAAAAAACCACCGCAGGAAATTTTCCCCAACTTTACATTTTTTGGGGGGTTTAATATATATATACGTAAAAACTAAAGCTTTTTTAATTTTTTGGTTTTTTTTTGCTTTTAAGGGGGGGTTTTAAATAAAAATTGTTTTTTTTTTTCCAAGCAGAAAAGTTTTAAAAGGTTAAACAACAACTGTGTTTTTAAAGTATTTTTTTAGTAGCTACTTTACAATATTTATTTTTAAAAATTTTAGAAAATTTTTAAAACAAAAAAACAAAAACTTTTAAAAAATCAATTTTCCCCTCACTGATCTAAAAATAGAAAATTTCCCCGGGGGAAGGAATTATTTTTTTTTTTCATATTTTAAAGGGGAAAAAATTACTTTAAAAAAAAATTTAAAAAAAAATAAAATAAAAAAATAAAAAAAAAAAAAAAAAAAATTTAAAAAAAAAAAATTTAAAAAAAAAAAAAAAAAAAAAAAAAAAAAATTTTTAAAAAAAAAAAAAAAAAAATTTAAAAAAAAAAAAAAAAAAAAATTTTAAAAAAATTTTTTTTTAAAAAATTTTTTTTTTTAAAAGTCCCCTTTAAAAGCCCCCTCAAGTTCTTAGTTAATTTTTTAAAAAAAAGTCACTTTTTTAAAAGTTCTTACTCAAGTTTTTTCCCCAGTCATCCCCCAAGTCACTTCTAAGTTTTTATTTAAATCATTTTAAAATTTGTCCTCAATTCATCCTCAAGTATCCTTAAGTCACCCAAGTAACTTCAAGTTTTCTATTTAAAGTCATTTCCCAAAAGTTCTTATTTAAAGGGTCATCCTCAAGTCATCCTCAAGCCCATCCTCTAAGTACAACCAAGTTTTTTATTAAAGTTTTTAAAATTAAAAAAAAATTTAAGCTATTTTTTTAATTTAAAAAAGAAAGATGTCTAAAAATAACACACACCCTCAAAAAAGGCATCTTTTGGGGAAAGTCTTCTCAGCGTTCTCCCGCTTAGTTTTAAAGGGAAGGTCTTACACCCGAAGCAACCGCTTTGTTTTAAAATTCTGGTCTAGGGAAAATGTCTTTTTTAGACTCCGTTTTTTAATTTTTTGGGACACCATCATTTTATAATGCGCCTGACTATTTTTAATAAAAAAATTTAAAAAAAGGCTAAAATTTTTATTAAAATTTAAAAATGGATAAAAAAAAATGCTTTTTTTAAAAGGGGGGTTTTTGGCTTTGTGGGTCTTTTTTTTTGCATTTTTTGGCTAAGTTTTTTTTGATTGCTTTTGTTTTTTTTGCCATCTTTTTAAAATTTTATAGCCGCAAAAATGCCCCCAACAGCAGAAATTTGGCGCCAAAAATGGAAAACAGTTTTAAGTTAAAATTTTCCCAAGAAGATTTTTGGGCCCCTTTTTTCCACAGGGATTTTTTTAGGGGCTTTTAAAATTAACTTGTTTTTGGGTTGGGGGTTTTTAGGGTTTTCATAAGAGTCTTTTTCGGAAAACTTTAATTTTTTTTTGTTGTTCCACTCTGTTTTTTTTTTTTCCCCTCCCTTCCCAAACACGCCCGGTTTTTTAAAGGGCTCCCCCTGATTCAGCGTTTCTGTTTGATTTCCGGCTTGGTTATTTTCCCTTCCACCTGATTCAATTTTTTTCCTGATTCTGGATTTTCTGGCTCGGATCATTTTAAGGGGAAAAAAAAATTTATATGATTAAAATTAAAAACCCAAATGATTAAGGGCGATAACAATTTTTTCCAAATCTAAGTATAAATCACATTTTTGAAAACTCTAATGACTTTGTTTAAAACGGGACCCTTGCGTTAAATCATACTTAAGTCTTGTTAAAAAAACAAGGGGAGCAAATCAACGACTAGTTTAGTTTTCAAACAAAGAACCTTTTTTGGGCCCAACGTTTTTTTACCATTCTTAAACCCCAGCTCGCTTAAAACCTTTGGGATCTTTAAAATGTCTTGTGGGCGACTTCTGTTGAATCTTTTCAATGCTAAATTTCCCATTTCCCGGGGAACGTTTTTTTTTTTCCACACGCTCCCAAAAAAAAAAAATACAACCCCCCTTTTGGGGGGGCAAAACACTTGGCCATAAAACTTGGTTTTTCTTAAGTTTCAGGAAGGTTTAGGCTGCCTTGTAGCTGTAGGAATCATAAATGTTAAGTTTTTTTTTTAAATTAAAATTTATTTTTTTTTCCCAAAAAAGAGCCCCAAAAAAAACTGTTGCAAACCCAAAAAAACCCTTTTCTGTGTTTTGGGGGCCCTAATTTGTAGGATTCCAATGGGGTTTAAAAAGTTTTTAAAAATTTAAAAACCCACAGATCTTGGAAAATAGACTTTGAGGATTCAGCAAAGCTGTTTTGCTATCTTGAGCTTGGGGTTGCCACGAAAAAATTTTCTATTTAAAGAAGGAAAAAATTCAGAAAATTTAAAAAATATGTAAAAAAAAAAAAATACATTTATAAAAAAGGGCTTCACCCCCCTTTAATGAAGGCGGCGTTTGTGGTGAATGCGTTTGGGGTTTTAGGGGCAGTAATTTTTGCATTTAGAAAACCTGCGGGATGACAGCGAGAGAAAAAGACATAACAAAGCCTTGGAGAAACTCGCGGGCCAAGACCCCTATGAAAGGCAGATAAACTTGAGCAGTTATTTTTTAAAAAAAAGACACACTGAAAAAACCCGGGGAAAGCAGTTAAAAATTTTTAAAAATGTTGATAACCCAATTTAAAAACAATATTATTTTGAAAACAGGAAAAACCGGGTCGGACTTGGCCCCCACCAAATTCAGTGACTTTTATAAAACCATCAGAAAAACAAAAGATGAAAAGAAATCGCTTTTTAATTGTGTTGGTATGCCCTTTTGTGTTTTTTGTTGCACATAAAAAGGGTTTTGAGAATAAAAAATGAACAAAATCTTTTATTAAACCAAAAGGATGGGGGAAAGGGGAAATCACGGAAAATCAAAAAGCTAACCCAAGCAGGGGATTCATTTGAACAAACGCAAAAAAAAGGTTTATCTAAAAAAGCGTTTTGGAAAATTTTATTTCCCCGGCCTAACAAAAAACAGAGACCGATTTTTGGGGAAAACACAACTCCAAACAACCCCCATCAAATGGTTCTTTTTTTTAAACCCTCTGATGGGAAATTAGACAAAAAAGTTTTAAAATTTCGCACTCACAGTAAATTGGGACATGGTTTCCAAGATAAAAAGTTTGCAGACCCATTAACGCAAAAGAGTCTTTTGCTTTCTTTTCGTGCTTTTTCCAACATATACCAAGGGCCCTTAATTTTCCCCTCGCATTTTAAAGTCGTTTAAAGGGAAAAAGAAAAAAAAGGGCCAATTTGAATCTTTATTGTTAAAACACCAATTTACTTTTAGAAGAGGCATTCCCGGATTAAGATAAAGGCTTTATTTGAAAACTTTAAAAAAAAGTTAGCCAAAAGGGATTTTTCCCTCCCATATCACAGAGGAAAAAAGACAATTTCTCGCAACACAAAAGGGGGTTTGAAAAAGCCCTCGTTTTGCGCGCAAAAAATTTAATGAAGAATTTAAAAAAGGCCTAAAACCGTAAAGCAATAAAAAGAAAAAAAAAATAAATGTTGCTGAAGGACCCCATCCCCCCAGCAAACTTTCCCTTTTGGGGTTTGAAAGAAAGGGGACCTTTTTTCCCGGAAAAGAAAGCAAAAGGGGGGGACACTCGCTCAGGGAAACCCGTTTCCATTTGGAGTGTTCCCCATATGAAAAAAAAAAAATTTTGTAAAGATGAATCCCCCGTGTATTATTTTACGAGAAACTGAAAACAAAAAAACAACCAGCTCCTCAAAGATCTTTGTGAAAAAAGAACCCCAGATAATTCCCCCAGACACATTTCCCCTTTTTAAATTTAAATTTTACGTAAAATATTTTTTTTTTAAAAGGGAAGGCCAAAAGGGGAAAGGCAAAAACGAAAAAAAAAAAAAATTGGAAAAGGGAAAGAGCCTTTAAAATGAAACGGGAATTTTTGGGGGTTTAAATTGTTTTAAGGAAATTTTTTCTGGGGAAAAAATTAAAAGCATGCTAAACTTTCCATTCACCAAAAACTCAAACCCCCCAAAGGGGAAAAAAAAATATCTTAAAATAAAAAAAAAAATTCGAACTCATAAAGAAAACTAAAGAAAAGATTTAAAGGAATTGGATGAACTATGATTAAATTTTATAATAAAAGTTAGGGAAAAATTAAAACCCCCTTTTATGGGGTTTTCCCCCGTCCCCAATTTTGCTTTATGAAAAGGGGGATTAAAAAACCCCCGTTTTGGGTGTTTTGTTCAAACCCAAATGCTTTTTGTTAAAACCTTTTGTTGACCCAAATGTAGTTTAAGACGCAGTTTTTTACGTTTTTAATGATGAAAATTTTTAAATTCCCAAAAAAATGTTCTTTGTATTTGTCATGAGATAGTTTGACGGGAAAACGCTGCGAGAATTTTTCCCCTTTTGGCTTTTTTAATGTTTTTCCCCCCGGGGCCTCAAAATCTTTTAAAATTTTTGACCTTAACCCCACTTTACCCTTGATAAACCTTTCCAGAAAATTTTCCATTTTTTCACCTTTCCAAAACCCTTTTTGGGTTATTAAAAAAAGAAAAAGGCGATCTTTGGGGTAATCGGTTTGTATCTTTCCTTCCCGAAATGTCCTTTACCACTCGGTTTTCCATGTCTTTTTTAGATGTCTTCGTAGGAATTCTAAAAACAAAACGTTGTACTGTGAAAAGAAATTGGACTCGGGATCGGGGTTTAAAAGTATATAAAAAAACCCTTTAAATAAAAAAGCTTTAAAATTTTCAAAAACATTAAAAACCCTTTAAATACGGTTTGTCTAATTTGACTTTCTTTTTTTTTCATCATTATGCCAAAAAGCTGATCATGAAAACTTCGAATTTCCCGATAATTTGGTTTTGAAGTTACTTAATTTGCTTCGTTCTCTTGGGGGACCAAAATTGGGCTCTTTACGCTTGTGCGGGGTTCTCCATAGTCTTTTCCCAAAAAAGCTGGGTTTTTCATCAACTTGAAAAAGTCTTTTTCTGAAGCATTGTGGGTTTTTGTTCTTTAGATCAGTGTTCTTCATGATTGGGGGATTTGGGGGGGGGGGGTTTCATGAACTGTTTTTTTTAAAAGAAAGCGAAAAAATTTTCCAATTAAACCCATGTTTTTTTAAATAAAATTTTTTGAAATTTAAAAGACAGGGCAAAAAATTTTTTTTGCCCTCGGAAAATTAGGCAACCGTTTTAAGGCGGTCTTTTTTGGATTTCCCATTTTAAACCCCCTTTCCCTTTCGGTAATGGAAAGGGCAATTTTGCAGGGCTGGAGTTCATGAGGTATTCCCAATCAACTTTAGAAAGAAACCCCGCTGTTGACAGGCGTTAAACTGCCCCAAACCCCCTTAATTTTTTGAAAGTTTTTAGGGTCGACGCTTGTGTTTCCCTTTTAAAGTTTGCGTAACGGAAGTGATTGCGCCCCTGGCCCCAAACCTACAGATTTTTTGCATCTAAATACTGAGATTTTAGACCCTTTTACTGGATCATAAAGAAACCCCAAATATTTGGTTTTTGCTTTTCGTAAAGATGCGACGCCCTACTAAATTCCCCCAAAGCAAAAACCCTTTTCAATCATTTAATCAATTTGGGAAATCTGACCCCCCAAAACAAACTGTAATCCAGTAAAATTTAAGAAAGCTCCCCCAAAACCCTCCCAACGCAAAATGTAAAAGCGCAGGAATTTTGGTTTAATGGTTTTTATGGGAGGTCTTCGGAAAATTTTTAAAAGGGCGTCCCCCCAACAAAAAATACATCTGGCCCTAAGTTTGGGAAACTGATTGCTCCCATTGTTTTTCACTCTAACTTCCCGCCCGCCTTTGACATGCGGTAATCGGAAATCGTATTCCCTTTTCCCCTAAGAATTTGGGAAAAAAACGCGCCCTTTTTTTCGGAAGTGTATCTTCGTCAAAACCCTTTTTTCCCAAAGTTCATGTACTCATAAGGGGAAACGCCCTTTCTAACAAGAGTTGAGTCAAAATATTTTTTGTTATTGGGCAGGACTTTAAGGACATGCCAGTGCCCCTTTAAAGGCCCCCATGTGTTGCCTAGGTTTGTAGAAAGACAATTTATTTAGATTAAAAACAAAATGTACTTTTCTGATGACTGTGCAATGCATGCTAAAAATGAAGGGCTGGTTACTGCTTGCAAAATTAAAATGAGAGGCCCTAACCTCGCAATTTTTGAAAAAAGATGGCACTTCCCTGTCTTTGGTTCAAACTTTAGTTGAAAGATTGCATTTGTTTTGGGGCTTTCTCCCCTGAAAATTTCCACTAAAGGATATTGGGCTCTTTCTGTGGGGTTTAACCTTTGGGGTTTGCTCTAAAACCCCAATCCAACAATGCGTGGCTGAGTCCCCTACTGTTGTTTGGGCTTTAGGCGCCCTTAAAATTTTTGTAAATTTAGATTATTAGAACGGCGTTACGCACTGCTGCATGCGTTTTTTAAAATGTTTTTTTGCAGCATTTGGCCCCCTAAAAAAATTCTGGTTCGAAAAAAGCCCTCCGACCTTTACAAAAGATAAAACAAATGAACAAATTGAAGAAAACCTTAAACTGTTTTTTTGAAGTTTTTGTGGGGCTGGGCCCTTTATAAAGGGAAAAATGAGGATTTTAAAATCTGCGTAAACAAAGTATGGAGAATTTTTGCAGTTTTTTCCAGTTCTTTAAAATAACTTTAGGGTCCTGGCGGGGGGGTAGTTAGTTTTTTTTTACCGTCTAAAAGGAAAAAATTTTTCAAAGTTTTTTGTTCACTTTGCAGCCCTTTCACAGATTGGGGAAATTTTTGTTTTAAAAATTTTTTTGCAGAAAATTTTTGTTTGCTATGTTTGGGTTTTTAGTATAAATAATAAACCCACCATTGTGCGTTCAAAGTGTAATGGGGTAGCCCCCGGTGAAAACCTTAGTATAATCCAACATGATTTTGTCTGGTTCGCCCATTGTTGGACTGTTCTTTGGGCACTTTAATTTTGGGGCCCCAAAAATTTTTTTCCCCTTCCCTTTTGTAAACTTTTAAAATTTTTGGGTTTTTTGTTCTTTTAAACTGATCAATTTTTGGGTTTTACAAAAGGAAAGGATAAAAACCCTTTGGGAATTAAGATCTTTGGGGGTAATTTCCCATGTTTTGTCAACCCCCTCGCGTGTTGCGGGCATGAAGCAACCGTGCAAGAACCACCCCCATGAAAAAATTTTTTGTTGAATTTTTTAAAGTTTAAAACTGCATCTTTTAAAAACCAAATCCCCCGGGTAGCGGGGAAAGTAAGCCTTGCCTTTCAATCGGTTTTATACTTAGCCTGTTTTAATTAAAAACTCTAAGAATTTTGCCCCACCCGACCCAAACCCCCGCCTCTCTTTTAAAACTTCTTCAGCGGCACGTCAAAAAATTTTGCAAGCCGTTCGTTTTGTCTGCCCCAAACCCGGGGGTTTTAACATTACGAGAAAAAATTTTCGTTTGTTTAGGAGACCCAGACTTCTAGATTTTTTTCATTTATTGTTTCATAGTCGAAAAAAAACACTAACAAACTTTTAAATGGGGGGTCTATTTTTAGGGTTTTCCTGGGAAATTGAAAATAGCAAGAACAACCTTGCCTGTACGTTTGTTGGGTCAATGATTTTTAAATCCCAAAATCATTCGTGTTTTAAAACCTCTCTCTCGACATTCCTTCAAACAAATTGTCTTGTCCCCTTTTATCTTAGCCCTGCGGGCTTTCTTTTTTAAGCCAAAAAATTTATTTAAATTAAAAAAAAAAAATTTTAAACAGAACCCCAAATCCGGTTTTTTTTGCGGTTGGACTCATTAAAAATAAAGTAAAAAACGCCCTTTGGCGTTGTTAATTTAAGTTTTTTAGAACAAAGTTTAATGTTTTTGTTTCTTTTTTTAAGCATTCCCCCTTTTTTCGCTCGGGTCCTGGGTGTTTAGAAAAACTTTTTCCCCCCTCGCCTTTTTTTTTGAAGATCAAACTTTTGGGCTTTTGAATCCCCAAAAAAACGGGGCCCCCGTAAAAATTAATTCTTCAAACCGTGATGTTTGAGGGCAGCTAGCGCTTTAAATTTTTTGTCCCTTTGAACGAGTAAGTTTTGCCGTTATTAGGGTTTAACCCTAGCTTTGTGCTTTTTTGGGGTTTTTGTTTTTAATTTTTTTCCAGCAGCACCTACAAACTAATAACACAGGCCCGAGTAAAAACAAACCCCTAGAGGTAAAGCTGCGGGTGCAAACCAAAGCCTGTTGCAAGAGAAACCCCCCCCCTCGTTCCGCTGATGCAGGGACTAAAAAAGTCCCATTTCCCCCGTATTGGGAAAATGTAACAGCATTAAAGGGAGCAGAATACCTTCGTTTGGTTTTTCGTTTTTGGGGAAAGGCCGCTCTTGTTTTTGTTGCATTTTTGTAATGTTTGTTAATCTGAAGGTTTTTAAATTCAGGGGTTTCTTAACAGCAGAATTTATGCTTCTCTTCTTTTGGCGGTGCTGTAGGCACAATTTTTATAAACCGAAAGACATGCTTTTTATAAAATAAAAAAAATTTAGTATTGTATCTTGTAAATCTGCTACCTTTAATTTGCCAAACTTCGATCATATATTAAAAAAAAAATGTTTCATTAAAGCGGTTTTTAAGGGTTCTTTTTCTTTATCAATTTTAATGTTTATTACGTTTTTCCAGTTTTCCGCTTCCATGTTTTTGATTATCCCCGTTTTACCTTAGGGGGAATCCCTAAAAACCCTATTTTGTTTTTTAAATAATCATAAGTCTTACCCGTTAAAAGGGGGGGGATCTTTAGACGCAAGGTCGTGTTGGATTCTAAAACCCCCCCACCCCCAAAAATTTTCTTATTTCCCTCCCCAAAAAGAAGTAAGGGGGGAAAATCCGCTAGCATAGTTGGTTAGGGGCTGCCCTCCCCCGAACATTGTATTTCGTTAAATTTTTGGAATTTTAAAAAAATTTTTTACTTTTCCCCTTTTTAATTTGGGTTTTCACTTCACACAGCAAAAAAAATACCTTTTTTGCATCCCCTTTTGAGAACGCTTTAAAAATAAAAATTTCCTATAGTGTTGCCTGCTTCAGGGTATTTGTATGATGACGCACGTTTTTCTAAAATATAATATTGGGATTATATTGATCCCCAAAAGCTTTTTCTAATTTAGGGTTTTAACAACGTCCAAAATCTAACAGATGTCAAATTGGGTGTACTTTGCCCTTTGGTTTTGTTTGATTTTATAACACGGTTTTTAAACATTAAAAGTTAGTTCATTTACAATCTGTCTTTTAATGCTCCTGAAAGTTTGGGGCCCCGGGTTTTAACAATCAAAATCAAAGGGGGAAAAAAAAAGCGATTACCCAAACCCAAAATTACAGCAAAACCCTTTTTTTGCTTTTAGCACCCGAGGCGAGTTCGGCGCCCAAATTTTAAGTTTTAGTGTTTTTTCATTGCCCAAACCCCGAAACGCAAAATCCTTTCCCCTTTTATTTGCGGGTTTGCCCTAGAAACAGAATAGGTTAAAAAATTGTTGCATTGTTTTAAAAAAAAATTTTCTTCTTGCCCCCCAATTTTTTTCCCGAAAATTTTTTTTAAACCAAAATTTCCCTCCCCAAAATTTTGGACAAACTGTTCTGGTTTTTTCGGGGTTTTTTGAAGCGATTCTATTTTAAAAGTAAGCCGTTCCGGCCGGCACTTTTAAAACATTCCCCTCCTAGGTCTGGAAATCTAACAGTAAAAAAATTTTTTCTGATCAAAAGTAGATGGATTAAATTTTGGGAAAAGTAAAAAATTCCCTTATTTCCCTGCCCCGGGCCCAAGGGGGGTTTTTCAGCTTTCAAAAAGGGGGCCCAAAAATCGAGCCAAAGCTTTTAACCCTTTTTTTTAAACAAAATAAAAAGTTAATTATTTTAAAAAAATTTGGAGGAAATTTAAGGCGAAGAAGATTTTGATGTTTTTTTATCCCGGAAAACGAATAATGAAATGATCCCTTTGACACGGCATCGCTCAGCGCTCTCAATGCGGCGGGAAATTTTTAAAAGTTTCGGCGGAGCATTTTACAAAAGTTTCGGTCCCGAACCCCCCGAATTTATTGACCCAAAAGGTTTTGAAATTTTGAAGAAAGGTCCCTTTGTTTTTAAAGGGGGATCAAGGAGAATCTGTTCGGCTTACAACTAAACCAGACCCCCAAAGTTTTTAGCCAAGAGTTTCAATTTTACAAAGATCATTGAAAGATCAAAAACGCCCTTTGGCCCCTTTCTAGACCAAAATTTGGGTGGGAAAGGCAGTTTTTTTAAACTTCAAAACACACTGCAAGAACCCCAACGATAACCCCCCAAAAGCCAAAAAAAGGGAAAAAAAAGAATTTAAAACCAAACACAGCGGATTAAAAAAATACAATAGAAAAGAAAACCGTTTTTCAGAAAAAACGCTTAAAATATACACGACTCAACCCCTACCCGGAGAAATAGCGGGCCCCTTTATCATGCTTTAAGAAGGACAAAAAGGGAATTAAAAAAATTTTGCAAAACTAGGGGAAATAAATTTAAACAAAAAAAAAGAGAAAAAAAAAAACTCGTTTTAGGTGAAGGGCGCCAAAAAAAGGGGGGGGGTTTTAAAAAAAGAATAACCCAAAAACAAAAGATCTTGAACAAGAAAAATCAGCAAGACTAGAAGTGCTAAAATACTAACCGAGCCAATTTCGAACTCAAGTGAATGAAAAAAAAAAACTATCGAAAAAAATTTTTTATGAAAAACCCGACACTAGCAGACCGAAAAACGAAAAAACTTTTTGAGAGCAAGGGGTTCCCCCATTAGCAAAAGGGTTTTAAATGCCTTAGGTTTTCAAAAAGTACATTGGTTTTTGGCTATTACCAGCCCGGCTTTGGGCCCAAAATTCAGTACCTCCCCCGCCATCGCCCCCGCCCATAAATCATGGGAAAAAAACAACTTGATCATCTTGCGAATTTATTAAAAAATTTGTGGTAAAGCCGGGGGGCTTTAAAATTTAAAAATTTGGGGAGTATCGCAGTGGCTTTTGGGCTACTGCAAGCAAAGTAGTTGGGTTTTTTGGGCCCAGCATTTGGACAATTGTTTTCTTAAATTTTTTGGGTTTAAAAAATTTTGTAAGAAAAAGGGCCAAGTAATTTCCCAAAGGGCCCGGGTTTAAACCCAAAAACAAGCGGGGTCTTTTCATATTTATTTGGGCTTTGCAAAAGAGTCCCCGGGGCTTTTTTTGAACTTTCCCAAAGACTTTTTTGGGGGGTTTGGGCAAACAGGGGAAAAAAAAGACTTAATCTTGGGGGGTTTTTTTTTTGTTTGTAATATTTCTGGCTCAGAATTTATGTCTTTTTTCCCCAAACCCTTTTGTTTATTGCCCCAAAAAGAAAATTTTATTAAATTTTAAAATTTTTTTTTATTAAATTTCCCACCTGGGGTCCGAGGTCAGAAGGCAGCATGTATAAAAACCCGTTTCCAACAGAAAGTCTACTTTTCGATTTTTTTGGGGCGTAATTTTTAAAACATTTTTTGGGACCTTTTAATACTTTAAGGGGAAATTTAACTGTTTGAATTAAGGGTCCAAAAATTTGCTAAGTATTGTTTTTGGGGGTTCCCCCCCCAGTTTGAAAAGGGTAATTTTTGCTTGTCTTCCTGTGCTTGGGGACCCTAGCAAACACCCCAAAAGTAAGTACGAAATAAAAAGTCTTTTTTTTCGTTTCTAATTTCCCCCCAGTTTTGGCCCTTAGAAGTGCTAAAATAAATGTTTCCATGGGTGTTTTTTTGCTCTTTCTGTAGGGACCCAAGGGTGAACAGTTTTTTCCCGAAAAAAATTTTGAAAGGGGGGAAAGCCAGTCATAGTTTTACTTTTTGTGGTTTCCCCCAAAAAAAAGGTCGCCCCAGGCCTTTATTAGGGTTTAAAATTTTGTCTAAAACCCGTCTTAATGTTATAATTTTAATTCGTTTCGAACCTTTCAAAAAAAACCCTTTTTTTTATTTTTGTTGCCCAAATGGGTTTAAAAGGTTTTTTCCCCTTTGGTAATGGGGCTTGCAGTTCAGTCAAAATTGGGCGGGAAGGGGTAATAGAAATGAAAACTGTACACTGACCTCAAAAGGATCTGGTTTAATTTTAAAGATCAGCATACCCCACTTCCCCACCCCGTTGATGCGCCAAAAAAAGCAAAGTTTTAAAATGGTTCTGATAAAAATTTCATCGGGTGACTAAACCACGCTTTCTTGATGTGGTCGTTTTCAATAGGGGGGGGTTTAAAATATCTTTTTTAAAGGAGTACTTTTCCCCTTTTTTTGAAAAAAAGGGAGTCTGGGTACAGCAATGTCAAGAGTAAACGTTGCTATATTTTTTAAAAATTGGGAGTGCGGCCCCAAAAGAATATTTTGCATCAGGGATATTTTTAAAGCACTATTTTTATTTCCCTTTTAAAAAAAAGTTTTAACAATAACAACCCCAAAACCCCCCTTCGTTTTTGAACTGCTTTGGTAAAAGAAGCGGGGGGCCAAAAAAGGTTGCGCCCTTTAAAATATTCTACAAAATGTAAAAGGGTTTTAAAATTAAAACGAAGCCAAGGAGAATAAAAAGGTTCTTTTAAAAGGGTTTACAAAACAGGGAACCAAAATTAAACGAGTTAACAATACCTGATGGTTATTTCGGGTTTTTTCACTAAAAGAAGCAATGAGTAACTTTTAATTAAATCTCAAATTTAAAAATGCCCAAAATTTAAAAACAATGTTAACAATTTAAGCCTTAAGAAGAAAGGGGGTTTTCTATTTTGATAAAGAGCTACTAAAATGTTTGGCTTTACCAAACAATTATAGATTTAGAGTTACACCACCAAAAAATTCTTATGGAGGGGAAAGTCCCCTCGATTTGGGAAATTTAAATTTATTAAATCTTGTTCATTTGGTGAGCCCAAACACTGATGAAAACTTTATGAAGGAAGGCCCTAACTGTTTTAAAAAGCTCTTCCATCAGGGAAAAGCTCTTTTTGCGATTATAAATTATACAATTCCCCCAATTACAGGGTTTTAAAAAATTAGTTTGCGGGGGGGTTGGATCATTTTTTATAAAAATTGCAGAACAAAACGGGAAAGTGTTTTAAAAGTTTATAACCTGCACATTGTTTTTGGGAAAAAAAATAATGCGTTTGTACTAAAAAAATGGCGGGGGCCAGAAGAATCAGGAGTTAATTTGCGCCTGTGAGGTGTATAATTTTGAATTAAAAGACCTTGCAACGTTGCGGGCTTTGAACAGAAGGCGGGGATAGGGCAATTTTATGGGTTTGGTTAAGGGAAAAAAGATTTGGGATTTTAAAAGCAAAGAGGGTTGGTGACAGCAAAAAGTTTCCCAAACTAGAAAAAACTGCCCCCAATCTAGAAGCAAAAATGTTTTCCTTTAAAATAAAAAAGTTCCCAAAAAACCCGAAACCCCAAATGGCAAAATTGGGAACCTATTTAGAATGGGAAATAAAATTTGAATTCATAAGCCCATTTACATTTTTTTTGCCCTCCAAAAAAATTTCGAAAAGCATTTAAATTGGCCCTTTACATTTTAAGTCTTTGCCCGATGACAATAGTCGGAAAGAGATTTTAAATAAAGCCGTTTAAAAGGGAAAAAAAAAAAAAGAAACCTCCACAGAAGAAAAAAGCGGTTTTTAAAAAAGGGTTCAAAAAAAATTACAGTTCATGGCCCCAAAAAAGAAATTAGGGGAAAGCTTTTCAATAATATTTGAAAATTTTTTGTCTTAAAAGAAAGGGAGGGTGGGGTTGTGGGGTTTGTGCCCTCCCCTTTTTTAAAAGGAAAAACTAAATTTGCTTGGGAAAAATTAGGGGCGTTGAAGTCTTAAAGTTACGTTTTTCATTTTTTCACAATTGGGGGGGAGGGGGGGGGGGTATTAAGGGGGGGGCAAAACAACAAGCAAAAAAACAATTTTTAGTCTTTAAAAAGAAAAAATCTTACA
>CM031600.1:34725597-34735597 GCA_018398815.1 Conus ventricosus
CCAGATTATGATTAAAACTTTGACCAAAAAAAAAAGGGGGGGGGGGGTGACGTTGTTGTTATTATTGTTGCGAAAACAGTTTAAGCAGACAAATTAAAATTTTAGATGTAACAAAATATTAGGCTTCATTCCGTTGTTTGTAAGATTCTTTTGTTTGTGAAAGTAATTCAAAAAATAGAAATGCCTCACCTTCGTACAGTTAAGAAGATTTTGAAAAACAGACAATGAATACAAAGAAACAATGGTAAGTTTTTTGGGTTTTTTTTTTTTTTTTTTTTTTTTTTGCTAATGGCATAACTATCATGAACTAACTGTGAATTGAAAAAAAAAAAAAACCTACATCCACCCGAGCCATGAAACAAACTGGAAAAAAATGTTAACGTGCATCCTGTCATACTTATTATTATGGTACATTATAATGCGTTGTTGTAACCTGTTGTGTAAAGTTACTTGTCGCTTTTTCAGTGTTACAGAAATAAGCATGCCTGTGTACTGTGTTGGTAAGTTTGGCTTTTTTTTAATGGCGTGGGCCCTTCGCTCATATTTTCTTTTTATGTTTTGGTTATTGCTATTTTCAATTTGCTGTTTTTTGTTTGCTCTGTTTGTTTCACTTTTAAAAGTTGACTTTATATGCGTAGCGACATGCAGAAATGTATTTATACTGCTTAGCAACAAACATGTTTTTTTATCAAAACATTTGGGGGGGAAATCTTAATCAAGCAGCCTAACCAATATACTAAGAAAAGCCGTAACAATACAACGAGTGTTTAAAGTAGTGAGAATCCTAGAACAAAGAGAGCGGCCGTAGGCCTTTTAAAACTTTTAGAAGGCTTGTAGTTACCTTCAAAAGGAGAGGAAACGAGAACATACTTGATTTACTCGAGACCCTTGTTACATTGAAATTCAGCATACATGTAAAACTGAACGTACAACAAGAGAGGAAAAAGAGCTTGGAAGATCAACATCTGTCAAAGACCAGATATAACCACTCATTCTGTAATGCAATATGAAAACAGACTATTACACAATACATTATTTGGAAAGTTAAAAGAACGTCCGAGCCTAATTTGACAAGGATTTAGTCCAGAGGAACTGTATGAAAAAAAGTTCCTATTCCTGATTGTTTGCAACCCAAAAAGAAGCTGTTTTAATCATAATATATTTCAGAGTTAATTGACCATTCATAGACTGGTTGTAAAAAGAAAAAAAAATCAAATGATTTCTCAAAATCACGTAACAGTGATATATTACTATACACTGTTGTGTGTTCATGAATTTCGCTTCCAAATGCTTAGGAAATATATTCAGTTGCCAACAACACACCTCCTGCTAATGACCGTATTGATCAAGAAAAATATAGACCCAATTCGCACTACTTTGTGTTCGATTATTGTTTCAGATAAATAAATGGAGTTGAAAATGCACATGCACGATAGTTTTTAGCATCTGAAACAGACTCCAATGTAAAGAGAGAGAGAGAGAGAGAGAGAGAGAGGCGTGTGTAGGTGTGTGTGTCGAGGAGGGGGGGGGGGGAGGGAGGGAGAGAGAAGGAGGGATGAGGGCCGAGCGTGGGCGTTGGGCGTGACTACGTGTTCCCAGTGTCAAGTGCCGCTCGGGGCGGTGCGCCATGGGGGCGGAGTTTGTCAGTGCCACCCGGGCGACTGAGCCCTTATGGCGTTCCGTGTGTTTGTCGATGACTGTGGCACGTGTCAAACAACGTTGTTGACCCAAACGTCCATTAACCGTCGTTCACACTGCACACGGCAACACAGCCCTTCTGTATTTTGCCTTCAGCTGGCAAGAGCAGTGAGGAAAAACCCTGGGTTTCCCCCCTGAAGTTCGTATCTCCAATCAGTGCAGCTTAAATCGACAAAAACAAACAACCCCCTCCCTCCCCCACCCGAACCAAAGAAAAAAGAACGAAAGAAAAAGAAAAAAAGAAAAGCGAAAAAAAAGTTTTATGTATTAAAAACAAAACAAACTTCGTTTGAAGAATATCTGATCTTTTATGATTATGATTATTGGACTGGATAGTATACACATTCGCTCTTCGTTCCCCAATCCTATTCGACACCCCCATCTCACACACATGTGCGTTGTATTGTATTGTATTGTGCTGTATTGTGTTGTCTTGTCTACCGTCATGTTGCATTGTATAGTATTATCTACATCACATGGTATATTGTATTAGGCTTCACTGTGCTCTTAACCTCTCATGTTTTATTTTATTGTATTGTCTACCTCTCTCATTGCTTTGCGTTACTTTGTCTACCTCTCGAGTTGAATTGTGTTGTACTAAATTGTCTACCTTTAATGTCGTATTATAGTGTATCGTCTACCTCTCGTATTGTATTGTATTGATCTATATGGTCTACCTCTCGTGTTGTAACGCGTTGTGCTTTCTTCCTCTTACGTGCATTGCATTGCATTGTCTACCTCTCACGTTGCATTGCATTGCACTGTCTACTTCTCATGTTGCATTGCATTGTATTGTCTACCTCTCACATTGCATTGCATTGTCTACCTCTCATGTTGCATTGCATTGTATTGTCTACCTCTCACGTTGCATTGCATTGCACTGTCTACTTCTCATGTTGCATTGCATTGTATTGTCTACCTCTCATGTTGCATTGCAATGCATTGTCTACCTCTCAATTTGCATTGCATTGTATTGTCTACCTCTCACGTTGCATTACATTGTATTGTCTACCTCTCACATTGCATTGCATTGTATTGTCTACCTCTCACATTGCATTGCATTGTATTGTCTACCTCTCACGTTGCATTGCATTGTATTGTCTATTCCTCATGTAATATTATCCTATTGTGTACCTCTTACGTTGCATTGCATTGCACTATCTACTTCTCATGTTGCATTGCATTGTATTGTCTACCTCTCACGTTGCATTCCATTGTATTGTCTATTCCTCATGTAATATTATCCTATTGTGTACCTCTTACGTTGCATTGCATTGCACTATCTACTTCTCATGTTGCATTGCATTGTATTGTCTACCTCTCACATTGCATTGCATTGTCTACCTCTCACGTTGCATTGCATTGCATTGCATTGCATTGTCTACCTCTAATGTTGCATTGCATTGTATGTTCTATTCCTCATGTAATATTATCCTGTATGGTGTACCTGTTATGCTGCATTGCATTGCACTGTCTACTTCTTATGTTGCATTGCATTGTATTGTCTACCTCTCACATTGCATTGCATTGTCTACCTCTCATGTTGCATTGCATTGCATTGCATTGTCTACCTCTCATGTAATATTATCCTGTATTGTGTACCTCTTACGCTGCATTGCATTGCATTGTCTACTTCTCATGTTGCATTGCATTGTATTGTCTTCCTCTCACATTGCATTGTATTGTCTACCTTTCTCGTTGCATTGCATTGCATTGTCTACCTCTTACGTTGCATTGCATTGCATTGTCTACCTCTCATGTTGCATTGCATTGCATTGTCTATTCCTCATGTTACACTACACTGTATTGTGCACATGTAACGTGGTATTGTATTGTGTTGTCTACCCCTGGTATTGCATTACACTGCATTGTCTACTTCTCATGTTGTCTTGTACTGTGTTGTGTACCTCTAACGCTGTACTGCACTGAGTTGTCTACCTCTTACGTTGTAGCGTATCATGTTGTCTACCTCTCATGTTGCATCGCATCATAATACTGTACTGTTTACCTCTCATGTTGCATTTTATCGTGATATCCCCCTCTCACGTTGCATTGTTTCATTTACCTTTCACCTTGTATTGTCTTGCAGTTGTATTGTATTGAAAACCCTTCGCGTTGCATTATATCACATTGTCTTGTCTACTTCTCATGTTGTATTATATCATACTGTAATGTCTATACTTATCGGGGGGGGGGGGGGGGGGGGGGGGTGTTACTGTAGTGCTTTGTATTTCCTACGCCTCAATGTGTATTGTATTGTTTCGTATTACATCGCGTTGTAATGTCGATCTTTAAACTTGTGTTACATTGCATTCTCTATCCTTCACGTTGAAAATAGTATGTATTGTAATGTATGGTATTGCATTGCATTGTACTGTCTTTTATTCTCTGCCTCTCTTGTCGCGTTGTATTTATGTATTTTGAGTTGTACGGTACTCATATTTAGTCGAACTATGTGATGGTTTCCTCTTAAGCGTAAGTCAGTGTAATATCCATTTCATCCTTATGTCTGTTGACCTCTTTTACACCCCCGTTATCTCTTGTGTCTTCATCTATCCATTTGATTTCATTTTTCACTTCGGTGCCGATGGTAATTTGAAAGTTGTGAAAAGTATCTTTTCTCTTCGTAACTCTGCACTCGTAATTGGCTCTTAAGCATCTCTCTCTCTCTCTCTCTCTCTCTCTCTCTCTCTCTCTCTCTCCCTCTCTCTCTCTCTCTCTGTACGTTTGTTTATTCAACATTGCCAGTATAAAATAAATCAGTTATAAACACATGTACACCATCAAAGAATCGCAAAAAGAAAGAAAGAAAAGAAACTACAAAAGCAAAGTATACATAGACAAGCAAAATGGAAGAAGAGGGAAATAAATGCTGTCCATCTATCTATCTATCCATCCATCTATCTATCTATACACACCAACATTCGCGTGCACGCGCGCACGCTCATGCACACATTTCTCCCACCATCTGAGTATTTACACTAACCGTCCTCTCCCCTTTTCCCGTCCCTCTTCCACCCCCCCCCCCCCCCCCACTCCCTCTCCATCGTCTCTCTATAACTACGGGGTTCATTTGAAATGAATCTTTTGTAAATATCAAATTATGGGCACACTTATACATTGAAACGGTTCATAAGGTTTTCTTTTCTAATTCTTTGCAAACGACTATTGTTAAGAGCGAGAATATTCAATATTTTGAAAAACAAAATGGACAAATACTGGGAAGAGTACTCTTTCCAGACAATTTTCCCACGGGTGTTAACATAATTATGTGCGGTGCACGTGTGCAAACAGATCTTAAAAACTACCAACGGAGATTTTAAAAAGCAGGCAAAGGCATTTAACATGTGTGATAATATTCAAGATATGATGCGTGATGTGATGTGATGTGATGTAACATGATATGATATATGATGTGATGTGATATATGATTTGATATGTGACACTTATAATAACACGTTACAAGCGTTGTAGATTTTTTTTCAAACATAAAAGACTTGCAACATACAAGATTCTCTCTCTCTCTCTCTCTCTCTCTCTCTCTCTCTCTCTCTCTCTCTCTCTCTCTCTCTCCCACACACACACACACACACACACCACACACACACACACACACACACACACACACACACACACACACACGTATATATATATGTTTTTTTGAAAACTCAACAAACATACTACGGTATTGCACACCAGCCTTTTCTGGTATAGCATTCTTCTTAAAACCGAAAAGGCAGAGGAGTCAAATTACCACTTTCCGCGGTCACTGAGGAGAAACAATCAGGTTTCGAAATATCGGTATCTGACCAGGAGTTATATGTTAGTGAGTTTCCCTCCCTATTGGAGATTGTCTCCCCCTTGGAGACTATAAGCTTGCTGAAGGCTCATTTTGAGAAGCATTTATTTTATTTTTCCCCATTCACTCACTCAAGCACATACTGTTAGTTAGGCAGAATCATCTACCACTGCAGATATGAATGCTTATCTCCCCCTATTTTTTCAATCTAAGACATAAGAGCAAGCTTAGTTTATAATTCAATATATATATGTGTGTGTGTGTGTGTGTGTGTGTGTGTGTGTGTGTGTGTGTGTGTGTGTGTGTGTGTGAATGAAATGCAGGTTCATTTTAATGTATTCATGATATTACGAAAGAATAATATAGGTATTAAATCGTATTTGCAACAACCTTCCAAACTCTGACATTTGCGGTCTAACATTTTACAGTTATCGCTTTTGGACACCATTCTGATCAGCCAAAAAATGACAGCTTTTTTCCTTTTTCGCTTGTTCATTTTCTCTTTAGAATGTTTTTTGAAAAAAAAATGTTTTTTGACATTTCTGCATCAGTTACGTCTGTTCGGGAAAAAGAATCTATGTCAACATTTTCTTCATTTTTTTTCTCTTGATTTCTCAGTTAATTCAAAATTAGACAATATCTCCAAAAGTGCTGATTGATGCTGTAGTTCTTCCTCCTGTGATTGTCTCGCAGCATTGTTGCTGTCAGTTGTGCACACCCACACTTGCACTTACAACACGTGCGCCCACACGCTGGCACGCACAACGAACGCATGCACCATGAGAGAGAGAGAGAGAGAGAGAGAGAGAGAGAGAGAGAGAGAGAGAGAGAGAGAGAGAGAGAGAGAGAGAGAGACAGAGAGACAGAGAGACAGACAGACACAGACACACAGACACAGACAGACAGACAGACAGACAGAGGAGGCGGGGAGGAATATGAACGAACGGACGAATTCTTGTTTAAAGAGAGTAGCGCGATATGGTTTAATAAGGCTTTTATATAGCCAGCCTTATGGACAATGTATACTATAATGGGGAAAAAATTAAAGAGAGACAGACAGGCAAAGGAAGGATATGACATAATACTGACACAATGTATTGTCCTGTGAGGACAAATGCCTTAAACCTGTTCAGAGGAAAATTGCGAGCACCTCTCATACAGACCGTGCATCATTTGAAACATACACACTCATATACGCTCACAGCACATCCATCTGTCTAACCTCCCCACCAGCCTTTGTCCTGTTGTACAGGATTTATACAGGTATGTTAAACATATTCCAATACCATACTGCTTTCACTCGCCTTAAACATAGCAACAGGAAAACACATGGATTTAAAAGAAATCGAGGAATGAATCTAGTTCGTAGATCTTCAGAAGCTGAACAGAAAAGCCAAAAAATAATTCATCATCTTCCCTCGAAATCTTGCTTTGTGAACATAAAACACATAAACATTTCCACTGACATTTGTATAACGAGACCTTTGTACAATAACGTCAGAAACTCCAAACCCCAGTTTTATCGTATGATCGTTTCAATGTGTATCAACGTCAAGCAGAAGACAGTTTCACGATTTCTAAATGTCTTAAAAGTTCGATTAAAAAAAAAAAATACCGATTACTGTTTTGAATATGTTACTCCCGGTTCTGCCATCTACAATCAGTCAATCCTTCACAAAGTTCTTTTTTTTCCAGAAAGTTTTCTCATTGTTCAATACCTTAATTCGCCCATACAACCCCCTTCCCCCCTCCCCCCACCCACCCATTTTCAAACGAATTACGAAGGTTTGACGCCCAGGTTTTCTTACCCAGCAATTGCAACCCCAATAACATTTGTACGGTTCATATTGCAATCTTTCCTCAATCATATGCAAAACCTTTAATACATCGTGACTATGAGTTTACATAAATGTAATGGCGTCAATGTATCTCCATAAATGAAATCGTTTGGTGTTTTAGCATACACTGTAAAGAATCTGTTAACTGCAAACACGTGTGCTTTTTCCAGGTGCAAAACCACCTTATCAAAAATCCACACCTCTGATACATATTCATTAATCGGATGGAGCCGAGCATTAAAAACTTTTTAAGACACACTATCCAAAAATATTATTTAGGCATATTAAGTTTTCTCATAATACACAATCAAGCGTGCTTTGCTCGGGTTGTTCGGTCCAGGCAAGCAACTGACAAAACTTAGACGAGTAATGCAATAAATTCTAAGCTATTTAAAGCAGTTCACAACATTCATTGTCTCACGGTTGGAAAAAAAAATCCTTCCCTTACTGCCAAGTATCCACCTTCACTGAATTTCAACAGATTGCCCTTTGTTTAGATTGACGTTAAGTTGAAGTCTAACAAATAATTTATGAGAATTATATGAGAGAGAGAGAGAGAGAGAGAGAGAGAGAGAGAGAGAGAGAGTGTGTGTGTGAGTGAGTGAGTGAGTTCGCAGGCCAACGGGGGTTTCAATATCATCAGTTAGCAGCATGATATATAATTCGAATACTTCACATGCCATCGCACCATGTCTTCCATTTTAGATAACATCCAAAGCTAATTCATTACTGAACAAAGAAAACAGCACGGCACCACAAGCATCGTCCTAGTTCACGTCTTGTGTACATAATCAATGAGACTATGATTGATTATGTCCAGTTCTGTGGAGAGATTCCCTCCTTAATTTAATTTTTTTTACAGATAACTCAGCACAGAGAGAGAGAGAGGGGGGGGGGAGAGAAAGAGAGAGGGAGAGAGAGACAGACAGACAGACAGACAGACAGAGACTGACAGACAGACAGAGAGAGAGAGAGAGAGAGAGAGAGAGAGAGAGAGAGAGAGAGAGAGAGAGAGAGAGAGAGAGAGAGGTTTATTAATGGAGTTTGTTTGAAATGATGTTTTGTCTTTCAGTTCGATCGTCACAGAGAGAGAGAGGGAGGGAGAGAGAGAGAGAGAGAGAGAGAGAGAGAGAGAGAGAGAGAGGAGAGAGAGAGAGAGAGAGAGAGGTTTATTAATGGAGTTTGTTTGAAATGATGTTTTGTCTTTCAGTTCGATCGTCAGAGAGAGAGAAGAGAGAGAGAGAGAGAGAGAGAGAGAGAGAGAGAGAGAGAGAGAGAGAGAGAGAGAAGAGAGAGAGAGAGAGAGAACGAGAGCGAGCGAGCGAGAAAGAGGGGGAGAGAATGAGGGGGAGCGGGGTGGGGGGTGGGGCATACAGACAGGCTGACAAAGACAGACTGACCGTAAGACAGACGGAGTGAGAGTCGTAGCAACTGGCACTCTATGCTCCAAATGGTGTTTGGTCTATCCCTCACACAGTCCAGATAACGCCGATAAAGGCCACCCTCTTTTGCTCTTCAATTTGTACTGATAGCAAGCACGAAACTCGCTCGTGTCCTCTCTTCCCTATACAATCCACTGTGCCTGCACAGTTGGACAGAAAAACAAATACACGTGGGAGCACGCACAAGCTGGCCAACGAAAACGCATTAACCCACGTGCATGTGTGCGCACGAGCTCGCCCACGCACGCACGCATGCTCATGCACGCGGACAGATACGCAGACGCACGGAATAACCATCATTCAGACGATCACTGGCGCATACTGTGTAAAAAAAAAGGAGTAAATGTGGGTATGAACTGGGGAAGGAAGAGGATTAATCCTGGAGTTTCAAGTGTACCATCTAACAGTCTTCATTTCAGTATAAAACAATTGTTAGTATTACGTAAGGCGAACACATCTTTACAAATATTGTCCCCCACCCCACCTCTCTCCCAAAATGTGTAAAACCCAGTGAAATCAAACCAAACAAAAGCCCAACTCTCTCTCTCTCTCTCTCTCTCTCTCTCTCTCTCTCTCTCTCTCTCTCAGTAACTGATCGGCGCCGTTTAATTCATTGTATACTGACTTCCATAAAAAAACGCGAAAACAAACAAGCTGAAGGTTGGGGGTGAATTTTATTGGTCACAATTGTACAGAGTGAAAGCGAGAATTCAACGTGATTTGATTCATTACACCGGTAATGTGTGAAAATGTCTCAGCAATATGTCTTTTGTGTGGAAAATCCAAGGTCACGTGACAAACCAGCTTGAAGTCCTAATACCGTTTGTGGCCACCATTTGCGTTGACAACTGCTTGACACCTGCGGCTCATTGAATGGACCAGGTGGTTGATGCGTCCCCTTGGCACACCAGCCCACACATGGACGATGGCCTGGTGAAGTTGAGCCGCTGTTGCTGGTCGTGGACGCAGGAGGTCCAACCGTCTGCCAAGTTCATCCCAAAAATGTTCTATTGGGTTTAAATCGGGACTGAGGGCTGACCAGGGCAGCACATTGACGTTGTTATGCTGAAGAAATTGCTGGGTGGCCCTGGCGGTGTGTGGTCTTGCATTGTCCTGTTGGAATGTCCAGTTTGGGTGTTGCGCAAAAAAAGGATCGACATGGGGTCTAAGCACCTGGTTGATGTAGCGCTGTGCATTGACACCCTGTCCGCGACCAGGACCAA
>CM031600.1:34740597-34750597 GCA_018398815.1 Conus ventricosus
CCCTGGAAGGAACTCGCTCGCTCCCTACCTCATTATTTTCACATACTGATTATTTTCGTTTCTCTCCCTGACTCACTCGCTCAGCCACCGACGGAAAAACCTGAATACCATCTGGAAATGAAGCACTCTTTGCGGTTTACTTTACCCTCACCCTGTCCCCCACCCCCCTCCCCAACCGCCACCCTGTCCCTCCTCATCATACACGCACCTTCCCGCCTCTCCTTCCAGCCTACTATCACTCTACTTCGTTTAATTCACTCTCCTTGGAATCAGATTCCATATTTTTAACAGGTAAATACCGATAGGTTTTTCTCCAAAAATCGCGAGGAATTTTGATGGAATTCGACCAGTCACGAGAAGAAAATTACATTAATATTCATAGATAAAAGAAAATATTGATAAATAAAAGAGACAGAGATGAAATATTTACAAATAAAAGAGAGAGAGATGAAATATTTATAAATATAAGAGGCAGAGATGAAAAACATCGATAAATGTGAATGATCAAGTTTTTCCATTCAGTTTCTTTCCATTTAAAATCCACTCCGTCGTCAATGTATACATGAGATAAATGCTGCCTTTGAAGGCTGTAACGTGGCCTCCTTCTCAGCATAACTCCTACCTGGTTATGTTTCTTTTAACTTTGTGGTGTAATCTTTGTCCATTTACTTCAGATTTTAAAAAAAGATTTCTTCCCTGCTTGTTTGACTGTATGCGTTGCCGTGTGTGTGTGTGTGTGTGTGTGTGTGTGTGTGTGTGTGTGTGTGTGTGAGAGAGGAGAGAGAGAGAGAGAGAGAGAGAGAGAGAGAGAGAGAGAGAGAGAGAGAGAGAGTGTGTGTTCTGTCATACATGCGATCCCTGCATGCTCTCTCCAATCAGTCTCTGTTGCCTTTTTCACATTTAAACATTTATTGTGTGGATTATGAACGCAGATTTTTGTATCAAGGAATTTACTTTGCAAAGCTCTGGGAAGGTGCCTTACGTCGAGTAACTATGAAAATAACACTCGTTTTTTCCACTGTCAATGTCGTTATTACTGTTATTGTTATTACTATCATCATCATCATCATCATCACCATTATGGCATTAATTACTTTTATCATCATTATTGAAGCTGTTGTTTAGGAAGCACTTCTGTATTCTCTTAATTGGTTTCTGCACTCATTCCCACATTTTCCCCTGCCTCCCCCCCCCCCCCCTCTCCTTCCCTCCCTTCCTCTCTCTCTCTCTTTCCTTTTTCTCTTCCTCTGTTCGTCCCACTCCCTCCTTTCTTTCTACCCATTTCCATCCCTCCTTTCTTCTTTCCTTACCTCTACTCTTCTCTCTCTCTCTCTCTCTCTCTCTCTCTCTCTCTCTCCCCTCCTCTCTCTCTCTCTCTCTCTCTTCTCTTCTTTTTCCTCCCCCTTCTCCCTACTATTCCTCCTTTCTCCCAACCACCCACCTGACCTTTCTTTCCTTCCTCCCACCTGTCTTCCCTCATTTCCTCCCTCCCTTCCTGGCCTCCCCACCCCACCCCCCACCCCAGCTGCCCCGTGTCTCCTGCACTGACCTGGATCCAGTCCCGGAGCTGCCTCAGCATCCTCATGGCCGTGGTCCTCCCCTCGTTCTCCAGCTGCTGGGCCTTGCTCTTTCGGTTCATCAGCTTCTCCACGTCGTCGATCAGACTCTGGAACATCGCCTGCGTGCTCTTCGGCACCTCTGCCGAGTGGAAAAGGGTTTGACCACGATCACCGTCGTTATTCGTGTGACGGGTCGTTTGCACCTCTGCTTTGTGTATAGGAATAAGTCTGTTGTCGTCGTGTTTACACTTCTGCTGTGTGTATGATTAAAACAAACAAACAAAAAAACTTAACGAGCGGCAAGCAACGAGAAAATCTTTACTTCGTGTGCAGTTTGGGTTGTGTTCTATCACCCCCTTCCCAGCACAACTGCTACGTTCTTCTAACCCCCTCCTCTCCTCCTCCCCTCCCCTCCCCGGGTTTTAATGGGCCATACACACCATTACCAGGGTTGTTTACCTCCGGGGTTTCTATAACGTTGCTTAAATGCAAATTTCATTATGGATCTATGTTTGTCCTCTCACAACTAAAAGACTAGTACAGGTGACGAAGAAATACCAAGAGAGAGAGAGAGAGAGAGAGAGAGAGAGAGAGAGAGAGAGAGAGAGAGAGAGAGAGAGAGAGAAGAGAGAGAGAAAGAGAGAGAGACAGACAGACAGACAGAGACAGAGAGAGGTAAAGGGATAAAGAGTGAGAGAATTAGACGAATTCGTGGTGGCGATTAATCCAACATAGAACCTTAGATCTCTCCTCGGACGGAAGCGTTGTCCACATGGTCTTCATTCCACAAGTGGAACATCGACATGCTCGAGCGCGTAAGCACGCACACACACACACACACACACACACACACACACACACACACACACACATATACACACTCACACACACAAGCGCGCACGCGCACATACACCATACGAGCTCCCCACCCCCCACCTCCGCTCCCCCTTGTCCAACCCTCCGCACTTCCCTTCTAACTGACAGCCTCTTCTACCATCACCACCTTGGCACATACCCGCAGCAACAGTCCCTTCACGATTCCCCATACCACTCACCGCTTGACAGTGCCGCGTCCCCTCCACTCCCCCACCCATCAGACCGACCCCCCCCCCCCCCATCCCGCCCTTCATTCCACCTCACCAATCCCTAACTTCCCAGCATCTTCCCTTCCGTCCTATCAATTTGATGTCAGTAAACATACCTACACACCCACTCTTTATACTTACCAACTCCGCCACCCCACCCCCACCTCCTGGTTCCTATCAACACCCGTTCACGCCCATGCCTCGATTCTTACCAACCCTCCCCTTTTCTCATCCCCTTGATTCCCATCACAACCCCCCTCCCCCCCCCCCAAACAGTTATCCTTTGATTCTCATCAATACCCCCCCCCCCCCCCCCCCCCCCCCACACACACACACCGTTGGCACCCTACTCCAACTTACACCATTGGTTTCCATCAATATCCCTACATTCTTTACTAACTTCCTCTACCAGATCTTAAAAAAATGTTAGCGAACCGCCAAGAGAAACGTGGACAAACGAGTCACAAAACAAAACACGACGCGTTTCGACCTCTTAGGTCTTCTTCAGGCAAGACACAAACAAATAGGACAATGAAAATGAACGAATATTTCACTTTGCTTGTTTTGTCTTGTGACTCGTTTGTCCACGTGTCTCTTGGCGGTTCGCTAACATTTATTTAAGATTTGTTTAGATTTCCGCCTGCAGTCGTCTCACTTTGCAACTAGATTTCTCAACCAGATCAACTCACTGACCAGCCTGACTGACACTCTCCTCTCCCCTTTTTCAACATGCTCTTGCTCCCCCACCCATCCCTCGTTGTCCCCCCCCCCTTCCCCTCACCTTCACCCCCCCCCCCCCTTCACACCCCCCCCCCCCCCCCAACCCATCCACACTGACCAGGCTGACGGTTGGCCTCCTGTCCGGGCTTCAGCATCCTCTTGACCCGGCTGTAGCAGGCTCTGATCTGGAGCACCATGTCCCCGTTGGCCTCGGCCAGGTCCTGGCAGTCCTGGTGCAGCTTGTCGATCACCGCCCGACACCGCTCGAACTGCGCCGTGGCCCTCTTCAGGGTGGACTGCACACCCACCCACACCTCCCGGTCCGAGGTAGGGGGAGGGGGAGGAGGGGGAGGGTGGTCCGGGCAGCCGTTGAGCTGCCCCTTCCCTCCTGGCGCCCCCGTGGTTGTCGGGGGGACTCCCGAGCGTCTCTCCTCTTGCTGGAGGTAGTCTCCGATGGCTCCGATTTCGTGCTCCAGTTCTGATTGTACTGGGGAGAGCAAAGAAAAAAAATGGTGAGAGGTGGATAGTAAGATTTCTGTTTTTAACCATGTTTGGCGGTTGTCTATCTGTTTATTTGCTGGCTTGTTCTGTAGCAGGAGCAAGAGCAACGTCAATAGCAGTTTCGGAAGTATACTAAAATAACACTGCTACTTCTACTACCACTAGTACTACTGCTGCTGCGGCTGGCACTATTACTACCGCCACTACTCATGACTGAAGACGATTGACGACGACGACGATGACGATGACGATGACGATGATGATGATGATGATGATGATGATGATGATGATGATATGACGTATTACACTACTGCTGCTGCAGCTACAGTAAGGCTATTACTGATGATCGCATTGATGATGATGACGACGACGTCGACAACGACAATGATGATGTACACACAGCTGCTGCTGCTGCTTCTGCTGCTGCTACAATTGCTACTGATAATGATGATGATGTTGATGATGATGGTGATGATGATGATGATGATGATGATGATGATGATGATGAACGCATTACATTTACACTCCAGTATCTTTTTAAAGAAAACTAACAAAAACAAAAAGTGACTCGAAAACAAAATTCTAGAAAATCAGAAATAAAACCACCATCATCATACCACCCGTCACCTACGCCTCACGCCCCTTGCCCCCCACCCCCTCTCTCTCTCTCTCTCTCTCCATCACCTCCGCCATCCCCCCACACTCCACCAACCACTGCACCACCACCTTCAACAGCAGACCCAGCACTCAGAGGACGCACGGTGTGTCAGCAGGCGTGTCTCCTCGCCGATGTCGGTCAGCAGGTTGGCCACCGTGTCCTGTCCGGCTTGCCTCAGACTCTGGATGAAGAGCGGGTAGGCCCGCTCCGTCCGCCGTTCCACCAGCGTCTTCATCAGGCTCCCGCTCCGCTTCTTCGAGTCGTAGATGCCCTGTCACCATAATAGAGGATAACGATGACGATGTTTTTTTTATCAGGTTTTATTGTTACTAAAGCTCAGCTGATCGTACAGGGGTCTTTTTTTTTTCCAGGGTTATCAAGGCGTTGGGACACAAAGATCACGTCCTGCAAAAAGGGGGTGAAAATTTCATCAAGAAATAAAAAAAGCAACAAGCATCATGGATGACATATACATCTAGTAAATGGCGTGGGACAAATTTGTTTATATTCTTGAGGGGGGATAAAATTAGGTCGTGCTGGAACGCCGGCTATTTCGCTTAATTTATAATCTTACGTTAAAAAAAAGAAGCAATGAAAGCACTTAATTGTCACGCACGAGCGCACGAGCGCGCGCGTGCGCGCACACACACACACACGCACACACACACACACGCACGCGCGCGCGGCACGCACGCGCGCGCGCACGCACGCACGCACGCACGCACGCACGCACGCACGCACGCACGCACGCACTCATGCACGAACGCACGCGCGCGCACACACACACACACACACACACACACACACACACACACACACACACACACACACACACACACACATTTGCTATATAGAAATACAACTACAGAAATAGGGCTTCGAAAAAAAATCTCCGGAGAGAGAGAGAGAGAGAGAGAGAGAGAGAGAGAGAGAGAGAGAGAGAGAGAGAGAGAGAGAGAGAGAGAGAGAGAAAGGGGGAATGGGAACAGAAAAGGGACAGTACACGGGCCAGTAACATTTTCAAGCGTAAGAGAATTTACCTCCCCTGCTCCCTTGCCAGCCGCTGTTGCAACAGGTTGGGTTACAGATGATGACTTTCAACTGCAATCGGACTCGACACATATTCTACAATTCAAATCAGTTCATGTTGCTCATAGCCTAGCCGATAGCGCAATATCTCCAGCAGAACAAAGCCCGTAGCTTTTTGTTCGAAGTAATAAAGAAGAAAGAATGAAATGATGATAAATTTATGTCTATGTACGTATGTATATGATTATACCGATAAAAGTGCTTTAGTATGATCTGTAAAGATACATCCAAGCCACATGTACCATCCTAGGGGGAAAACCGTTTTTCACAAACACTCAATGTTTAGTCAACACACCGATATACATATCACAAGTACACAACAAAAGCATAATGGTAATGTTATGGCTAAAGAGTGTAAAATCTAATTAAAAAGTTTGAAAAGGGTGTTTTCAATCCTTTAGTGAAAGAGTCAAATCAAGAATCGGGAATAAGTCGATATGGAAGAGAATTCCAAATATGGTGCGAAGAATGAAATAAAAGACAGATGAACAGCAGACGAAAGAATTGCAAAGGATTCTGTTGTCCGAAGAACAACCGAAGACTTCGAGACGGAACATAATGAATTAGAAGATTTGCTATACAAGCAGGAATAGACCATGATGACAAGTTTTAGCACAAAGAAGACATTTTGTAATCTGTCTTAGCTTGACCAGGGAGCCAGGCGAGTGTAGTCAAAGAAGAAGCTCGGCATGATCATGTTACCTTTTTTCCCCTGTGCAGTTTTGAACACGCTGCAGTCCAGATAACATCTGCACATGACAGTAAGGGAGAGAAATGCATGGCAGAAGTCCACTTTTGAAAGAACAAAAGAGCATACTTAAGTCTCAGGTGGTTGTACTCAAGTATCAGTTGCTTGTACTCTCTCTCTCTCTCTTTCTCTCTCTCTCTCTCTCTCTCTCTCTCTCTCTCTCCCCGGAGATTTTTTTCGAAGCCCTATTTCAATAATTGTATTTCTATTTAGCAAATGTGAATTACAATGTCATTACGGTGTATAGTTTTTGCTGACGGCAAGACCAAGAATTGTCACACTGTTAGGGCTAACAGGCGTAAACAACTCACGGTCTTCTGTCACCGAGAACTGGAAAAAAAAACCCTCATTAGTTATGACGATAAGTGTCAAAGTGTCTCTCATCCTAATATCCGCTCCAAAACAAAATAAATGTACACAGACTGAATATGAATACAATCAATACACAAGCACTAATTTTCCTAAGTACGCAAGCTCGCACGCACTTGCTTCGTGACACACCTCATACCCATCCCCACCCACTTCCCCTTCGTGTGTGTGTGTGTGTGTGTGTGTGTTTTGTGTGTGTACATTCGCACGCATATGTTTGTGGCTGTGATGATCAAAATTCAAACTTTTAAAACGGTCACGAAAACCATCAAGGGGCCGCAGACACAAAATGCCAGTAAGAATTATGCCAAGACAGATAATGTTAACGCTTTAATCGTAATGCGCTTTTAGCCCATACACGATGCCCGCCACCCCTCACCATACAACCTGACTCCCCATGCGCCGATATCCCTCCGAATACCACCACGACACTCCATGCCATGCATCTTCCCCCCGTACCAGCTCCCCATGCTCTGCCACCCTCCCCACACTGCCCATGCTCTGCCACACCCTCCCCACACTGCCCAGACTCCCCATGCTCTGCCACACCCTCCCCACACTGCCACACTGCCACACTGCCCATGCTCTGCCACACCCTCCCAACACTGCCCACACTGCCCAGACTCCCCATGCTCTGCCACACCCCCCCCACACTGCCCAGACTCCCATGCTCTGCCCACCCTCCCCACACTGCCCACACTCCCTATGCTCTGCCACACCCCCCCCACTGCCCAGACTCCCCATGCTTGCCACACCCTCCCCACACTGCCCACACTGCCCACACTCCCCATGTTCTGCCACACCCTCCCACACTGCCAGACTCCCCATGCTCTGCCACACCCTCCCCACACTGCCCAGACTCCCCATGCTCTGCCACACCTCCCCACACTGCCCAGACTCCCATGCTCTGCCACACCCTCCCACACTGCCCACACTCCCCATGCTCTGCCACACCCTCCCCACACTGCCCACACTCCCATGCTCTGCCACACCTCCCACACTGCCCAACTCCCCATGCTGTCCACACTGCCCAGACTCCCATGCTCTGCCACACCCTCCCCACACTGCCCACACTCCCATGCTCTGCCACACCTCCCCAAACTGCCACATCCCATGCTGTCCACACTGCCAGAAATCCCATGATCTGCCACACCCTCCCACACTGCCCACACTCCCCATGCTCTGCCACACCCTCCCAAACTGCCCAACTGCCCATGGTGTCCACACTGCCCAGACTCCCCATGATCTGCCACACCCTCCCCACACTGCCCACACTCCCCATGCTCTGCCACCCCCTCCCTACACTGCCCACACTCCCATTTCTCTGCCCCCACCCTCCACACATCCCCACACTGCCCACACTGCCCATGCTCTGCCAACCCTCCCACCACTGCCCACAACTCCCATGCTCTGCCACACCCTCCACTACCCTCCCCACACTGCCCACACTCCCCATGCTCTGCACACCCTCCCCACACTGCTCACACTCCCCATGCTCTGCCACACCCTCCACACACTGCCCAGACTCCCTATGCTCTGCCACACCTCCCCACACTGCCCACACTCCCATGCTCTGCCACACCATGCCCACATGCCCAGACTCCCCATGCTCTGCCACCCCCCGCCACACTGCCAGATTCCCATGCTCTCCCACCCCTCCCCACACTGCCCACACTCCCCATGCTCTGCCACCCATCCCCACACTGCCCACACTCCCCATGCTCTGCCACACCCTCCCACACTGCCACACTCCCCATGCTCTGCCACCCCTCCCCACACTGCCCACACTCCCCATGCTCTGCCACACCCTCCCCACACTGCCCCACTCCCCATGATCTGCCACACCTCCCCAAACTGCCCACACTCCCCCTGATCTGCCACACACTGCCACACTGCCCACACTCCCCATGATCTGCCACACCCTCCCAAACTGCCCACCTCCCCATGCTATCCCACCTGCCCCGACTCCCCATGATCTGCCACCCCTCCCCACACTGCCCACATCCCCATGATCTGCCACCCCCTGCCCACACTGCCAGACTCCCCATGATCTGCCCCCCCTCCCCACACTGCCCACACTCCCCATGCTCTGCCACCCTTGCCCACACTGCCCAGACTCCCCATGATCTGCCACCCCTCCCACACATGCCCACACTCCCCATGCTCTGCCACACCCTGCCCACCTGCCCAGACTCCCATGCTCTCCCAACCCTCCCCACACTGCCCACAGTCCCCATGCTCTCCCACCCTCCCCCCACTGCCCACACTCCCCATGCTCTCCACCCCTCCCACACTGCCCACACTCCCCATGCTCTGCCACACCCTGCCCACACTGCCCAGACTCCCCATGCTCTCCCACCCCTCCCCACACTGCCCACACTCCCCATGCTCTCCCACCACTCCCCACACTGCCACATCCCATGATCTGCAACCCCTCCCCACACTGCCCACACTTCCCATGCTCTGCCACACCCTCGCCACACTGCCCACACTCCCCATGCTCTGCCACCCCTCCCCACACTGCCACACTGCCCATGCTCTGCCACACCTGCCCACACTGCCCAGACTCCCCATGCTGTGCCACCCTCCCACACTCCCCACACTGCCCACACTCCCCATGCTGTGCCACCCTCCCCACTCCCATGCTGTCCACACTGCCCGATCCCCATGATCTGCCACCCCTCCCACACTGCCCACACTCCCCATGATCTGCCACCCCTCCCCATGCCCGACTCCTGCTCTCCCACCCCCCCACATGCCCCCACTCCCCATGCTCTGCCACCCTCCCCACACGCCCAGACTCCCCAGCTCTCCCACCCTCCCCACACTGCCCACATCCCATGCTCTGCCACCCCTCCCCACACTGCCCACACTCCCCATGCTCTGCCACCCCTCCCCACACTGCCCACACTCCCCATGCTCTGCCACCCCTCCCCACCACTCCCACACTGCCCACACTCCCCATGCTCTGCCACCCCTCCCCACACTGCCCAAACTGCCCACACTGCCCACATGCCCAGACTCCCCATTGCTCTGCCACCCCTCCCCACACTGCCACACTCCCATGCTCTGCACCCCTCCCAACACTGCCCACACTCCCCATGCTCTGCCACCCCTCCCCACACTCCCCACACTGCCCACACTCCCCATGCTCTGCCACCCCTCCCCACACTGCCACACTCCCCATGCTCTGCCACCCTCCCCACACTGCCCACACTCCCCATGCTCTGCCACCCCTCCCCACACTGCCCACACTGCCCACTGTCCCCTG
>CM031600.1:34758097-34765597 GCA_018398815.1 Conus ventricosus
CTTGCCTGCTGTTTGATCTCCGGTGCCTGGCAGTGGTATTGCTCCGACGCACTCAGTCTGACTCTCACATACAGAGCTACACTGAGATGCGTCCTGTAGAACCAGCCGCCGTGGCGAAGTGGTTAGCGTCGGGGACTCCCGGCTGAGGGTCGTGGGTTCGATTCCCATCAGAGTCATGTGGGATTTTTCTGCCCCGACCGGCTCCTACCCAGAGTTGAGTTTGCTACGGGCTCAGTTAGGAAGACTGGGACCACACAGTCGAGTTTCATCCACTTTATGGATGCGTCTCTGATAGTGTTGCTCAAATTTCATGACCAACGCTGCAGGTGTCTGTATCTCTCGGGCCTGGTTGACGCCGGGATATATTATGAAAGGAAGCGTAGAGTACAGCCCTGTCATGTAGTCTCAGACCGAAATGGAAATCCGTAGCATCATCTTAATCATCCTCATTCTCATCGATCAGCATTTTTTAAAAAAAAGTTGAAAATTCTGTGGCCCTTCATGCCCTGCTCTCATGGTGACCTCAGTTAATTTCGATGTCCTCTCCACATATGTGGCCTTGGTTTGGTTCCGTCGACGTCACCGGTATCGGCGAGTCCATGGGGCCTGTCGTTGGACGGACGTGGTGGCGCCCTCCGGAGGGAGAGCTCACTCACGCCGGCTCCGCGACTAAGCAATGATTGTCGTCAGTAGGGGCTTAGTAGGTGGTGTCCTGCATATGTTGGATAAGAACAGGCGCCACTGAACACCACCGAAGTGACTCGGCAGCAGTGCAGTGTCTCCTCTGGTGGGTTGCCTCTTGACGACTTGACATTGACTGCTCCCTGTGGATTGCCGGTGCCGGGGCTGCGGCGGGACTGACCAGGCTGTGGCTGTGGACGGGGTGTTGGAATGAGCAGCTTGGATGCAATGCCACTGAGGTGGCACAGAGGATGGGCAGAAAAAAAAGAGATTCGTCCTGCCGCAGCCTCGACACCGACATCAATACCAGTTCGCCATGAGGCAGCCCATTACAGGAGACACTGCACTGCTGCTGAGTCCCCTCGGTGGTACAGTGATGTCGGTTTTGATGTACCATACGCAGGCTGCCATCTACGAAGCCTTCTACCGACGACAATAACTGTTAAGTAGAGGGGCTAGCATGAGGAAGAGTCCACATTCGGAGGGCGCTGCCGCATCTGCCCAACAACAGTTCCCACTAACTTGCCGTTACTGAAGCCTTTGTCTCGAAATCACCATGGGCATAGATGTCGATAGGAATTCAACGCTGAGGCCATTACGACAGCGAAGCTTGAAAGTCCACAGAGTCTGATAGGTTTGTTTGTTTGTTGTTTGTTTGTTTGTTTGTTTTTCAGTGGTGGGGATGAAAAAGATGCTTACGAGTTCTATTCTGGTCAGACTTCATGACCGGATTATATACTACGCCCTTTTCATCATTAACCTATGTCGCTGCCAGAACCGAGAAATACAGACACCTGCATTGCTGGTCAAGGAATCTCAGCAACACTATCAGAACCAATCATTGAAATAGACTGAATTCGATTGTGTTGTTCCAGTCTTCCAGTCTGCACACTGAGTATGCTAAGTGGAGAATCTGGCCCCACAATAATTTGCCTCTGAAGGCATTTGAACCCGTCACCTACCAGCACCAAGCCTGCAATGCTACCCGCCGTACCACAGCGGCTGATATATTGTTCTTAGTATAGTTCTTATTTTGGTAGCACCAAATTATACAATTGAATAATGGTACCTATTGTGCTAAATATATATTCAACAATTGGTTCTCCCCTGGAAAGAGGGAAACTTGAATAACTTTGATCTTCCATGAAACTGATTTTCTTTGCGATAGAAACCTCAAATCTGACAACAAGCTCTGATATCGTACATATGTCTGTCACGTTTTATTTTGTCGACAGTATCCACATAGCCAGATGATGCACTGCATTCTCAACGGGTTTCATAAAACCAGATGACAAACTCGGTTGTATTAATCCCGACCCAGTAAGTTGGAAAGCGAGGCAACTGCAGGAGAAAATCCAAACAAATCTTAAACAGTGTTTGAAATAAGTCCGCCAAACAACATGGACAAACGAATCACAAGACAAAAGACGATGGGTTTCAGCCTCATAGGTTTTCTGCAGGCAAGATAAACAACACACAGGACAACGAAAATGAAGAACGAGCAGGCACTTATCTTTGTCAAATTCGGCGCAAGAATTTTGTCAAAATCAACGCCCATCTTGATCTTGCGCCGAATTTGACAAACAAAGATAAGTGATCGCTCGTTCTTCATCTTCGTTGTCCTGAGTGTTGTTTATCTGGCCTGAAAAAGTTCTAAGAGGTCGAAACGCTCCCAGTTTTGTCTTGTGATTCGTTTGTCCATGTTGTTTGGCGGAGTTATTATAACACTTTGTAACATTTGTTCAAACCAGTAAGTCAGGACATTACACGTAATGGTACTATTGTTCGCAATTTTTCCAAGACTGTTCTTTTGAGAGTTTCTTCACTTGTGACGAGAGAGAGAGAGAGAGAGAGAGAGAGAGAGAGAGAGAGAGAGAGTTCCATCAAGCTTTTTGTGTAGAGACAATTCTTTGTGCTTTTGAGAAATAGTTTCTTTCTTATTAGGAAGATGTTTTATTCATTTTTTTTTAAACATTTTTATTTCTTCATTCCAACAACAATCAACAATCATACAAAATATTTTGATCATAATAATTAAAACATTGGTTTGAAGATTTTTTTTTTTTTAAAGAACTGAATATCTGAAAAACGACAAAATCAAAGTAATAAATGAAAAATGAAATCGCAAATGAAGATCCCAAACGGAAACATGATCAAATAAAGCTGATAATTTTAAAGGATAGAAATTACATTAACAACTGAACAAACATATCACTGACCACACACACTGACTGCCCCCCCCCCCCCCCTCCCAACCCTTCAACCCTTCCCCATGAGGCAAAATGAAAGCTTACATCATCCAGATTTAGATATTGTTGTTCATTCCTTTAAACATGGGATGTATAACTAACAAACAAAAATTTTTGCAATCAGCATTCACAGTGATTTATATGTATGCATATTTTCTATTTAGCTTAAATCATCCATTCTCTCCCACAGTTTCTTTTTGACAATACAATCCAATACAATACAAAATGATATTAGTGATTACAATAATAACAACACAATCATAGTATTAACATTGATTAAAAAAATACTGGTAATAATAACATTGATAATAGTAATAGCAATCAGTAGTGGTGGTAAAGTTCTATAATAGTGAGAGTTCTGGTAGGTTTATATTAGTAACTAAATTTTTTCAACATTCTTATTGTAACGTTGCTAACATAAGGTAGAATCAGTCACAATCCCAAAGTAAAGTCGCCATCAAACAACAACACAATATAAGAATAAAATGATAACACAAACTCATTTGTACCGTTGCTCAACAACAACATCGCTTCAAAACCGTGACCAATCCCGCCTATTAAATAGATGAACAGATTGATTAATAATTAAATGAATACATAAATACATAATTGAACAAATAAATAAATAAGTAAATGAATCAACAAATAGATTAATATACAAATAAAACGAATAAATTAAATACATAATTGAATAGATAAACAAATACATACATACATAAATACAAGCCAAAGTAAAACATCTAGGTAAACTGTTGTAGTGAATCATGTAACTATTATAACAAATACATTGTTATTTCAATTTAGTATAGATGGCATCAATCATTGCAGTGGATCTATATATTGCATGTTTATATATTTTTGGTGGAAAGAAGACTGAAAGTGTACATTTTTACAAAGCATATTCTGATTAGATAACATATAACCATATTGAGTAAATGCCATTATCTTTTTAACTGCCCTGGTTTTCTCTCCCTCTCCTCCCACCCTCTCTCTCTCTCTCTCTCTCTCTCTCTCTCTCTCTCTCTCTCTCTCTCTCACTCTCTCTCCTCTTCCTTTACTCATTAAAAAAGGATAAATAGTTATAATAGTGATGAAAAAAAAAAGGGGGGGGGGGGGATCCTTTGGTGACAATGTCCCATTAATGCCACCCTTGGGCGAAAATAATAAGTCGAAAGTCCCAAGAATTGCTATAGGACTTATCACCAAGGATTTATCGAAAAGACTTCGAAGAGATGTTAAATGTATGAATAAATGATTAAAAGAAATTCATAGATGAATAAATAAATAATCAAACATATACATTGATGAATACATATATGAATAATTCAATAAATAAATATGCAAACAATTTTTTTTAAGATGTACACTTCAGAAAATTTATGTTCACATCAGTAAACAATACATTAAGCAAACTCAAGCAGATAAGTAAACAAATATTTGAACGTTGAATACACAATTACACACGAGTACTCACAAAAACATAGGATATTGATCTTCCACTTTGATGGAAATGGAAGGGCTGACATGAAGGAACGGCAAGTAGAAAGAAACTCGTGGAGAGCGTGGCTGCAGAGAGTCCTCAGAAGAGAAGCCCCTTCCAGCAAGTGTTTCGGCCCTTATCTCCTGAAACTCTAGGGGGTTGGGCCACACCCGGTTCATGACTCCGGATGTCCCTCTGCTGCCCCCTTTTTTTCCCATCTTGGGACGTGTCATGGCTGAGATTCGAACCCATGACCCTCTGGACATGCCAGTTTAGGGATTGTCCACTTAATGACTCGCACTCTAACCACTGAGCCACTGGGGCACCTGATATCTGTTGGGAAAAGTTAAGTCTTATGAAGTTCACTTTTGTTTCTCCTTGACCAGATCCATCTTGAACACCTGTCTGCCGCTTCTGCCATTGCTTTCAGGGCTCTGTTTTTTCCCTCCCTGCAACTGAGAGCTGTTTCATGAGGCTGTATGCAGACGTTCCTACAAACCCCCTAAACTCCAATTTCTGCAGTGAGGACTTTGACCTGATAGCCTTCTCTCCTCAGTCTGTTTGCCAGATCAGCATACTTTTCAGTCTTGTAGATTTGAGCTGCCTCCATTCTGTTCTCATATGGCACCGTGAGCTCGATCATGATCAGCTGCTTGGTTGACTGAGAGTGGACTACTATGTCTGGTCTCATGCCACTCTTGCTGATGATCTCTGGGTGACTCTTCCATTCTGGGAGGTCTGCAGTGCACTCCCAGTCATCTGCCCCGTCCAGCAGACTCTGCCTGCAGAGGCAGAGATAAAGAGGAAGGGGACCAACTGGACAGGCATTCAGCGAGCAGCCCAGAACCGAGATCTCTGGGTGACTCTTCCATTCTGGGAGGTCTGCAGTGCACTCCCAGTCATCTGCCCCGTACAGCAGACTATGCCTGCATGTTCCGAGTGGCACTGTTTGTTCTTGGCCATGATTTGCTGCCTCCAGCCGTGAAGAATGTTGCGGGTGCTTTTGGAGTCCTGAATTTTTCTCTTTTGTGGTGTTGGGTACTAGCCCAGACTGTTTGTACAATCTCTTTGAGCCTTGGTTGTGTCGCCATGTGTACCTTCCTTGAGCCAGGGCTACTTTACATGAGCTTAGGAACATGCTACAACTGTTGTTTTTCCATGGCAGAGGGGCATGCAGGATCGTCTGATTTTCCCCACATCACCAGTTTGCATTGAGGGCAGAAGGTCATATGCAGATCTGAGAATGAAGCTGATCCTGAGAGGGGCCATGTGCCAAATGCCATTCCAAGAGAGACTTCTTTGGAGTGCATTCTCCCACGTTGTCCATTGCCCTTGCTGGCTCTGCTGGACTGCTCTTGTGGAGTCTTTTTTTTGGTCTTCTTCTTTTCTCATCTCCTGAATCATCATGTCTCTTCTGGCTATCCTCTGGCCTTTCACCACCATTCAGTTTGGTCACTCTCAGTCCTTGTCTGTTGGTCTGTGTGTGTCCTGTTATTTCTCTGATCTTGAAACTTTCTTTTGCAGAATGCATCGCCTCTTGAACTTTCCATTTTCTGCCTGTTCTTCAGCTGGGGCTTGATTGTTTCTACCACCTTGTCTCCTGAGTCCTCTAGCATGCTTTGAAGTCTGATCTTCCCTGCTTTGTATTCCTCCAGGATGGATTTCAGTGGTAATTTCACTTTGCTTGGCGACAGTACAGCGCTGTCAGTAAGATAGGTGGGACACCAAGCCATTTCCTTGTGAACTTGTTGATTTTGGCTTCCATTGCCTCCACTATGCTGGTGCAGATGTCGTATATCATCAGAGGCCATAGAAGCTTTGGTATCAGCATGAACTGTAGACACCAGACCTTGTATTTGCCATGGAGCACACACTGTCAATGGTCTCCAAGCCATCTTCCGACATCTGTTTGGTTTCTGTTGCTCGTTGTGTGTCTTTCAGCGTATCATCATACCATCTTCCAAGGCTCTTGACTGGTTCTTCTGTGACTGTTGAATGGCCTGGTTGGCAACACTGAAGACCACAGATTCGGCCACTTTTCCTTTCCTCAGTGAGAGACTCCGTGATTTCTTTGGCTTGAACTTCATTCTGGATGAGGCAACTATGTCGCCCCAGCCTCTCCAGCACATGACGTGTCTCGTCTTCACTGGATGAAATCACTGTAGTGTCATCCATGAAGGTCTTGAGAGGGGGCATTTTGTATCCATCGCCAAGGTCCGTTTGTCTTGCGTTGCTTGTTGCTGCTTTCAAGATGACTTCCATTGCCAACACGAACAGTATTGGGGAAATTGCACAGCCCATTGCAATGCCACGTCCAAGTTGGTCCAATCTGCTGTGTACTCCTTGGTAGAGAGCTGCATTGAGAAGCCATTGAAGTACTTCTGAGCATGTCGCTGATGTTCTTTGGCACATGATATATCTCAAGAGCCAAACTGTATCATCTCATGGGTACAGATCCATATGCATTTGCCAGATCAAGCCACACTACGTCCATGTCTCCTTCTTTTCTGTTTTGCTCTTTGGATTGCGTCCCAGATCATTGTGACGTGTTCTACACAGCCAGCCACGCCTGGGATGCCACCTTTCTGGACGACACATCCAAGTACTTGTTTTCCATGAGGTACGTGGTCAGCCTTGCTGCCAGACAGAGAAGAAGATTTTCCCTTCGACGTTCAGTAGTGATATTGGCCTGAACTGGGTGATGTCACTTGAGTTTTGCTGTTTGGGGATGTACCACACCATCTGCCGTCATCCACTGGCCGCTGATCTTCTGGTTTCTCCAAGCTGTTGAGCAGCCTGTGGAGCCACTCCAGCACCTTGGGACATTTCTTGTACAGCTGGTAAGGTATTCCGTTTGGCTCTGGTGATGATTTGGCTCTGCTTTGTCGACCACCTTCTGATTTCCGCCAACGTTGGTGGCTTGTCATTTAAACTGTTCCTCAGGTGTTTGGTTGGCCACACCAGACCTTGAATGTTGAGTGTGCTTTGCTCGGTGAATCAGAGTATGTTTCCTCAGATGCTGCTCAAAAACTCCTTTGTCCACACTTAGGGTCCCAGATTTGGGCTGCTCAAACAGTGTTCTATTAAACT
>CM031600.1:34770597-34778097 GCA_018398815.1 Conus ventricosus
CTTTACCGTTCCTTCTTCTCCCCCCCCCCCCCCTCCTCCCTCTCCTGTACCCTTCTCTCCGTCTCTCCGCGTTTCCTCCCATCCCCTTTCTCTTAGACCTGTTTTGAACCCCGACATGGTCAGATTTTTATCGCATTAAATATGCGACTAATGTAATTGTCTAGCGCAAAAAAAAAAAAAAGAAAGAAAGAAAAAAAAAAGAAAAATCGTTTTAATGTGCCTAGAGTGCTAATGAATCACCGTGCCAAAGTTAGAAAAGATCAGACGAACACTAGAAATTTGTACATGTATACCCCCTTACCCGCCCCTCCATCCTCCCTCCTCCATGCTTCTGCTTGTCCCCCTCCCTCTCCCCCTTCCTCCCTCCTCCCCTTCCCCTTCCCCTTCCCATTCTTCCGTCTCTCCCCCCTCCTCCACCCCCTCTCCCCTCTCCTCTTTCTCCCCACCCCCGGCCCTCCTCTCTCCCCCATCCACCACCCTCCGTCTCTCCTGTCCTTCCCCCTCCCAGTCCCCCCTCCCCCCACCCTTTCCACTGCGTGCGCTGCTAAGCCGCCCCATATCGTCCTCTCCCCCATATTCCTTTCCCCCCACACACCCGTCCCCCCCTCCTTTACCGTCTCCTCTCCCTCCCCTCCCCCCCCCCCCCGCCCCCCCCGTTTCTCTACGTTCCCACACCCCTCCAGTTTCCGCAAGAGTTAGAATCTCGACGTCGCTCTTTTCTTGGCGTGTTGTTGTTGTTGTTGTTGTTGTTGCTGTTGTTGTTGTTGTTGTTGTTGCTGTTGTTGTTGTTGTTTTAAGGCATTTACGCTTCGTCTGTGCCCAGTATCGTAATGAGTCACTATGCCATACCTGGTGCAGATCAGCCGAAAACGGTAGATTTGTATAGAGAACAACCACAAATTGGGACACAAACACACAAACAGAAAGACAGACAGACAGACAGACAGACAGACAAGACAGAACGCGTTTTAGTTATTAGATGCACTTTTTTTTTTAACCTACATTAACAAAAGCTTTCCGGTTTGGTGGCAGTCACAAGCGAAGTTCATGTCTTTTTCAGCTGGAGTTATTATTTTCCCCCAGAATTTTGAAACAGCGTACAAAGACTGCCAGTTACAATGCTTTTCTCTTTATGTGATACAGCTGTGCCAGTAGGACTGGATGTTTATACAGAGGGGTCCGTAGTCAACTAGCTGATAGTGTGTTTAGTAAACAGATACCTGATTCGGTACAGGAACGTAAAGGCGGCGGAAGGTGAAGGTGCTCAATTCATGTTGAACCTCTAACAGTTCACTACTCTATCGCCATAGAGAATGGCACTTTAACCTTTAAATTAAAAAAGTCATACACACACACACACACGCACACACACACACACACACACAAACACACACACACACACGCGCACACGCACACAACACACACACACACACACACCACACACACACACACACACACACACACACACTTCAAGTTATCGTCACAACACAGGGCTGTCCACCAGCATGGCTTCTGGACCAGACGTTGGAGGAGGAGAGGAAGAGAGCGGCGGCTGATCATCATCGGAAAAACAGGAAACGGAAAGAGCAGTCTGGGTAATCTCCTCCTGGCAAACCTCACTTCCCGGTCAGGTCCGGCACAGCATCGACGACTGTGAGCGCTTCCTCTGGTTCCGCCCAGTTCCGTGACTGGAAGATCAAGTAATCACACAGTGTTAAGAATACGACTTCGATTCGTTACTTGATTTTTTTTCCCCCCACGTCTTTGACTTGAAGACACTGCTACGATGATGCCAAACAGCGTAATGGCGCTCTTGCGCACAAACGTTTATACGTACGTATCTGAACACAAATACACGTGACGCTCGCGCACACGTTCCCTCACACGTACACAAGCACACACGCGCGCTTGCGCACGCACACACACATATACACAGACACCATGCGCGCGCGCGCATGCACACACACACACACAATGCGCGCGCGCATGCGTGCACACAAAACACACACACACACACACACACACACACACACACACACACAACACACACATGCACACACACACACACACACACACACACACACACACACACACACACACACACACACGTGCGAGCGCGCACGCATGTATCCCCTTACTCCCCCCCCCCCCCCCCCCCCCCCCCCATCACACACACACACACACACGTGCGAGCGCGCGCATTGTATACACCCACTCACCCCCACCCATCACCCCCACCCCCACCCCCACATATGCGCGCGCGCGCGCACGCGACGCGACGCGACGCCGGCGCGCATCGCCATAGCGGAAAATGAAAGAATACAAGAGAAGAAATGGTAGTCGGATGAAAGAACAAAGACTGAGGGGAAAATGTAGCAGTAGAGGAAACGAAAAATAAAACAGAGACTGACATTACGCCACACACTATGAACCACGAATGGATTTGGAGGGAATGAAGGAATAAAACAGAAGAACTGATTGTCGAATGAAGGGATCAGAATGAGGAGGAAGAGGAGAAGAAGAAGGAGGAGGGGAGGAGGAGGGGGAAGCGGAGAACAGGAGGAGGAGGAACAAGAAAGGGAAGAAGAAAAGGAAGAAAAAGGAGGACGGATAGGAGAAGAAGAAGATGAAGAAGAAGAAGAAGAGAGAGAGAGAGAGAGAGACAGACAGACAGACAGACAGAGAAGACGAAGAAGAGACAGACAGACAGACAGAGAATGGAAGAGGTGAAGTAGCGTTTGAGCTTGAAGGGTAACAGCTTAATGTTAGTAGGAGCAGTGATAGAAGAACAACATAATCACTGACATTAACCTGCACAGGCTTGCACGACAGAAGATCACGGTGAATAGCAGAGCTCTGTACATCACAAGATCACTAGAGATTTTTTTGAAATCCTCTTTTCTATTTTTCACTCTCTCTCTCTCTCTCTCTCTCTCTCTCTCTCTCTCTCTCTCTCTCTCTCTCTCTCCTCTCTTTTTCCATGACATCCCTACCCATCCCCTTGCTTTCACTCATTCATATATTTTTTTTTAATCTTTGCCATCTTCCCATTTTACACTTTTTTTCTTTTCTTTTCACATTTGTTTTCATCTTTTCCTGCTTCTTTTTTGTGTGGTTCTTTTCCTTTTTGTACTCCCAGTTCTTATAGAACAGGGAGTACTTTACAATGGAACGAATAAATGCTGTCTGTGTGTCTGTCTGTCTGTCTGGTGTCCGTCCGTGGTCAAAATGTTTCCACTCGCTCCAGACAAAACGTCTGGGCCGATCTTTCTGAAAATTTGTAGGTATGTTCATTATGGGTCACGGATTATGCCCGATGTTCTATTTTTACCAGAATAGCTGTTACTAACGGCAATAAATGATAAATTAAAAAAAAATCTAGTCCGATAAGGGAAATAACCACCTCACTTTCGAGTTTTCTCTTCCACTAACTCCAAATTGTTTCCCCTGTCTGTCACTGCACTGGGAGTACGTTTATATGCTTTGCATCTTGTTTTCTTTCTCATTCTCATTTTGTTGTTGTTGTTGTTTTTTGTTTTATTTTACCCAGTTGATCATGGTTTCCTGTCAGTTTACTCTCTCTTCAAATCGCCTCTTTTAATCGTCTCTTTTCACAAATGAAAATAAATGAATGAATGAAGAAAGAAAGAAAGAAAGAAAGAAAGACAGAAATACACGAATAAATAGATAGGTAAATAGACGAATTAGTAAGTAAACAGAGGAATAAAGAAATACATATGACCAGGTACTGGACACGCCGGACCTGAGAGACATGAACGAAGACGAGGCTCAGCGAGAGGTCAGCACGTGGAAAGCTCTGATGTCTCCCAGCGAACACGCCATTCTATTGGCGGTCAGGTGTGACCAGCGCTACACGAGCGAGGAACACGAAATGTTCCTCCGGCTGAAGACACTTTGGGGAGGCAACTCGCTAACCCGGTTAGTAGTAGTAGTAGTAGTCGTAGTAGTAGAAGCAGTCGTAGTAGTAGTAGTCTTAGTAGTCGTAGCCGTAGTAGTAGTCGTCGTAGTAGTAGTAGTTGCTTTAGCAGCAGCAGCAGCAGCAGCAGCAGTAGTAGTAGTAGTCGTAGTAGAAGTTGAAGTTGTTGTTGTTGTAGCAGCAGCAGTAGTAGTAGTTGGAGTAATAATGGTAGTAGTAGGAGTAGTAGCAGCAGTAGTAGCAGCAGTAGCAGTAATAGTAGTAGTAGCAGTAGTTGTTGTTGTTGTTGTTCTTCATCTTCTTGTTCTTGTTTTATTTGTGTTGTTGATGTTGTTATGGTTATAGTGGTAGTAGTTGTTATTGTTGTTGTTGTCGTCAACGTCCTAGTCGTCGGCGTTGTTGAAGTGTTTACATATCATTTCAGAACAATATTTAAATAGTCAGTAATACAGCCTTAGAGTAGACTTTTAGGAGTACACATCTTTTTCCATAGAAATACACGTTACCTCCCCCCCCCCCCCCCTTCCACTCCCCACTTCTCTCTCTGTCTGTCTCTTTGTCTGTCTCTGTCTGTCTGCCTGTCTGTCTGTCTGTCTCTCTGTCTCTCTCTCTCTCTGTCTGTCTCTCTCTCTTTCTCTCTCTCTCTCTCTCTCTCTCTCTCTCTCTCTCTCTCTCTCTCTCTCTCTCTCTGTCGCTCTCTGTCATATTTAAAACGAGCTGTCTCATCCACGTAGGGCCCACTCGTTGTCAGGTGGGCATACGTAACCACGTGTGACAACAGACAGACTTTTAGGCATAGTGTCTACCCACATGTCTGTCTATGGGCCTCTGTGTGTCTGTGTCTGTGTACATACGCATCTGGCTATGGGCCTCTGTCTGCGTCTGTGTACGTATATGTCTGTCTATCGTCCTCTGTCTGTCTGTGTCTGTGTACGTACGTGTCTGTCTATAGGCCTCTATCTGCGTCTGTGTGCGTATGTGTCTGTCTATCGGCCTCTGTCTGTCTGAGTCGAGTACGTACGTGTCTATCTGTCTATAGGCCTCTATCTGCGTCTGTGTGCGTATGTGTCTGTCTATCGGCCTCTGTCTGAGTCGAGTACGTACGTGTCTATCTGTCTATAGGCCTCTATCTGCGTCTGTGTGCGTATATGTCTGTCTATCGGCCTCTGTCTGTCTGAGTCGAGTACGTACGTGTCTATCTATCGGCCTCTGTTTGCGTCTGTGTATGCACGTGTCTGTCTATCGGCCCCTGGCTGTGTCTGTGTATGCACGTGTCTGTCTATCGGCCCCTGGCTGTGTCTGTGTATGTACGTGTCTGTCTATCGGCCTCTGTCTGTTTGTGTTTGTGTACGTACGTGTCTGTCTTTCGGCCTCTGTTTGTGTCTGTGTACGTACGTGTCTGTCGATCGGCCTCTGTCTGTCTGAGTCGATTTACCTACGTGTCTGTCTGTCTATAGGCCTCTATCTGCGTCTGTGTGCGTACGTGTCTGTCTATCGGCCTCTTTTCTGTCTGAGTCGAGTACGTACGTGTCTATCTGTCTATAGGCCTCTATCTGCGTCTGTGTGCGTATGTGTCTGTCTATCGGCCCCTGGCTGTGTCTGTGTATGTATGTGTCTGTCTATCGGCCTCTGTCTGTTTGTGTCTGTGTACGTACGTGTCTGTCGATCGGTCTGTGTCTGTGTCGGAAGACGCCTGGTCGTGGCCTTCACCTTCGGGGACAGTCTGACCGGAGACTTGAGCGAGGACCTGAAAGGGGCGAGCACCGAATTGAAGAACGTGCTGGAAGATGCCTCTCACCGTTACCTGCTCTTCAACGACCGCGACACCCCCAGGGCAAGGAGGAGCAGACCCTCAGACTGCTCCAGATGGTGGACCAGCTAGGTCGGTTGTTTTTTCAGGCAGTGGTGATAATTATTGTGGTGGTGTTCCTAGTGAATGCTCGTGGGATGTGGTTGAGATGGTGGTGTTGGTGGTGTTCGTGATGGTGTTGGTGGTGTTGGAGATGGTGGTGATGGTGGTGGTGGTGGTTTATGGCAGTGACGGTGGTGGTGGTAGTGATGGCAGTGATGGTGGTGGTGTTGGTGATGGCGGTGAGGTGGTGGTGTTTATGGATGTTAGTGCTGGACATGTTGTTGGAATATAGCTGCTACCCGGGGAAAGAGATGCTAGTGTATGTTATGTTATGTTATGTTATGTTATGTTATGTTATGTTATGTTATGTTATGTTGCTAGATCATTTCTCGTTGGGAGAACGCAGAAAGTTGTTGTGGAAGGGTCGTCATCCCATTGTAAACCAGTCTTGTCAGGTGTACCACAGGGAACTGTTCTGGGGCCCTTGTTTTTCTTAATTTATATAAATGACATAAGTAGAAATCTCTCTCCTGGAACTACTATAAGGCTTTTTGCAGATGACAGCTTAGTATATAGAACAATCAGAAGCAAGAATGATACACGCATTCTACAAGAAGATGTAAACGCTTTACAAGAGTGGGAAAGTACTTGGAAAATGGAATTTCATCCCCAAAAGTGCAAGTGTTGCGTATATGTAACAAACGCTCACCAATTAGATCAGATTATTCTATCCATAATACTATTCTTAAAGAAACTAATGCTGCAAAATATTTAGGCGTGATTATAGATAGTCGTCTCAAAGGGAAAGAACGTTACAATTTAGTATGTAAGAAAGCAAATAACATCTTAGCTTTCTTATACAGGAATATCAATGACTGCCCCAAAAGGTTAAAGGACGATGCTACAAAACACTGGTTAGACCAGTACTGGAATATGGTTGCTCAGTTTGGGATCCCTTTCCATCTAAAGGACATTGATAACCTCGAAAAGATTCAGAAGAGAGCAGCACGGTTTGTAACAGGGAACCACATCAGAGAAAAGGGGATACTAGGAAGAACATGAGGAAATTAGAATGGAAACCCTTAGAAGAGAGAAGATCTTTTATCAAACTTAACATCTTCTTCAAAGGCAGAGCTAAAGTAATCGATATTCAATGGAACAAACTAGTATTGAATAAAAGTAGCACCAGGAGTGGCGGTCAATGTTATACCCTACCCGCATCAAATATTGACAGCCACTTACATTCTTTTTATCCCAGTTCTGTACGGCTGTGGAACTCACTGCCGGGTGCCATCAAGATTGTCACAAGTGCAGTCTCATTTAGGGGGCAAGTTGATTCGACAGTTTTGAGATCTGCATATTGACGATTTTCTATTTTTACTTCCCCAGATATTTGACTTTTACCTGGGCCTGAATTTGGCCATTGCTTTTAACTTCTTGAATCGAGTGCGACCCCTTGTTGCCAAATTTGCTCCAGGGGCCAACAGTCTTGAGTTGCACTGTTTTTATGTTTTATGTTATTTTATTTTACTTTTTAACATGCGCGCTGGTGACCTACTCGTTTTGAGTGAACCAGTATTTTAGGAAGAAGAAGAAGAAGAAGTTATGTCGTGTCGTGTCGTGTCGTGTCGTGTCGTGTCGTGTCGTGTTACATCGAGTTAGATTATACTATACTAAAGTAAAAAGAAGATTAGATTAAAAGAAATTTAAT
>CM031600.1:34783097-34793097 GCA_018398815.1 Conus ventricosus
GATGCTTAAAATGACGTCATGAATTCCATTCTGATCTTATAATGCACAACGGGGCTGCACTCTATGCTTCCTGTCATAATATATACTCTTTCGTCAACCAGGTCCGAGAGATACTGACACCTGCAGTGTTGGTCAAGAAATCTGAGCAACACGCTGAGAGAAGCATCAGTGTTCTAACTATGAAAGTAATGGCGGTTATGCTCATTTCAAACGACGCATTTTAAGACCAAGACATACTGCCGGATTGATAGATGGTGAAAATACATATTCCAATATTTCTGCAGTGAAAATTTGTTCACAAGGCACATTCCTGTGTTCAATTTTTCGTTGTACTGCGACAGTAATGTTTATGTACATATTCATATGTACGCTCTGGGCAGCAACATAATGAATTGACATCTGTTGGATGCATTATTAACAGCAACCTTGTTGGATCTTACACTTCCTCCACTCACCGCCTGCCACCCTCCCCCTCATTTAGCTGTGTATACTGAATGCTCTAAGCCGGTAGTTAAACACTAGAGCGGTCGGCTAGGGAGCCGACTGTTGTGAATTCGAACCACTCATGAGGTCGGAAATTACAGCTTAAAAGGCGCTCTCTGTTCACACAACAATCAATGAGACCCTGATTCATCTCTGGGAAATTGAAGCGGTAGAAGGAGAGGGCTGGGCTCTAGACACGATGAACCTCTTACAGTCCACTGCAACCTTCGGGCTATGGGGCTTTAACATTTTTAGCGTACGACTACACATTGGGATGCATGTGCTTTGAAATACATGCTGTTGTTGCTTAATTTCGTTTCTTATTTATTTATTTATTTATTCATTCTTCTTCATTTTTCTCACAGACTGTCATTCTCGAGTCACTCTCCTTAGTGATAATGGTAAGAGACACTTTTCTTCCGATGATATTGGAATGCGCATTTATGAACATCATCTAAGCAACTTCTACTTCACGACACCCAAACACTTGACATCTGGTTTTCTGGAAATAGGTTGGGGAAGGTAATGTCGGATACGGACTTGGTCATCGTGGGGGAGTGGTAACAATGTAACTCCAGGGGTTCAGGACGCTGCATAGGCCCTTGACGAGGTCTAGGGACAGAATCCCCAGAGGCTGAAACATGTTAAAGAATAAGCGAACAAAATCACTGTGGCCCTATTAAAAAAAAAAGAAAAAAAAAAAGAAAGCAAAAGAAAAAAGATTGCCCAGCTAGTCACAGCATCCAAGCGCAGAAACACATTTAACTGTCAAAATCCTCCTGCTGATCTGAGTCAGATCTGTATTATTCCCAGACAGATGTACGCTTTGTTCTTCGGAATCTTCCAGCACATCACGAAAAAAGAAAAGAAAGAAAGAAAGAAAGAAAGGAAAGGTGGGTGTCGGGGAGGTTGGGAGGATCCAGAACCCTCTTCCCTCTGATCCCGGCCAGTAAATCCTTTACGAGTCCGCAGCTCTGGCATCATTTGATTTGAAAGCCCCGACTGCAACGTTGAAAAGAGGATGAAAAGCCCTTATAATCGTCTGTATAAAAATGAATTAAAATGGTAAAGTGACGTCAGACCCTTTTTTGTGGTGGAAGGTATCAAAGAGTTGGATAGTCGTGAAAAAGGATGAAGAATATACTTTAAGGAAGTATAAAACGGACCGCAAATGGCAAAGTGGCATCAGACTCATTTTATGATAAAAGGGGGTTGGCAGGGTGGGGGTGGGGGTGGGGGGGGGGGGAAGATTGGAGAGGGGTTATCGCAGTTTTCTTGGTAACTAGCGGACTGAACAGTCGCATGGCCGACTGGTTAGATCTACAGCCATGTCTCTTTTTCAGATTTTAAGGGTTTCATATGCGTAAGAGATGTATCATTCAAATATTACCCCCCAAAAAAGTAAGAGAGAGATGACTGATAAACGATGTATATGTCTCCTACAAAGACAATACACGCCCCTCTCTGTCCTCCTCTCTCTGATTTCCGTCCTTCTCCATCTTTGCCAATTTCCAGAGAGAGAGAGAGAGAGAGAGAGAGAGAGAGAGAGAGAGAGAGAGAGCAAAGCAAAGCAAAAACAAGCGAGCATGAATATCTCTCGGCCACAATCAATACAATACTTGAAAAAAAAATGTGATGTCTCTCTTCCTTTGATCTTTTCTCGATAACTGAAATTTCACAATAATTATAGTTTAGAATCTTTTAAAAGGTGCGGGGGGCTCCATGATAGAGGCTTTATTCCATGCGATGAAGCACTCACTATGAAACGTGTTCTCACTGCAGTTTATTATTGCAGGGCAGACGCACACTTTACAGCAGACGCCAAGCAGAACATGGCTAGGTGTGTCCAACCAGTTTGTGATTCGTAGATTTCTGAACGTTTGTTTGCTTGGTTGTTTCATAATTTAATAATTCCGTCAGAGATTTTCTTGAAACACATCCGGTTTAAGCTGGTGTGTGTGTGTGTGTGTGTGTGTGTGTGTGTGTGTGTGTGTGTGTGCATGTGTGCGCGCGCGCGCGCGCGCGCGCGCGCGTGTGTGTGTGTGTGTGTGTGTGTGTGTGTGTGTGTGTGTTTAGCGCCTTTGCAATGAGCAGGCCTCTCTTTAACACGCAAATATGGAATCAGTTTTGACTGACGTGGTAACGACCCTGATATGGGACTCCCTGTGGTCTGGGCTCTTAACTTTTGAAAGTGATGGGATAGAATCCTAGATACGAACATCTTCAAACTCTCTCTCTCTCTCTCTCTCTCTCTCTCTCTCTCTCTCTCTCTCTGAAATACCAACTTTTGTTCTTGTAAGAGAAGATAATCTACCAAGGGGGGGGGGGGGGGGGGGGGGGGGGGGGGGTGGTCATTGAGCTTCTCTCCGTCAATAGATTATCTTCTTTTACACGGGAAAAAATCTCTCTCTCTCTCTCTCTCTCTCTCTCTCTCTCTCTCTCTCTCTCTCTCTCTCTCTCTCTCTCCCCTACTCCTCCTCTTCCTTCCCCCGCGTCTGCACTGTGTGTGTGTGTGTGTGTGTGTGTGTGTGTGTGTGTGTGTGTGTGTGTGTGTGTGTGATCTTCTTTAGTAAGCAGGATTCCACTGAGTGAGTATACTTGTGAACGTGGTGTGTATATACGTTCGTGTGTGTTAAGAGTTATTCCGTGCGCGTGGTTGTTGCTTGCCGAATATATCTGCAATGATAGCATACTCAGAGTCTACTAATACCTTTAATTAAGCTGTGCTAACTCACACACGCCAATATGCATTTTGGTTTACTGTGCTAACTCACACACGCCAATATGCATCTTGGTTTACTGTGCTAACTCACACACGCCAATATGCATTTTGGTTTACTGTGCTAACTCACACACGCCAATATGCATTTTGGTTTACTGTGCTAACTTACACACGCCAATATGCATTTTGGTTTACTGTGCTAACTCACACACGCCAATATGCATTTTGGTTTACTGTGCTAACTCACACACGCCAATATACATTTTGGTTTACTGTGCTAACTCACACACGCCAATATGCGTTTTTGGTTTAACTTTTCAAACATTACCTCGTACATTACTGGTTTGAAATAGTGGTTTCATTCATCCAGACACTCGTTTCTTCATAACTTACTCATACCTTACTCATACCTTCCTTCACGCTCTTCTTTCATTCTTCTTCCATTTCTTCCTCTTTTTTTTTTTTTTTTTACTTCTGTCTTTTTGCAGTTAATGGAGCGATGTCATACCTGTAAAGTGCGTCGTAGAAACCAGCATGAAAACCGTATACGAACAGACCAACTGAAAGACCGACGTCACATTTCAGTGTCAGTTATACACCGAATGAACTCTGACGTTACAAATACCGGACTCGCAGACTTCAGCGAGCTAACCCAACGAATTGGACATTGCAATTAATGCAGGATTCCCAAAACGATCCTCTCTTCCCAACACCATTTTGCCCCAGAGAGAGAGAGAGAGAGAGAGAGAGAGAGAGAGAGAGAGAGAGAGAGAGAGAGAGGAGAGAGAGAGAGAGAGAGAGAGAGAGAGAAAGAGAGAGAGAGAGAGAGTGAGACAGACAGACAGACAGACAGACAGACAGACAGACAGACAGTGGATGCGAAATGCACTGCGTCGAGTTCAAGGTTATTCGATAGTTGTGCATTTGTAGTGCTGCACCAATGCACGTGGTGATAAGTGTCTGGAAGCTGGTAGTGCTGCACCAATGCACGCAGTGATAAGTGTCTGGAAGCTGGTAGTGCTGCACCAATGCACGCAGTGATAAGTGTCTGGAAGCTGGTAGTGCTGCACCAATGCACGCAGTGATAAGTGTCTGGAAGCTGGTAGTGCTGCACCAATGCACGCAGTGATAAGTGTTTGGAAGCTGGTAGTGCTGCACCAATGCACGTAGTGATAAGTGTTTGGAAGCTGGTAGTGCTGCACCAATGCACGCAGTGATAAGTGTTTGGAAGCTGGTAGTGCTGCACCAATGCACGCAGTGATAAGTGTTTGGAAGCTGGTAGTGCTGCACCAATGCACGCAGTGATAAGTGTCTGGAAGCTGGTAGTGCTGCACCAATGCACGCAGTGATAAGTGTTTGGAAGCTGGTAGTGCTGCACCAATGCACGCAGTGATAAGTGTCTGGAAGCTGGTAGTGCTGCACCAATGCACGCAGTGATAAGTGTCTGGAAGCTGGTAGTGCTGCACCAATGCACGTAGTGATAAGTGTTTGGAAGCTGGTAGTGCTGCACCAATGCACGTAGTGATAAGTGTTTGGAAGCTGGTAGTGCTGCACCAATGCACGCAGTGATAAGTGTTTGGAAGCTGGTAGTGCTGCACCAATGCACGCAGTGATAAGTGTTTGGAAGCTGGTAGTGCTGCACCAATGCACGTAGTGATAAGTGTTTGGAAGCTGGTAGTGCTGCACCAATGCACGCAGTGATAAGTGTCTGGAAGCTGGTAGTGCTGCACCAATGCACGCAGTGATAAGTGTTTGGAAGCTGGTAGTGCTGCACCAATGCACGCAGTGATAAGTGTCTGGAAGCTGGTAGTGCTGCACCAATGCACGCAGTGATAAGTGTCTGGAAGCTGGTAGTGCTGCACCAATGCACGCAGTGATAAGTGTCTGGAAGCTGGTAGTGCTGCACCAATGCACGCAGTGATAAGTGTCTGGAAGCTGGTAGTGCTGCACCAATGCACGCAGTGATAAGTGTCTGGAAGCTGGTAGTGCTGCACCAATGCACGCAGTGATAAGTGTCTGGAAGCTGGTAGTGCTGCACCAATGCACGTAGTGATAAGTGTCTGGAAGCTGGTAGTGCTGCACCAATGCACGTGGTGATAAGTGTCTGGAAGCTGGTAGTGCTGCACCAATGCACGCAGTGATAAGTGTCTGGAAGCTGGTAGTGCTGCACCAATGCACGCAGTGATAAGTGTCTGGAAGCTGGTAGTGCTGCACCAATGCACGCAGTGATAAGTGTCTGGAAGCTGGTAGTGCTGCACCAATGCACGCAGTGATAAGTGTCTGGAAGCTGGTAGTGCTGCACCAATGCACGCAGTGATAAGTGTCTGGAAGCTGGTAGTGCTGCACCAATGCACGCAGTGATAAGTGTTTGGAAGCTGGTAGTGCTGCACCAATGCACGCAGTGATAAGTGTTTGGAAGCTGGTAGTGCTGCACCAATGCACGCAGTGATAAGTGTTTGGAAGCTGGTAGTGCTGCACCAATGCACGCAGTGATAAGTGTTTGGAAGCTGGTAGTGCTGCACCAATGCACGCAGTGATAAGTGTTTGGAAGCTGGTAGTGCTGCACCAATGCACGCAGTGATAAGTGTTTGGAAGCTGGTAGTGCTGCACCAATGCACGCAGTGATAAGTGTTTGGAAGCTGGTAGTGCTGCACCAATGCACGCAGTGATAAGTGTCTGGAAGCTGGTAGTGCTGCACCAATGCACGCAGTGATAAGTGTCTGGAAGCTGGTAGTGCTGCACCAATGCACGCAGTGATAAGTGTCTGGAAGCTGGTAGTGCTGCACCAATGCACGCAGTGATAAGTGTCTGGAAGCTGGTAGTGCTGCACCAATGCACGCAGTGATAAGTGTCTGGAAGCTGGTAGTGCTGCACCAATGCACGCAGTGATAAGTGTCTGGAAGCTGGTAGTGCTGCACCAATGCACGCAGTGATAAGTGTCTGGAAGCTGGTAGTGCTGCACCAATGCACGTAGTGATAAGTGTTTGGAAGCTGGTAGTGCTGCACCAATGCACGCAGTGATAAGTGTCTGGAAGCTGGTAGTGCTGCACCAATGCACGCAGTGATAAGTGTCTGGAAGCTGGTAGTGCTGCACCAATGCACGCAGTGATAAGTGTTTGGAAGCTGGTAGTGCTGCACCAATGCACGCAGTGATAAGTGTCTGGAAGCTGGTAGTGCTGCACAATGCACGCAGTGATAAGTGTCTGGAAGCTGGTAGTGCTGCACCAATGCACGCAGTGATAAGTGTCTGGAAGCTGGTAGTGCTGCACCAATGCACGCAGTGATAAGTGTCTGGAAGCTGGTAGTGCTGCACCAATGCACGTGGTGATAAGTGTCTGGAAGCTGGTAGTGCTGCACCAATGCACGCAGTGATAAGTGTCTGGAAGCTGGTAGTGCTGCACCAATGCACGCAGTGATAAGTGTCTGGAAGCTGGTAGTGCTGCACCAATGCACGCAGTGATAAGTGTCTGGAAGCTGGTAGTGCTGCACCAATGCACGCAGTGATAAGTGTCTGGAAGCTGGTAGTGCTGCACCAATGCACGCAGTGATAAGTGTCTGGAAGCTGGTAGTGCTGCACCAATGCACGCAGTGATAAGTGTCTGGAAGCTGGTAGTGCTGCACCAATGCACGCAGTGATAAGTGTCTGGAAGCTGGTAGTGCTGCACCAATGCACGCAGTGATAAGTGTCTGGAAGCTGGTAGTGCTGCACCAATGCACGCAGTGATAAGTGTCTGGAAGCTGGTAGTGCTGCACCAATGCACGTGGTGATAAGTGTCTGGAAGCTGGTAGTGCTGCACCAATGCACGCAGTGATAAGTGTCTGGAAGCTGGTAGTGCTGCACCAATGCACGCAGTGATAAGTGTCTGGAAGCTGGTAGTGCTGCACCAATGCACGCAGTGATAAGTGTCTGGAAGCTGGTAGTGCTGCACCAATGCACGCAGTGATAAGTGTCTGGAAGCTGGTAGTGCTGCACCAATGCACGCAGTGATAAGTGTCTGGAAGCTGGTAGTGCTGCACCAATGCACGCAGTGATAAGTGTCTGGAAGCTGGTAGTGCTGCACCAATGCACGCAGTGATAAGTGTCTGGAAGCTGGTAGTGCTGCACCAATGCACGCAGTGATAAGTGTCTGGAAGCTGGTAGTGCTGCACCAATGCACGCAGTGATAAGTGTCTGGAAGCTGGTAGTGCTGCACCAATGCACGCAGTGATAAGTGTCTGGAAGCTGGTAGTGCTGCACCAATGCACGTGGTGATAAGTGTCTGGAAGCTGGTAGTGCTGCACCAATGCACGCAGTGATAAGTGTCTGGAAGCTGGTAGTGCTGCACCAATGCACGCAGTGATAAGTGTCTGGAAGCTGGTAGTGCTGCACCAATGCACGCGGTGATAAGTGTCTGGAAGCTGGTAGTGCTGCACCAATGCACGCAGTGATAAGTGTCTGGAAGCTGGTAGTGCTGCACCAATGCACGCGGTGATAAGTGTCTGGAAGCTGGTAGTGCTGCACCAATGCACGCAGTGATAAGTGTCTGGAAGCTGGTAGTGCTGCACCAATGCACGCAGTGATAAGTGTCTGGAAGCTGGTAGTGCTGCACCAATGCACGCAGTGATAAGTGTCTGGAAGCTGGTAGTGCTGCACCAATGCACGCAGTGATAAGTGTCTGGAAGCTGGTAGTGCTGCACCAATGCACGCAGTGATAAGTGTCTGGAAGCTGGTAGTGCTGCACCAATGCACGTGGTGATAAGTGTCTGGAAGCTGGTAGTGCTGCACCAATGCACGTGGTGATAAGTGTCTGGAAGCTGGTAGTGCTGCACCAATGCACGTGGTGATAAGTGTCTGGAAGCTGGTAGTGCTGCACCAATGCACGCAGTGATAAGTGTCTGGAAGCTGGTAGTGCTGCACCAATGCACGCAGTGATAAGTGTCTGGAAGCTGGTAGTGCTGCACCAATGCACGTGGTGATAAGTGTCTGGAAGCTGGTAGTGCTGCACCAATGCACGTGGTGATAAGTGTCTGGAAGCTGGTAGTGCTGCACCAATGCACGCAGTGATAAGTGTCTGGAAGCTGGTAGTGCTGCACCAATGCACGTGGTGATAAGTGTCTGGAAGCTGGTAGTGCTGCACCAATGCACGCAGTGATAAGTGTCTGGAAGCTGGTAGTGCTGCACCAATGCACGCAGTGATAAGTGTCTGGAAGCTGGTAGTGCTGCACCAATGCACGCAGTGATAAGTGTCTGGAAGCTGGTAGTGCTGCACCAATGCACGCAGTGATAAGTGTCTGGAAGCTGGTAGTGCTGCACCAATGCACGCAGTGATAAGTGTCTGGAAGCTGGTAGTGCTGCACCAATGCACGCAGTGATAAGTGTCTGGAAGCTGGTAGTGCTGCACCAATGCACGCAGTGATAAGTGTCTGGAAGCTGGTAGTGCTGCACCAATGCACGCAGTGATAAGTGTCTGGAAGCTGGTAGTGCTGCACCAATGCACGCAGTGATAAGTGTCTGGAAGCTGGTAGTGCTGCACCAATGCACGCAGTGATAAGTGTCTGGAAGCTGGTAGTGCTGCACCAATGCACGTGGTGATAAGTGTCTGGAAGCTGGTAGTGCTGCACCAATGCACGCAGTGATAAGTGTCTGGAAGCTGGTAGTGCTGCACCAATGCACGCAGTGATAAGTGTCTGGAAGCTGGTAGTGCTGCACCAATGCACGCAGTGATAAGTGTCTGGAAGCTGGTAGTGCTGCACCAATGCACGCAGTGATAAGTGTCTGGAAGCTGGTAGTGCTGCACCAATGCACGCAGTGATAAGTGTTTGGAAGCTGGTAGTGCTGCACCAATGCACGCAGTGATAAGTGTCTGGAAGCTGGTAGTGCTGCACCAATGCACGCAGTGATAAGTGTCTGGAAGCTGGTAGTGCTGCACCAATGCACGCAGTGATAAGTGTCTGGAAGCTGGTAGTGCTGCACCAATGCACGCAGTGATAAGTGTCTGGAAGCTGGTAGTGCTGCACCAATGCACGCAGTGATAAGTGTCTGGAAGCTGGTAGTGCTGCACCAATGCACGCAGTGATAAGTGTCTGGAAGCTGGTAGTGCTGCACCAATGCACGCAGTGATAAGTGTCTGGAAGCTGGTAGTGCTGCACCAATGCACGCAGTGATAAGTGTCTGGAAGCTGGTAGTGCTGCACCAATGCACGCAGTGATAAGTGTCTGGAAGCTGGTAGTGCTGCACCAATGCACGCAGTGATAAGTGTCTGGAAGCTGGTAGTGCTGCACCAATGCACGCAGTGATAAGTGTCTGGAAGCTGGTAGTGCTGCACCAATGCACGCAGTGATAAGTGTCTGGAAGCTGGTAGTGCTGCACCAATGCACGCAGTGATAAGTGTCTGGAAGCTGGTAGTGCTGCACCAATGCACGCAGTGATAAGTGTCTGGAAGCTGGTAGTGCTGCACCAATGCACGCAGTGATAAGTGTCTGGAAGCTGGTAGTGCTGCACCAATGCACGCAGTGATAAGTGTCTGGAAGCTGGTAGTGCTGCACCAATGCACGCAGTGATAAGTGTCTGGAAGCTGGTAGTGCTGCACCAATGCACGCAGTGATAAGTGTCTGGAAGCTGGTAGTGCTGCACCAATGCACGCAGTGATAAGTGTCTGGAAGCTGGTAGTGCTGCACCAATGCACGCAGTGATAAGTGTCTGGAAGCTGGTAGTGCTGCACCAATGCACGCAGTGATAAGTGTCTGGAAGCTGGTAGTGCTGCACCAATGCACGTGGTGATAAGTGTCTGGAAGCTGGTAGTGCTGCACCAATGC
>CM031600.1:34808097-34813097 GCA_018398815.1 Conus ventricosus
GACTTGGCGATCCGCCCTGTAATCTGTTGGCACAAAATAATTGGGGAAGAGAATGTTTTCATAGATGCTTCGTCCACATAGCATAGCACCCGTCCACATGTGTTGCTGTTTAAGTCCATGTTTGCGACTATCACTTAAGCGCATCCCAGGTAGAGGAACATGTGCTTTTACTGAAAGGAAGGTGCACCATGCTGGCAGTCCGTGGGATAATCCGCTCTCTGCCCTTCGACCAACATGGCCTAATCAGCGACTGACGCGGCTTGCTTTGTTTGAACAGCGCTAATGAGGACAGAATTTTGGTCTTCTTGCTTTTCTTTTCTGTTCTTTTCTTTTTCTCTTTTTTTAACGTACGCTTTTCTCTAGTTATGCCTTGCGCCTTCTTTCCATTTCTGCCGTTGGATCTCTCTCTCTCTCTCTCTCTCTCTCTCTTCCCATTTTCATGCGCGCATGAACGCCTATATTCACATAATGACAGTCAGTATACGCAGTCAATAAGATCGTTTGACTTTGTGGCTGCAATGAATTCCAAATCTAAGATACTAACTGACAAGCCAAACGTCCAATTAACTGTCAAATATATCAGACAGGTGGTGTGAAATGATCAATATATTTGTTAACGGAATCAGATTTGTTTAAAATCCAATCCAGTCCAACCCAACACAACGCAATCCATCCAAATCAAGCACTTTCAAACTTGTTCCAACTCAACTCAACCCAGTTCAGTGCAACCTAAACTGTTAATCCAGTCCAATCTAGTCCAGCTGAATCCAGTCTAGTCCAGCCAACTGTAATCCAGTCCGATCCTATCCAACCCAGCCCAGTTCAGTCTGAACAAATTCAGCCCAGTCAAAATCAGTCCAGTCAAACCCAACCCAGTCCAACCAAATCCGACCGATCAAGCCCCCACTAGATCCAGTCCAGTATAACTGATCTAACCCAATCCAATCCAAAACAAATCCGATTCAGTTTAAATCAGTCAAAACAAAACTAGTCCGACCAAACCCAGTCCAATGCAATCAAATCCAACCAGGCCTAACCCAGTCTAATCCAAAGAAACCCAGTCGTGAACAACCAAAATCCAGTCCGATCCAGCCAAACCAATCCAGTTCAACCGGATCCAATTCGTTCAAAACAAAATCAATGAAATAAGATGAAGAGAGCAAATGAATAAAGACAGCTATGACCTCTCGAACAGAGATGATGAAATGCAGTAGGATCCCTTCCCTCCTCTCGCTCATCACATCTGCAACACACAAAACAAATCGAACGAAACCAAGAGTGTTTCGAAACAAAACAAAACCAAAACAAACAAACAAAAAACAAGAAAACCAGTAAGCATGTGAAGAAAAAGATACACCCGAAGGTACAGTTAGGACCCAGTTAAGTACTGTCCTCAACTGCCGAACAAACTAGCTGGGAGTAGCATCACCCTTGGAAGCCTGCGCTGTGTTCATCATATAGGGTGCAAGCACCCACAGGGCATTCCATGAAAGAAAGAAAAAATCAGCGAACAAGTGTGCATGCTCTCAAACCGAGGAGTCTTTGCGGACACATAAAACAGACCGCCTAGTTCTTACTAATCCACACTGCTACCCACCTGTACCTTTCAGGTGGACCTGGTGTTTCTGGTGGACAGCTCCGCCAGTGTGGGCGGCGTGGACTTCAAGGAGGAGATCAAGTTCGTGCGCAAGCTGCTGGCCGACTTTACGGTGGACCTCAACAGCACCCGGGTGGCCCTCATCACCTTCTCCTCGCGCGAGAAGGTGGTCCGGCAGGTGGACCATCTGACGCGACCTCACCGGGACAACCACAAGTGCTCGCTCCTCAACGAGGAAATCCCCCGGATTAAATATGTCGGGGGCGGCACGTACACGCTGGGCGCTTTCTTGGAGGCCAAGGTGAGCGGGGGAGGATTTAAGAAGATGGGGAGGGGGAGAACGGGGGAAGGAGGGGAATGGGGGAGAAAGTGGGTGGTATGGGTGGGGAGGGTGGGTGATGGCGAGGGTGGTTAGTGTTGCACTGCGATGATGGGAAGGTGTATGGAAGAGAACGATGGAAGGGAGTCATATGGGATCGGTGGTTACTGAAGGGGTGTGTGTGTGTGTGTGTGTGTGTGTGTGTGTGTGTGTGTGTGTGTGTGTGTGTGTGTGTGTGTGTGTGTGTGTGTGCGTGCGTGCGTGCGTTTGTGTGTGTGCGTGCGAGCGCGCGCGCGCGCGTGTGTATGTATGTGAGGGAGGGAGGGAGGGAGGGAGAAGCAGTGTCAAATAGACGGATAGGGAATGGGTTCGAACAGAAAGAAACGTGATATAAAATTTTGATTCCTTTACTGAGCAGTTTATCTGTATCGAACACAGACACCGACCTGGAGAGTGCGTGATTTGTTAAATGCCTTTCAGTATTGACACTGTAGACGGGGATGGAGAGATGGGAAGAAACGGAGAGGGAGGAGCCGGATAGGAAGCGGGAAAGATGTGGGGAATATGGGTGTCTTGTACCTGGTTTCCCGTTAATCTGTTATGAATGAGCCGATGCAACATAATCAGTTGTGTTGTTACTTCGATACGTGAACGAAAGATTTCAAAATCAAAAACAAACAGACAAACAAGCAAATGATAAATAAAAAGCATGAAATCTGTATGTAATTCGTGCATGGCACTGGACACCATGAAGACGAGCCATTTCAGTCACACTCGTCACAACACACACATTTCCAAGAATTTATTGAGGAATGAAGTCGTACCTGCACACATTGCACACAAAAGAATTCGAAGACGTTTCTGCATAGGTAGACTCGCTTCACGCTAGCGTTCGTGTGCATGCAAACATGTACGCGTTTGTCCCCCCCCCCCCCCCCAACACACACACACAGACGCGCGCGCGCGCACACACACACACACACGCACACACACACACACACACACGCACGCACGCACGCACCAGGAATTTCCTCACACGTGGCAGTGGGAACACATTAGTAATCATGTAACTCGTCACACCTGCAGGCTTCCCCAGCGCCAGTGCCCACACACACAAAACGACCCCATAATCGCACTGACGCTAAGATAGTCAGCGAACCACTTCGTAGTGTGTGACCTCACACCAGTCATGCGTGAACCTGGGGTAACGCCTCGATGCACATTGCCCAGATTGCCGTAGACAAGAACCACCATCCCGCAGAAAATGCCAAAACAGCCTATTTCCAGGCACGCTAGGAGATACCAATACATGAATCGAAGGTCTTGGCTATTTCCACGAGAAAGACTTCGTGGCTAGACAGATTACATGATTACCATATTTTTTTCATCATCTCCAACCCCCACCCCCTTCCCCCTGCCCATCGGGATACGTGAAAATGAATTCTTAAAATGTTATTCAATGAGAGAGAGAGAGAGAGAGAGAGAGAGAGAGAGAGAGTGTGTGTGTGTGTGTGTGTGTGTGTGTGTGTGTGTGTGTGTGTGTGTGTGTGTGTGTGTGTGTTGAATGGTGGAAAATATCCAAAGAAAGAAGGAACAATGCCTGGTCACGCCATGACTGTAATTGACAGAACATATTTTAAATCTTTGTTGTTGTTTTTTTTAACTTGCTCGAATTATTTTCAAAAACGAATCGGCTATGGAAGTGTTTTTCTATTTTCAACATGAAATAAATTTCAATGTGTTTTACGGTTGTTGTTTTTTCTGAAGAATTTTGGCAACATTTAACTCTGCTTTTTCTTTTTTTTAATGGATGTTGGAATATCTAATGAGATATTTCTCTTTTATCTACATTCAGCTATATGCAATAAACATTCAAATTCTCTCTCTCTCTCTCTCTCTCTCTCTCTCTGTGTGTGTGTGTGTGTGTGTGTGTGTGTGTGTGTGTGTGTGTGTGTGTGTTTCAATCTTTTCAACCTGTCTTGGAAGCCTATGGGTCAGTGTTCTGAACAGCAACAACAAATACTAAGCTTTCTTCTGTATTTTTCAAACTCTTTGTAGTTTATGATTTAAAATATGTACTGGAAAATTGGAGCTCATATTGATGAATCTATATGCCACTGACCCCGAGTTTGTTTAAAATATACACGACAAAAAAAAAAAAAAAAAAAAGATGAATAGTAGTAGTCTCTGGAATCATTTGATGAAGAAATCAGTACATTGCACTGGAAATTTCGTCATTTAAACCAAAAACACAGCATTCTACATTTTGCCTGTACTTCGACAGGGAATGGTCAAGGCTCACTATCAATCATGTAGTGCAGTTGATGATGGTGATGTCAGGACTGCTGGGATTGACAAAGACGTCAGAATCTACGTCAAATGTGCACGGAGTCAAGCACGTGTCTTAGATGATGACAGAACAGGAATGGCTGTGCAATCACTTCAACGATCCAATTGTGCTTTGCTGTGTACGTCACCTGATATTTTGTACAGCCATTTAGAACGTAAGGGATCGTTTCCGAAGCTTGATTGCACAGAGTGCAATTGCCTGTTACATTCATCAGTGTGTTACAATGTCATCAGACTGTTGCATTGTAATAACAAGGCACAGTAGGATCGTTGAAGTGACTGCCACACAAATTCTTGTCTGCCCCGCATTACAAAAATCACTATTCTGTCACACAGGTTAAAGTTCCCATTGCCTATTGGCCGTAAGAGCAGCTAACTGTCGGGAATTCACCGTCTCTACGGCACGGCGTGATGCAAAGCGGAGCCTAAACTCTCTCTCCTTCCGCCGCTTTTTACCTTCCCGGAACTGAATCAGGTATCCATTTACTGCTGGGTGGAAAGAAGATTTTCAAGCCAAAAAAACCCCATCACGATCCCGTGAGTGATTTGAACTTACAACCGTCACTTCAGCAGGCAAACGTTCTAACCTTTCGATCATGGGCCCCTCCCTGAGGCTGACATTGTTTGAAAATGCAATAGGCCTAGGCCTAGTCAAGTCATGACTGGTCTTTGCTGGTTCTCACACAATACATCCGTGCGAATTGATTCCATTTAGCTGAAACCTTAGCCTAAATG
>CM031600.1:34818097-34830597 GCA_018398815.1 Conus ventricosus
CTACTGGGTCGACCTTTCTGAAAATTTGTAGGTATGTTCACTATGGGTCAAGGATGATGCCCGACGTTTTAGTTTTACCGTTGCAGCCGTTACTAACGGCTGTAACGGCCTGTAACGCTTTTTCTTCTTTATGGAATATCTCAGAAAGTACTTGGCCGATCTTTCTGAAAATTTGTAGGTATGTTCATTATGGGTCACGAATAATGCCCGATGTTTTAGTTTACCGTTATAACCGTTACTAACGGCTGTAACAGCCTGTAACGGTTTTTCTTCTTTATGGAATATCTCAGAAAGTACTTGGCCGACCTTTATGAAAATTAGCAGGTCTGTTCATTATGGGTCACGGATGATGCCCGATGTTTTAGTTTGCCCCGTTATAGCCGTTACTAACGGTTGTAACGGCCTGTAACGGTTTTTCTTCTTTATGGAATATCTCAGAAAGTACGGGCCAATTTATAAGCCGTTGGGATGATCTTGTGACAAATCGGAGCCTCTGTCCATATGTAAGTGATGTAATGCTGAAAATGGATTAAACAACCGTTAAAAACCGTTATTCTGCCGTTATTTCTTATATAAAGGTGGATTTTAATGAAATTTGGTATATAGAAAGGTTGTCACACACTAATGGCGCTTCTATATAGTGTTCCAAAACTTGACCGTTAAAAACCGTTATTCTTGACATATTGTCCAATTTGGATGAAATTTGATATGCACGCAGGCTTTAGCCCAGTGAGGACTAAAATACCGGTTTCAAAAGTGCATATCGGTTATATAACCGTTACAACCGTTATTTTGCCGTTATTTTTATATATATATTGGTGGGTTTTAATGAAATTTTGTATATAGAGAGGTCATCACACACAAATGGCACTTCCATGCAGTGTTTCAAAATCTGACCGTTAAAAACCGTTATTCTTGACATATTGTCCGATTTGGATGAAATTTGGTATGTACACAGGCTTTAGCCCAGTGAGGACTAAAATACCGGTTTCAAAAGTGTTATTCGGTTATATAACCGATAAACCGTTATTTTGCCGTTATTTTTTTATATATTGGTGGATTTTAATGCAATTTTGTATATAGAAAGGTCATCACACACAAATGGCGCTTCCACGCAGTGTTTCAAAATCTGACCGTTAAAAACCGTTATTCTTGACATATTGTCCGATTTGGATGAAATTTGGTATGTACACACGCTTTAGCCCAGTGAGGACTAAAATACCAGTTTCAAAAGTGTACATCGGTTAAATAACCGTTAAAAACCGTTATTTTGCCTTTATTTCTTGTCTCACAAAGCACTTGGCCGATTTATAAGCGGTTTGGAACACTGGGAGTACGTTTATATGCTTCGCATCTTGTTTATAATTCGGATCGAATACGAGAGAGAGAGAGAGAGAGAGAGAGAGAGAGAGAGAGAGAGAGAGAGAGAGAGAGAGAGAGAGAAGGAAGGAAGGAAAGAAGAAGAAATGTGTTTCCGGTTGCTTTAAACGACTTTGAGGCTTTGATTAATCGGGCTCTACGCTCCAGTAATAACGGAAATCGCTGAGGGAGAGATGTGAGGGAGGGAGAGGTGGGGAAGGAAAAGATACGTTCTCAGCAGCTCTGAAGAGTGTCTGGTCATGGTTAATTTGTAGAGTCCTAGGCTACATAGAGGCGTGAGGAAGTAATAGGGGTGAAGACTTGGGGAGAGTGGCAGGGGAGATAAGAAGGGGAGGCGGCAGAAGATGGGAGGGAGATGACTATGAATAGTAGGACAGATTTTGAGGCCTTGGATGGTCAGTCACTCAGGCTGGCGAATGAGGAGAGTGAGTAAGCTAGGGGAGCAGGGTGATGGGAAAGGATACAGAAATACGTTCGGGACAGTCGTAAACACACACAGGTTTTGACTCCTTCGGCTTTTCATTCTCTTTGGTGAATGGACAGAGAGAGTTTCTTCTTCTTCTTCTTCTGCTTCTCTCTGTCTGTCTGTCTGTCTGTCTCTCTCTCTCTCTCTCTCTCTCTCTCTCTCTCTCTCTCTCTCTCTCTCTCTCTCTCTCTCTCTCTCTCCTTCTCTCTCTCTGTTAAGGTTTAGCGTTAGCTTGCTTTTTCATTTCAATCTGTTGCTATTGACAGACTGACAGAGGGAAGGTAGGATCTGCAGCATTTGCATGTTGGTCTGTCAGCTTCAGTCTGTAGAAATAGCTGAAGGGATGGAGGGACGGGAAACAGGAGAGAAGAATGCAGGGATCGTTTGAAGGGATTATGGAAGATGGAGAGGAGGATAGGATGGAACTTCTTTTTCTGAAATGCTTAAATAAAAGGATACTTTTATCAGGGGAGAAGGATGGAGGGAGGGGGGGGGGTAAATCGGTTTTTTAATTTCAATTTTGTCTTGTGTATATTCATAGTCTTTTTAACTAAAAACAGCATGCGAAGCGTGTAAACGTACTCCCAGTTTTCCCAAATCGCTTATAAATCGGCCAAGTGCTTTGTGAGACAAGAAATAAAGGCAAAATAACGGTTTTATAACGGTTATTTAACCGATGTACACTTTTGAAACTGGTATTTTAATCCTCACTGGGCTAAAGCGTGTGTACATACCAAATTTCATCCAAATCGGACAATGTCAAGAATAACGGTTTTTAACGGTCAGATTTTGAAACACTACATGGAAGTGCCATTTGTGTGTGATGACCTTTCAGTACACGAAATTTCATTAAAACCCACTAATATATAAAAAAAACATAACGGCAAAATAACGGTTTCACGGTTATATAACCGATATACACTTTTTGAAACCGGTATTTTAGTCCTCACTGGCTAAAGCCTGTGTACATATCAAATTTCATCCAGATCGGACAATATGTCAAGAATAACGGTTTTTAACGGTCAAATTTTGAAACACTATATAGAAGTGCCATTTGTGTGTGATAACCTTTCTATATACCAAATTTCATTAAAATCCATTTGTATATAAGAAATAACGGCAGAATAACGGTTTTTAACGGTTTTTAATCCATTTTCAGCATTACATCACTTACATATGGACAGAGGCTCCGATTTGTCACAAGATCATCCAAACCGCTTATTAATTGGCCAAGTACTTTCTGAGATAGTCCATAAAGAATAAAACCGTTACAGGCCGTTACAGCCGTAAGTAACGACTATAGCGGTAAACTGAAACATCGGGCATCATCCGTGGGCCGTAATGAACATACCCACAAATTTTCAGAAAGATCGGCCCGGTAGTTTTGTCTTGAGCGAGTGGAACACATTTTGACCACGGACATACACACAGACACACGGACACACAGACACACAGACAGCATTTCTTCGTTCCCATTCTAAAGTACTCCCTGTTCTATAAGAACTGGGAGTACAAAAAAGAACTCAACTCCTCTTTATGGGCTCCCCCCCCCCCCCCCCCCCCCCCCCCCCCCATTTTTTTAGTCACAAGGCGTTTATAGAAACTTGAAATCATAAGTATAACTGAACATTTGTGTTCTTGAAAAGGTAAAGAACAGAATTGGAGCCATTCTTTTTCCACGCTGTCTTTTATATTTCAATTTGTGGCGGTCACGAAAAAACATTAAAATGCATATAAAATCATAAAAGATTAGCTTAACATTTGTATCTACAGAAACCTACTCAAACTTCTATATAACGAATCCTATCAAATGGTCGATAGATGGCTACGTGGTTAATCGAATGACTGAATGAGACTTACTGACCAGCTAAGCTGCTTGATTAATCAATCGACTAGCTGAGTGACTGGCAGAGAGCCCATTGACTGGAGATTGATCAAGTACTGATTAAGGAATTAAGCTGGCTGGTTAGAAAACAGACCTCGCATTCAGTAAAATACAGGATCAAACTTCTGGGACCCATTATTTTTTTAATTTTAAATGTCATTCTTGACGCCACCTTAACGTCATATCGTTGTGGTGGTAGTTGTGCAGTGGTAAATATGCCCCCTCCCTCCATTCTTCTGAGATGATTATCCCCGTCTGCCAAACTATATGATGTCGGAGTTAAACTTGACTTCACCAAACAACTCCCAACAAACTGACTGATTGGTTGATCGATTAATTGATTGATTGGTTGGTTGGTTTACTGATCGATCGATCGATCGATCGATTGATTATTGAACGATTGGTTGATTGATTGGTTGATTCATTAATTCATTGATCCTTTCAGATCTCCATTCAGGCACCTACGTGCCTCAATCGCCGAAAAAGTGCGGTCGTTTATGCGAGAGTGACGGCGGTGACTGCTGCCACGACAATGCCACGTGTATGTGCGGAACTCACACAGGGAAGTACGAGTGTTTGTGTAAACCTGGCTACTATGGCAACGGGCTTGGAAAAGATGGGTGCAAACGTGAGTACGCCAGTTTTATTTCGTCAGTCCACCTGTATGACTTGCGAGTCCGCATGCATTATTGAATGTGTGTGTGTGATGTAGGGAGGGGAACAATGCAGTGTGAAGCAGGGAGGGAGTAGGGGGTTCTTGTATTTGAGTGCATGCGCGTTCGTATGTGTGTGTGTGTGTGTGTGTGTGTGTGTGTGCGTGTGTGTGTGTGTGTGCGTGTGCGTGTGTGTGTGTGTGTTCATACGCATGGAAAGTCAGAGAAAAAACATTGAACCACATATTTGATATCTTAGGCATGCCCTATCTGTATAAATGATCATGTGTATGAGGTAGGGCAAGTATAAACAAGAAGAAAAGGAAGCAGAAACAACGCTCGCACATTATTGAAATACGTGAGTGAAAGAGAGAGAGAGAAAAGGAAAGTGGGGGTGGGGGGGCTCAGAATTCTTGGCTGTTTATTCAAAAAGGCCACTGGAAAGAGAAACTGACAGACAGACTAACAGACAGACTCTGTTTGGACTGACATCCTTTCATAGTTCATTATAAGGTTTCTGAGTTGCTTTCGACATGCTCGCACTCTGTGTCCATGCATTGGGAAATTCCAACTCCGTCCAGCCGTCTGAGCTGTATCCGTTATCATTCCGATCTCAAGACCACTCGCTTTGCCCTCTCGACAGCCTGTCCATCCGGGACCTACAAGAACCACACTGGATCTGGTGACGTGTCCGCGTGCACGGCGTGCCCGGATGAGAACCAAGAGACCCCGATTGGCGCCACGCTCGTACACGAATGCAAGTGCAAACGAGGCTTCCGGAATTTCAACTCTTCCGAGTGCACGGGTAAGTCATGGAAGAACAAAACGTCGCGCGAACAACTGTGTCATGTTTTGTACTTGTGGGTGGTCTTTTCGAAGTTTTGCTGGTTCGAACATTGGTCAAACAAATAGGTACCTGATTTGGAAAAGCCAGGGAGTGATTGCTGCGAGTGTTCACAAAGCTCCACCTCCCTCTGTCTGTCTATGAGACTTTCTCTGTCAGTATAAAAATGTCCTTTAAAAATCCAAAAGAGCTCTACCATCTAGGGAACAACATTTGTTAAAGATATTTTTAAAATGAAGTGCTTTTAGCACTTCATTTTAAAAATATTTTTAACAAATATAGGCCTATATATATATATATATACATCCTCCAATAGGGAGGGAAACTCACTAACATATAACTCCTGGTCATATACCGATATTTCGAAACTTAGTTGTTTCTCCTCAGTGACCGCGGAAAGTGGTAATTAGACTCCTCTGCCTTTTCAGTTTTAAGAAGAATGCAATCCCAGAAAAGGCTGGTGCGCAATACCGTAGTATGTTTGTTGAGTTTTCAAAAAACCAATCAAAGGTGCCATCTAAGAAGCAAAAGAAAATCATGAAAGAGCAAAACAAGCTACATTTTCTTGTGAAAAGTAGAAAATATAAAAAGATATCCTCTAAGACACAAGTGCTGAGGGCCAGTTCTTGGAATGAATCCGCAAGGGACTAAAATACAACAAACTAATAAATTCCAAGGATAAGTACCGAGCACCGTTCCAGCAACTTACAGAGCAGCTTGGTGTTGCAATGACTGCAAGAAATATTGAATTATAAACAAAGCTTGCTCTTATGTCTTAGATTGAAGAAATAGGGGGAGATACGGGGGAGTTATATGTTAGTGAGTTTCCCTCCCTATTGGAGGATGTCTCCCCCTTGGAGAATATAAGCTTGCTGAAAGCTTTGTTTATAATTCAATATTTCTTGCAGTCATTGCAACACCAAGCTGCTCTGTAAGTTGCTGGAACGGTGCTCGGTACCTATCCTTGGAATTTATTAGTTTGTTGTATTTTAATCCCTTGCGGATTCATTCCAAGAACTGGCCCTCAGCACTTGTGTCTTAGAGGATATCTTTTTATATTTTCTACTTTTCACAAGAAAATGTAGCTTGTTTTGCTCTTTCATGATTTTCTTTTGCTTCTTAGATGGCACCTTTGATTGGTTTTTTGAAAACAACAAACATACTACTACAGTATTGCGCACCAGCCTTTTCTGGGATTGCATTCTTCTTAAAACTGAAAAGGCAGAGGAGTCAAATTACCACTTTCCGCGGTCACTGAGGAGAAACAACCAAGTTTCGAAATATCGGTATATGACTAGGAGTTATATGTTAGTGAGATTCCCTCCCTATTGGAGGATGTCTCCCCCTTGGAGAATATAAGCTTGCTGAAGGCTCATTTTGAGAAGCATTTATTTTATTTTTTCCCCATTCACCCACTCAAGCACATACTGTTAGTTAGGCAGAATCATCTACCACTGCAGATATGAATGCGTATCTCCCCGTATTTCTTCAATCTAAGACATAAGAGCAAGCTTTGTTTATAATTCAATATTTCTTGCAGTCATTGCAACACCAAGCTGCTCTGTAAGTTGCTGAAACGGTGCTCGGTACTTATCCTTGGAATTTATTAGTTTGTTGTATTTTAGTCCCTTGCGGATTCATTCCAAGAACTGGCCCTCAGCACTTGTGTCTTAGAGAATATCTTTTTATATTTTCTACTTTCCACAAGAAAATGTAGCTTGCTTTGCTCTTTCATGATTTTCTTTTGCTTCTTAGATGGCACCTTTGATTGGTTTTTTGAAAACTCAACAAACATACTACGGTATTGCGCACCAGCCTTTTCTGGGATTGCATTCTTCTTAAAACTGAAAAGGCTGAGGGGTCAAATTACCACTTTCCGCGGTCACTGAGGAGAAACAACCAAGTTTCGAAATATCGGTATATAACCAGGAGTTATATGTTAGTGAGTTTCCCTCCCTATTGGAGGATGTCTCCCCTTTTGAGAATATAAGCTTGCTGAAGTCTCATTTTGAGAAGCATTTTTTTTTTTTTTTCCCCACTCAAGCACATACTGTTAGTTAGGCAGAATCATCTACCACTGCAGATATGAATGCGTATCTCCCCGTATTTCTTCAATCTAAGACATAAGAGCAAGCTTTGTTTATAATTCAATATTTCTTGCAGTCATTGTAACACCAAGCTGCTCTGTAAGTTGCTGGAACGGTGCTCGGTACTTAAACTTGGAATTTATTAGTTTGTTGTATTTTAGTCCCTTGCAGATTCATTCCAAGAACTGGCCCTCAGCACTTGTGTCCTAGAGGATATCTTTTTATATTTTCTACTTTTCACAAGAAAATGTAGCTTGTTTTTGCTCTTTCATGATTTTCTTTTGCTTCTTACATGGCACCTTTGATTGGTTTTTTGAAATGACCAAGCTGCTCTGTAAGTTGCTGGAACGGTGCTCGGTACTTATCCTTGGAATTTATTAGTTTGTTGTATATATATATATATGTGTGTCACTGTGTGTGTGTGTAGTAAATGTCCTATTTCGGTGTTATAGTTTCTTGGTTGGAGAAACTGTCAGATGAATTGATTCGCTAGCAGGAATTTCATGATTTCACTCAGGAAGATCGGTCTATCGAAAGAGTTCTCTCAACCGATGATTATATGTCTCGACAATATTATGTAAAACAGAACATTACGAAGGTTCGATGGATGACTTACATGGTGGTGTCCAGCGTAAGTTGAATAAGAACAGGCACCATCAAACATGACAAGAATGACTCAGAAGCAGTGCTGTCTCTCCTCTGGTGGGTTGCCTAATGACTTCCCATTATTGACAGCTCCCCATGGAACCGTGACGGAGCGACCGTGGTGTGATTGTGTATGGGGGCATCGGGAGAGTGGGGGCAGATTGAGTGGCGTGAATCAACTGCCACTGACAGGGCCTGGAAAATGACACAGATGAAGGGGGGAAAAAAAGAGAAGAAAACTAATCTTACGAGAAGTGGAAACGACCAGACGAAGATAAAAGCAAACGCGTTAATTTGCATGGTGTCAAATACATAAACGCGTTATCTGTTTGTCTCTTTAATTGTCTGTCTCTTGGTCTGTGTCCAGCGTAGTCTGTATTTCTTGTTGGTCTAATACAAATCTACAATTTTCGTCTGATCGCCAAATTTGGCGTGGAGACTTATTAGCATACTGGACACATTTCGAGCGAATCACTTGTGTGCTAAACGGTCGCATCAGTCATTATGTCAGTGCGACACATGGTGAAGCGAAGCGAGTTGGGATTTCAAGATTTCAAAAATACCTTGTGTTTTCATTTAAATTGATGAAAAGCACTTGACTTTCTATCAGCCAGAATAACTCAGTTGTGAGAATGAAAATCTAAAGGTCCTTGGTTCGATCCTGGGTTTTAGGCATCTTTTCCCCGTTTTCTTTTCCCTTCAAGAAATTCGAAGCGTGTGTGAGGCTGGGAACCGTTGGAAAGGAAAGGGGGAGTAGGGGAAAATGATACGAGTAGGGGATAGGAGACCGGGAATGGGAGGAGGGAGGACGGGGGTGAGGGAGAAGACGGAGGAAGGTTACGGGGGGGAACAGCGAGGACGTGGTATGTGACAAGGGGGAGGGAGAAGGGGGACAGGGATGAGAGGAAAGGGAGTGGGGACGGTGGAAGTGGGGACGTGGATGGCGTGGCGCGTGTACTCCGTGTTTTTTCTTTAAATATTCCATCCCTCGTTTCTTTGAATACTCTGTCCCTTTCCTTTGCATAATTATTCTGTCTTTCCTTTTCTGTAAATATTTTGTCTCTTTTGAATACTTTATCCTTTTTATTTATTTTCTGTCCATTCTTTTTCAATATTCTATCCTTTTTCTTTAAAACTGTCTTTTTCTCTGAATAATGATTTTCTTTAAATATTCTATTCTATATATTCAGAGCCAGTGCTCTCTCCCTTTCCAATAATGCTCCGTTCTATCCCCTGTCCCTTCGGTTCAGTACTCGGTTCTATCTTTGTTTTTATTTAAGTACTTTGTCCCATTTTTTTTTCACACTCATTTCTTCAAACTCTGGTTTCTGATTTATTTTTCACGTTGTTACAAAATCTGTCTTTTTGTTTAAATATTCTGTCACTCATTTTCTTTAAACAATCTTGCATCTTTACATCAATAGTCTGTCTCCCCATTTCTTCTGAAAGCCTGCCTCTTTTGATCCAATCTTTTTTTCTATCTGACCTGGGTTGCCAGACAAGCTTAAGTACAGAGCACCGAGTTCGCAGTTTTCAGCGTTTAACCAAAACATGCCATTCTCACAGACCCAATTAACATGTTTTCGTTGTGTTGGAAACGGGGTAATGATCGACTCCCTTCTCACATTTTCTGAGGAGGTTGTTTCTAGTCAGCCGCGTCCCACTTAACGGATGTGGACGTTAAACGTCAGTGTAAGTCGCTTGTCATGTTCACGTACCCCTGGACGACTGATATGTACACTTTCTCCATACGTGCTTTTTTTTTTTTTTTTTTCCACTTAAGCAGAAGATCGCTCTTGCTTTGTGGAAGCTAATATCCAAGCCTGCTGGTATTGACGGATTGAGCAGAATCTGTTTCACAACGACGATCGAAAGGACGGGGAAAGACAAGAAGGGTCTGTTATGTTCTTATCTTGGGGCATTGTCCCTATAGCTCTTAGCATTAAAGAGACAGCCAGATTTCAAAGAATAGTGATTATAAAACGTGCATGAGCAAACAGAGGGACACTTTCGAGAGCTCCAGGATGCTTGTAGTGGGTTTTCCAGACTCAAAGGGATAGCAGAACTAACAGAGTGTCGGACAGATCCTTCATCTCCAAGCTAATCTTTTCGACTGGGGATGGAGATAGAGGAGGAAGGGGGAGTGTAAGGGAGGAGGAGTGGGGCAGCAGCGAGAGGAAGGGGGTGATGTTCAAGGCGAATGGCAGTTGAAGGAGGGACAAGGGTGGGGTTTTGTGAGTGTAGCATGCAAGGGCGAGTGCAGATAGACGAGAGCTGGCACTTCAAGGAGGGAGTCTTGAAGGACGTCTGTGGGTAATTTGGCACCTCTTGGCCTTCATTCTGCCGGCAGACAACAACAGATTGGCTGCTGAGAGGCGGCTCTCTGGTCTGCCTCGCCTGTGTAATTAGTTGAAAATGAAACGCCTCCAGAGCGAGTTACTGGGTAAAGCGCGCGTCTCAGAGCCTACGGAATGCATACGCTCCCGCTAGCTTGATTGTTTGGTGTTCATACATACACACAAGCGCGCGTGCGCGCGCGCACGCACACACACATACATTCAAAGGAAGAAGACAAAAAGAAAACACACACACACACACACACACACACACACACACACACACACACACACACACACACAAAGCATGCACGCACGCACGTATGCACGCACGCATGCACGCACGCGCGCACGCACACACGCACGCACGCACGCACGCACTCACACACACATATATTCAAAGGAAGAAGACAAAAAGAAAAAGGGAAAAAAAGAAGTGGGGATGGAGGCGGAATAAAGAAGAGAAAGAGAGAGAGAGAAGAGGAAGAAGAAACACACACACACACACACACACACACACACACACACACACACAACACACACACACACACACGCACAATCACACACACACACACACACACACACACACACACACACACACACACACACACAGTGAGGAGAAGAATTGTTAGAAGAAAAACAAAGATGAAGAAAGATACGGGAAAAAGAAGAAGAAAAAAAACGAACGAACCAACACACACACACACACACACACACACACACACACACACACACACACACACACACACACACACAAACATAAATACGCCTTGTTATTACTTTGCAGTCTTCCGATGTCCTGAACTCAAAGAACCTGACAGCGGCTACTTCGTCAACAACCAGTGCAACAACGTATTCAACGCGGCTTGCGGTCTGCGCTGTCGCCCTGGTTACGAGCTTCGCGGATCTGGCCTCAGAATCTGTCAAGAAGATGGATCTTGGTCGGGGCAGGATACGAAGTGTGTATGTAAGTGAGAGATCTTGTAAACGAAATAAGAATCGAATCGATTGTAAATCAGATGAATCGATGATAAGAATAACGCTGAAATAGTGTAGCTATCAGTTGTTGTTGTTGTTGTTGTACCCTGGCTAAAAGACTCCAGGGATCATCTGAACAGCCGAAGTACTTGAACACTATGGTGCAAATGCATCAGCTGGGGATGAGAACATGACGTGTGTGACCGTTTTTGATTACCCCGCCACGTGGGCAGCCACACTCCCACTTCGGGGGATTTTTGAGACTGATAATGTTATGCTTGGATCTTGTCACAACGAAAGACAATCCCCGGATAACTACGCAGAGCATAACAACATTTTAATGTCGCCTTGGGTGTTCTAGACTATTTCAATTGGCCTGACACAGCCTTAAGCCAAGGCGGCTTGCTGTCAGTAGAAATCATTGTATGCCATGTAATCGTGTTACAGCTTATTTACGAATTTGCAAATGGTGAACCCTATGACATTCCATTAATCAAAACAGCTTTTGCTTCATATAAACTGTTCGCACTTTTTGTTTAACATTAGATGTGAGCATATTACAAGTATGTTAATGAAGCTGGAAGTTCTTCTTAACTAGAAGTTTCGTCTTGGTTTTCATAGACTTTTGAGAAACAACATAAGATGTGAGCATATCCTACATTTATGTTAAAGAAATTGGAGGTTCTTTTTAATTTTAGACGTTTTGCCTTCTTCTTCGAAGGCTTTTCAGAAACAGAAATACATTTATTTCAAAATTCAGCCCTTGATAATGCATGTCTGTTCTTGAGGTTAGAAGAGTTAACCGTTTTGAAATGACTAACGGATGCCTGTCTCAACCGAATATTGGTTGATGGAGAAAAGGATAGTGATTATCAACACTCAAAAAGGAATTTCCAAAGATGAATCAGATAAAGACACATGATTAATTTAACCGGTGAAATAATTGTCATGTGTTTAGTGTTGCCTTAGTTGACTGATTCATTCAATCACTCATCTCTTTTTAACTCCACCCCCCACCCTTTCCTCTCTCTCTCTCTCTCTCTCTCTCTCTCTCTCTCTCTCTCTCTCTCTCTCTCTCTCTCTCTCTCTCTCTCTTCGTGTTCCACACTTTCATTGTCAGCGTATACCACCTGAATGAAAAAGAATTTGTTATTGTTTTATAGATGCATCAACATAGCGCATTTATCTTCTTTGTCTCTCTTTGCTGTATTTGTTTTATTGGTTTT
>CM031600.1:34840597-34855597 GCA_018398815.1 Conus ventricosus
CGTGCGTGCATGTGTTCGTGCGTGCATGTGCTTGTGCGTGCTTGCATGTGTGTGTGCGCGCGCGTGCATGTATGTGTGTGTGTGCGTGCCTATGTGTGTCTGTGATGTGTAATGTCCAGGTGAGCAGCCTGTGTGAGGAGGACATCACCTGTGACATGGACAAGGTTCACACCACCTGTGATGAACACGAAGGTCAGTAACACGCCACACCAAGAAGCTGACACAACATACCATCATTAATCACGTCCAGGTTCAACGTCCACAAGCACCTCAAGTGATACGGCAGACGCAACAAAAATAACCATCCCCGGATAGTAGGAGGAGAAGCTCTTTCAAACCTCTGCAACCAGAACGACAACACATTAACATGGCAGGGAGTCACATGCTATGGTAGGATACCGAGGATGATTGCACATACGAATCACGATTATAGACCCTCCCCACCCCACACATTTCTCCAACTCTCATGGCGAAGGCACAGTCGCTCACGTAAGTAAATCATTTAAAATGTGCTGTGCAATAGTAATTACTGTACAATCGTTGAACTTTCTTTCCAGTTCTTGCGTTCTTTGACTGTTTCGCTTTCATTCGAAACATTCTCATGTTTAAACCAAGGGAAAACGTAGAAAGTAGTTCCTATCTTCGTATGGATAACAAAACAAACTGATGTCAGCTTCGCACGTTCAACATGTCTGCCTCTTCGCTTCCCTAACAGGTGAAAACCGACGGCTTTTCCTACCAATCGCAACGAAGTTTACAAAATTCTGAGAAACACGCAGCCCGACATATAAAGCAGAGATGAAAAACAAACATGAAGGTTAAACAGTCTCGTTTCTTATTCAGCTCCTAAAATCCACTCCATCTTGAATGAAACTTAGATTAATGTTTCTTTCAGGGCTACAGGTCAAAAAGGAAGTCCTTTTCCCCATACACCAGAAATAGTAAGGTTTCTGGTTGGTAGGGAAAGCGATCATCATTTTCACTGTCTGCTTTCCTACACCCCCCCCCCCCCCCCTCCCCTCGTTCCCCACCCCCTCCCTCATCATGACTTCCGGCCCCAAGGATTTATGGAGCTGTAGTGACAAGTTCATTTTCTTTGTACGACTGTTTCTGTCACTGACTTAATAAGTTTGGGTTTCTCTGTCCAACTGTTTGTCTGACTGTATGTATGCTTCGCTCTCTCTCTCTCTCTCTCTCTCTCTCTCTCTCTCTCTCTCTCTCTCTCTCTCTCTCTCTCTCGTGCGCGCATACGCATTGACACGCACACACACACACACACACACACACACACACACACACACACACACACACTCACACTTACAGAATGCTGGTTTCTAAATGTGTAAAGCGTGTAACATTAGAAAAAATATTGCATTCATAGCAAGTTACTGTCTATCTTTAACGCTAATTGTTTACTCTGATTTGAATATATTTCTCTCTCTCTTTCACTCTCTCTCTCTCATTCACACAAACACACACACACACACACACACACGCACACGCACACACACACACACACACACACACACACATGCGAGCGCGCATTCGATTACTGAATGTAAAATCGATGAGATAGGATCACAAGCATGAACACACACACAGAGGAATGCACAAAAGCTGACTGCCGTCTTTATCACCATATTAGTGTGATAACGTCCAAGCTGATGACTTTCACTCCAGATTTCAACAAAATAAACCTGGTGCCTAAACGACGACGGAGATCTGCAGACAACTCCAAGCGGCGAAGACAGAGCACTGCCTCCCTCAAGTTTGACTTCACCTTAGAAGGTAGGCAGCAGGTAAACGCCTGGCCACCAGCTGTTCACCAATCACATGAAAGTTTGCGGTTCTGGAATTTGTCAGTATTCTTGCTGTTTCCTTGTCTCTGATTAGATAAGACGGACATTTCCGACCGCAAACAGGTTGGACGTCTTGAGTTTGGGTGAACTCGACATTATGTTGCAGACCTATGTGTCCAAAGATCTCCCAAAGCATCCTGATTTAATCCAAAGATTTCCTAGAGTTTCCAGTTTGTCCGAAAGTCTCCCATAGCCTCCCAAGTTATTCAAAATGTCGCAGAGCTTTCTGATTTGTCTGAGGGTCTCTCAGAGCTTTCTGATGTGTCTGAAAGTCTCTCGGAGCCTCATGATTTATCCATATGTCTCTCAGAGCCTTCTGATTTGTCTGATAAGTCTATCAGAGCGCTCTGATTTATCCAAAGACCCTTACACCTTTCGATTTATCCAAAGGTCTCCCGAAGCCTTCTGATTTGTCCAAAGGTCTCTCGGAGCCTTCTGATATGTCTAAAGGTCTTTCAGAGTTTCTTGATTTGTCCAAAGGTCTCCTAAAGCCTTCCGATTTATCTAAAGGTATCTTAGAGCCTTCCAGTTTATCCAAACGTCTCCCAGTACCTCCCGATTTGCCAAAACAGCCCAAATGGTCCAACGTTTGGACAAATCGGGCACGAATGGTACACCTACTTGGTCCATTTCTTTCGGCTAAAGTGAAACTCCGGAAAAAGAAAGAAAATACGTTTACTGTACCTGTGCATCGCGTTACCCGACACACAAATTTGTATGTAAAGTTATATATCTATGTATGTAGAAAAGAGGTTTAAAGAACCCAATATCTGAATTAGCTTTGTCTTTGATTTCCGTAATATTCGATTTTAACAAGGTAAACCGTCATCTTTAAAGGCCTACTAGAGTTTGAAAAGGAAAAATCAATCCCACTCATAATTTGTTTGTCTCACTCGCCCTACCTTTTCCATCCCACCCCGCCCTCTTTTCCCATAGAGATTCCTCAGATATGACCATACTTGGCACGGAATTTTCACTCGCATTGGAGTGGATTATGGATATTTTTGTATGCTTTTCAAGTGTATATGCAGGTGACATGAAACAATTTGACAGAGCTGTAACCCCCAAGGTGTTTGTTTCCTCGTGTGTGTGTGTGTGTGTGTGTGTGTGTGTGTGTGTGTTTCTGTGTGTGTGTGTGTGTGTGTGTGTGGTGGACAAGGTAGATCATCTTAGAGTTGTTGTCACTGATTTCTGTCTGCCGGGCTGCTCTCCCTGGAAGAGCGCTGTGTCGCCATAGTGCCACCCATTTTGTTTGTTGTTTGTTTGCGTATGTTGTTATGCGCCTGTAACAGTCGATGTTCCTCTAGAATTCCACCAGAACGACTCCTCTTCTTACCTTTAATTCATCAACGTGCGCTTAATGCATGCTACTGTAGTTGTCTTTGCAGGTAAAGGACCCAAGCAAGGAGGGGAGTGGTTCTGACAAATTCTGAAGAAATAAAGCATGCATGGAAGGACATGAACATCTCCATAAAACACGCGTCTGGGTTTTGTGTGCACTGTATATTCCATCTCCCTATATGCATGTGAAACAGATATTCACAGCGGGACCTGGAAGGCAGAATCCAAGCCATGAAAATGAGGTGTTACCTCAAGAAATTAAACGTCACATACACGGATCGTATCACCAAAGAACAAATGTGTCAAATCATCAGGCCGTTCGTAAGACCGTACGAAGATCTACTGACGTCAATCAGGAACAGACAAAAGGATACCTTTACACTAATTTTGACATTCGAGAGAGATTTCAGGTGTGTGTACGTTTGAAAACGTGGAAAGATCTTAAGTGACTTGGACGCACAGGTATTAGTAGGATGTAACACAAAAGCCCCTTGAACTACTGCCTATTAATTGTATTGGTTTGTTAATTGCCTGGCTGGCGGAGAAGCAGGAAAATGCAGACAGACAAAAAAACTTTTAGGCAATATGGAATCAGGGATGTCTGGAGCAGTTATAGGCATCACAGCTTTTTGTTAAATCCATGGCCTCGTACTGCCTTCATAGACAGACTGTGAATCTCTTCTTCAGCCAGAAATAGTGTGCACACGATGTCCATGTAATGACGTGATTCTTTGACGTTCTGCTGACCTCCCTTGTCCTCCTGCCTGTCTTTGCGCACCACCCAGGCACGGTGAACAGCACGGGCACGTCGGAGGAGGCGTCCAGGAGGCAGGAGCAGCTGTCTCGGTCCATGAAGCGCCTGCTGAAGGCCCTGCAGACTCAGGCCAAGCAGGGACACTTCGACGTCTTCATCGGCGGCCGCTGGCTCCGCTTCTCCGACATGGACTTTGACGACCGGCGTCAACGCAAAAGCTGCCCGCAGGGCTCCGTGCTGTTGAACAACTCGTGTGGTGAGAGCTGGGCTTTGAGAGAAACCACAAAGTTGTGATGCTGTTTGTTTCAGTTGTATTTCTATTATGGTTCTGCCGACTAGACAGAACCCCATCAGGGATGTGAATGAGAGACATACAGACAGTCAGACAGATTCTTGTATTTTATCATTATAGCCAGTCGACCACACGGGGTTTCTTCAGGGTTGTCAACAGGCTGGCGAAAAAAATATTACATCATGAAAAAGTGACAAACAACAAAAACAGATATAATGAACAACAGTAAAAGCAATGAATGGCGTGGTAGCTAAACTGTTAACATCCTTTAAGATGATAAAACAGTACCCTGCTCGAAGTACGAGCTATTCCCCTTAATTTTCCAATCCAAGGTTTAAAAGACGTAAATGAAAAGCATTCTTTCGGCAAAAAATACATAAAAAACTATATGGGCAAACAGACACTTCAGAATAGGCACCTAGTGTCCACCTTGGACTGTGTATACGTTTTTTGTTTCATTCTAGATGCCAGATTACAACAATGAAACTAGATTGTCATGAACAAAAGCAGTAGTCCTCCAAAGGGAAGAAAACATTATAGAAAATCACAATGCCACTCTTCTAATTTTCGGCCACGTGGCCTTTTTCAAGAGAAAAAAAACAAAAACAATGCAAGCTTTGCTCTGACCAGCTGCCAAAGATGGACATCACGTAGTTGCATTGGGTTTTTTTCTCTTGAAAAAGGCCACGTGGCCGAAAATTAGAAGAGTGGCATTGTGATTTTCTAGATTGTCATGAATTGTGACGAAAGAACAGGATCAAAGAGGAAACCACTGGTGCAAAACTTTTCAGTAGGTGAAGAGCTGAGTGCACTGAAAAAGCCCACGGCAGTCCCACGGGGCAAGTGTGGTGTTAAAGGACCTGAACAGAACAAAGAATGAAAAACGAGAATAGAAATTAAGCAGTCGATTCATAATGGTAGTTGTGACGGGAATGAGGAGTAAAGTGATTCACATTTTAAAACCACAAAGATTATTGTTTATCAGGATATCTTCAGGGAGGCGGCGAGATGAACACAACAAAAAGTAAATAAGTTGTGTTACACTTATTTCCGTTTGTAAAACAAAAATATCTACATAACTCCAAACTAACGCTGTTATTTTTTCACGGAATTTTTTTGGATTGATCTACTTCTTGTCAGCGTTCGCGCAGCGTGAATGTGTACGGCAAGCAGCACCAGTAAAGGTCTATGTAAACATAACTATTTCATCAGGAGAGCCAAATTTACATTCCTTGATTATTATTGATTATTACCTGTAATGCATATATCCCCCCCCCCCCCCCCCCAACCAATCACATGTATATTTTTCCCCGATAGCATGTAGGTTGGGCACTTTGACAAGTCTTCCACAGACACATTAGTTATGGCTTGACACGTGAAAACGACTTCAGTTTGAAAATGCTAAAAAATGGCCTTGCAGTCCAAATATTACCACACCACACACACACACACACACACACACACACACACACACACACACGCGCACGCGCGCGCGCCCGCGCGCACGCACGCACGCACGCACGCACGCACACACGCACGCACGCACGCACGCACACACACACACACACACACACACACACACACACACACACACACACACAGAATTAACATGTGGCAAATTGTGAACTGGGTGCATTAGAAGACTTGGAAGTGTGTGGCTTGCAATACAAATCGTGTTTAAAGGTATAGTACAACATGCCAAACTTGTGCAGAGCTATTTCATTGTGAAGGTCCTAAAAGGCCGTTTTCATGATAGTGATCGTAGAATTAATAATATCCTTTTTCACAATTCAGTGTTACATAGCACCGTGTCTGTGTGGCAGTGTTATGTCCGGTGGGCATGTTCTTCAACGTGGTGTCCCACCGGTGCCAGAGCTGCCCACTGGGCACCTACCAGCCCTTCGAAGGCCAGCGGACCTGCATGGTGTGCCCGGAAAAGACCAACACCTCCTCGCAGAATGCCCGTAGTGAGATGGAGTGCCGAGGTATACATGTGTGTGTGTGTGTGAGTGTGAGTGTGTGTGTGTGTGTGTGTGTGTGTGTGTGTTTGTGTGTGTGTGTGTGTGTGTGTGTGTGTGTGTGTGTGTGTGTGTGTGTGTGTGTAAAATGGACTTGTTTCTCGTGACATGAGGTGAGGAGGTATAGGTAGCAGAGGTTGGGTCATAGATGTGTAGGCGTATAATGGTCGTTGATGTTTATGAGCAGGTTGTAGAGGTCTTGGCTATAAAGTTAAGATCGTCGATGTGTAGGTGAAGAGATGTAGGTCATTGGGGTGCAGGGCATAGAGGTTTAGATCATAGAGGTTAGGTCATAGAGGTGTAGGTCACAGATGGACAGATGAAGAGATGAATGTCATTCGGGTATAGGTCATAGAGTCGTAGGTCATAGAGGTGTGATCTTAGAATGTACATGCTGAAGTGAAGGTCATTGGATTTCTAGTCACAGAGTTGTACTGAAAAGGTTTTAGGCCTTGGAGGTATAGGTCATATAATTTAGGTCAAGGAAGTGTAAGTCATAGAGTTAAGTCGAATAGATGTTGGTTATAGAGGTAAATTCGTAAATGTATAGAGCGTAGAGGTTAGGTCTTAGATGTGAATGTTGTAGATGTTATGTCATAGACGTGTAAATCATTGAGGTACACGTCGCAGATATGTATGTGTAGAGGTTTAGGTCGTGGCGATGCAGGTCACAGAGTCTAGGAAGTAACAGAGGTGCAGGTGTAGAGGTGTAAGCACATAGTTAAAGTCGTTGCTTAGGTCATAGAGGAATAGGTATAGAGATGCGACGACAGTCCCGCCTTGGCTTAAGGCCTTGTCAGACCAATTGACATAGGCTAGAACGCCAAAGCTACATCAAAATGTTGTTATGGTCTGCATAGTTTATGTGGGGATTGTCCTCAGTCGTGACACGCTCCTAGCATAACATTATCAGTCTGCAAAATTCCCCGAAGTCGGAATGTGGCTGCCCACGTGGCGGGTAATTAAAAACGGTCACACACGTAATGTTCTCATCACTAGCTGATGCATTTGTACCATAGTGTTCAAGTACTTCGTCTGTTTGGATGATCCCTGGAGTCTTTTAGCCAGGATACGACAACAACAAAACAGCCATGACGGTCAGGAGTCTTGGATTTTTGTGTCTTTGGTCGTAAGGAACGTGCACGCGTGGTGTGCACTCTCCACGGAGCCATATAGGAAGCGCTCTTTTTCCCCTCCCCAAAGTCTACACTTTAAAATGGGAAAATAAAGCTTGGGTTGAAGGAATTCGTCTTTCTTTGGTCATGTTTTTCAAGCAGACCAGATTTTTGTTTGATTCAATATTTTCATTGACTTTTCCCCTTATGTTTGTGTGTGTGTGTGTGTGTGTGTGTGTGTGTGTGTGTGTGTGTGTGTGTAGATGCATGCATGTATATTGGTGCACCCGTGGGTGTTTGATAAGTGTACATCTGTATTTTTGTACATTACGTGGTATGGTACTCCTCCTCATCCTCCTCCTCCTCCTACTACTACTACTATTACTACTACTAGTACTAGTTGTACTATTACAACTGCTACTGCTACTACCACTACCACTACCACTACTACTACTACTACTACTACTACTGCTACTACCATTAACATTATTACCATAAATACGACGATGACTACGACCACTACTAATGTTGCTGCTGCTGCTACTACTACTATCACTACTAGTGTTTCTCCTGCTGATGCTAGTGCTGCTACTATTACATCTATTGCTATGGCAAACAGTAATCAATCCTGCTTATACACCTAACACCATTCCTCCACTTTTGACATGTACCACAATTACGCTTACTTCTATCATCACCATAACCGCGACAAAGATACACCCGGAGATGCGGGTAGGACCCAGAAAAGTACTGTCCTCGGTTGCCGAACAAACCACTGGGAGCAATCCTGCACCACCTTTGGAAGCAGAAATCGCAATTATGTCCCTTGACATCGAATGCCCTGTACGTGCCTGCACCCAATTACACAGCGCAGGCTTCCAAGCATGATGCACGATTGCTCCCAGCCGGTTTCGGCAGCTGGGTCCCACCCGCACCTTCGGGTGTATCTTTTTCTTTCCTACCACCACCATCACTGCAACTACTGTTATTGCAACTGCTGCTGCTGCTGCAGCTACTACTACAATTACTACTTCTGCCACTACTGCTGCTTCTGCTACTGCTACTACTACTACTACTACTACTACTGCCGCTACTACTGCTTCTGCTACTAGCCAACATTTGTATTTTATATTGTAATTACCACCAAGGTAATAAGTTGTGAAAGTTTTCAGTCCAGCCTTCAGCGTTTTCACCAGATCCATTGTTTGGTTTACAGCCCAGTGTTTGCCTGGCAGTGTGTCCCCTACCGGCTTGGAGCGCTGTGAGACGTGCCGGAAAGGTTTCTACCAATCACAGTACGCACAGGTCACGTGCCTCGCTTGTCCGGACGGATCCACTACGTTGAGGAGGGGTGCCAGAGGAAAAGAACAGTGCAGGGGTTAGCTTTAGTTAAAAGCAGGTGTCTTCTAGCGTTAAGATGATGATAATAATAATACTCATATTAGTTAATGCTTCTTTGTCAGTATCATCTCACCGTGTATTTGTCTTTTCATCAAAGGAAAAGCCATAGTTCTTTTCACAATGACAATGTGATAAGATCAAGTGAGATAACAAGATTTTGATATTGCCCGATCCCTTCAGACTTGATTGAAAGAATAAGCCCACACCATTAAAGACATGCGGTAAAGTTTAATTCATGGTCAGATCCAACGTAAGCAGGAACCTCCCACCCACCTCCTCTTCTCTAACGAGCTTGCCGTTATCAATAATTGCCAAGTCGCGAAGCCAGCGTAACAGCCTCTTGACCATAGTTCGCATGGACTTGCCATACCAAAGAATTGTAAAAGAGCTCATTGCGGTCATGGATGTGGAGAGGAGATCAAAAGCCATGAAAGGGACGCTTGGAGCAGAGCCTGAAAGGTAACCGAGTTTGATCATTTGGGTTATTAATGATTACGAGTAGATATGCTGAAAGTGATTCTGTGGGGGTTCCATTTTTTTCTGTCACTTCACTCATTGGAATCAACCTGGTGTGACAGACACAAATACTTTCAGACATGTGGTCATGTGCACGGTATTGTCAGGAGAAATATGGAATACGATGGGCACATTTTGAAAACAGCCAGTCTGAAAAAAAAGAAACTGTTCTGCAAGGCAGTCTCTGGGGGACGAGGAATACGCAGACAAGAGAGGTGGGAGGACAACATCAGGGAGTGGACTGTGCTTCACCAGCTCACAGAAGACCACAGGAGACAGGAACAGATGGAGGGAGGTCATCAAAGTTATGAATGGTGCCTCAGCATCCCATGTCCTTAATTGCGAGACTGTCGATACAGGGCACGGTGATGCTGTTCAAGAAATGTGAGCAGCTCTTTTATGGACGCATCCATTAAGCGGATAAAACTCAACCATGAGGATTCGAGTCCACTGCACACTTGGTAATGAGCCGACCGAAGCTGAAAAATCCCACAGCTGAGGGACTCACAACCCACAACCTGCCTGTAGGTCTGCGACACTGACATCTGCACGGCGATGACTTGTCCAGCTTTGTATTATCAGTAACACCAGAGAGACTGCAAAGATGACGCTCACTGTCTTTTTCGACATTATGAAAGAAGTGTGCCTTTGTTCAAAATGTCAAGTTCCCAACAGAACTAAGCATTGTTTTGATGGGCAAGGGGGTGTTAAGATAGAGAGGACGAGGACAATGAAGAGCATATTTAAATTTACACATTCAATAATGTTGAATATTTTCCATGATATGTTTGGTTCATATTTTTTTTACCCTTCCCACTCTCACGTCTGATTTCTGTGCATTTGCCTTCTCATTATGTAATAACGAATCTGGGCTGGCTTTGTTTCAGAGCGGTGCCCTCCCGGGCACGTGTCCAGGACAGGTCTGTGGCCGTGTTACCCGTGCCCACACGGTACTTACCAGCCCGACAGCGGGGAGACGGTGTGCATCAAGTGCCCGGACGGGGCCGACACGGATCAGCGAGCTGCTACCTCCCCCACCCAGTGTATAGGTAAGGTGGCGCCACACGTAGACACAAACCGCTGCTTTCCCAACCAGTGCCACGGTAAGGTGGCGCCTAGACGTAGACACGAGCCACTATCTCTCTCACCTAGTGCGTATGTGAGGTGGCACCTACGCGTAGACACGAGCCGTTACCTCCCTCACCCTGTGCCAAGGTACATATAGGTAGCGCCCACACGTTCACTCGAGCAAAAAGCTTCAGGTCCTGATCCCTCGCATGCAGGCAGCCAAAGACCGCAGAACTGGGATCTTTAACAACGAAGCATCTGTGCAAAGTCCGAAACGCGGATGTTCGATCCGCACTTGTAACACCCATACACATGCGTGTGCCATGCGGGATCACTCTATCATGCAGGACGAAAATTATTTTACCACATTCTATTCCTCACCGTTCTGAAGTTTAAGGTGTTTAGCACTGTTGTTGTGACTCCATGTACGCCCGTATTGTCAAATTGATACGCGAATCGGCAACAGCAAAAGCGTGTGCCGTTTTGAAAAGGAGCGAAAGGGAAATAACCACATGAAATACATATCCAAGAGAGGATAACTCGAATAGTTTACATTTGTATTGGTTTTGTGTTCAGTACTGTTTGGTATGCTAGATACATGGTACTTTCCCTTTAGATCCATTACCTGTGCTGGCCTCTAAGAAACACGAAAGGGGTCCTCACACAGAGACATAGACTGTCGACTGGATAACGCATATCCAGCGCGTGTAATACATTACACAAGCTCGCAAACATTAAACGGTAGAGTCAAAAAAAAAAATATATATATATATATGATGCGCTAGAAAAGCAGGGAGAAGGAAAGGCTGCCAAACAACAGGCCGACAATAATCCGAAGAAAGAGGGGAAGAGAAGAAGGCTGGATGGGGATTGTGGGAGAACTGGAGGCACAGAGCGGAAGCAACTATCTTACAAACTCGTGCAATAACTAGGCCGCGACAAGTCTTGCTTGCTAATGAACACACACAAACGCACGCACTCAAGCACGCACGCACACCATCACCACCACCACAACCATTACTACCACTACTGACAACAAACAAACAAATCTTTCGCCAACACTACCATTGCTGTGTTATATATATATTGTTTTTGTTCTTATGAGGCGGGAAAAGAAAAAAGCGATGGAAAGGAGGCACGGGGACAATGGGGGGGGGGGGGGGGGGGGGGGGGGGGGGGGGGGAGAGGGAAATGGAGAGGGAGGTGGCGGAATACCAGTTATGACTTTTATCAGTATCGCTACCCGCCTTCTCATCCATATGACTGTGTGCGTGTGGTGTGTACGTGAATGCGCGCGTGTATGCGTGAGTGTGCGCGCCTGTGTGTGTGTGTGTGTGTGTGTGTGTGTGTGTGTGTGTGTGTGTGTGTTGTTGTTGTTGTTGTTGTTTAACCTGTTTGTTGCGCGTGTGTCAGGATTTCCGGATGTTCAGAGTGACTATGCAAGAGCGAGGGGCAAGGGACAGGAACGGCTGTTGCTGGATGCCAACGAGTGTTTCCGGAAACCTTGCAAGAATGGCGGCACCTGTCTGCCCGCGACGACGGACTCTTCGACTGCAAGTGCGCGCCTGGATTCGAAGGTCTGTGAGGGGCAAGAGAAATAAAGAAATACAGCTAGAAGCGTAATGACTTGGGCGAAACACGTTCATGTGTATGAAAGCACACACACACACACACACACACACACACACACACACACACACGCATATGCATATACATATAAACATATATATATATGTATGTATATAATCAGGGGTGGGGAAAGTGCAGGGCAATAATTCCTCCTTCATTAAAACATTCACACTGCACAAATTCATTTGAAAAGAAAAAAGAAGAAAGGGGGAGAGACGGAAGGAGAAAGAAAAATATGATGAAAAAAAGAGGGCATCACAGTATTAATACTAAGTCCTTCAACAGCAGCATACTGGGACCATCACAGTCTATCTTGAACGTAGAGCAATTTATACAGTAGCCTGTCCGAGGGCGCCTTCCATTCGCTGATTCCGACTTACACAGCGGATTGTGTCGGTCCTCCGTTGTATAAATATAACCTGATGGTCAAACGCAAACAGAAACACATCTGTCGACCGCCATGTCTATCTATTTATCTATGTATGTATCCATCCGTCGGTCTGTCTCTGTACGTTGGGAGAGAGAGAGATGATGTTAGATATCTCTCTCTCTTTCTCTCTATCACACACACACACACACACACACACACACACACACACACACACACACACACACACACATCACACACACACACACACACACACACACACACACACACCACACATGCAAGGAGAGAGAAAGAGAGAGAGAGAACACACACATCCGCAAACACATTGCTACATAGCAATCCGTCTCTCTCTCTCTCTCTCCTCTCTCTCTCTCTTCTCTTCTCTCTCTCTCTCTCTCTCTCTCTTCTCTCTCACTCTCTCCTCCCCCTCTCTCTCTCTCCCCCCTCTCTCTCCCGCACACACACACACACACACACACACACACACACACACACACACACACACACAGTGGTATCTATGGAAATGAAATAGCTGATAAATTAGCAAAAGAGGGTGCTCTTAGAAAAAATCCAGATAGTGGATTGAAATTGGATAAACATGAAATCATTTCTCTATTAGAAAATTGTATGAACAATGAAAAACTTCCTGCAAAAACGACAGTGTTATTATGCCAAAGATCATTGTCCAGTATAATTTATAAAATGCGTTTGAACTCGTGGAAAACAAAATTTTCTAAGGATGTAGATTGCGCTTGTGGTCTCCCATTATCTATTCAACATATTCTTTTCGAATGTCCAATTCTAACATCGTTATATAATATTCTAAAGATAGATATTGCTTCGTTAGGGGCTTTACAAGAAATACTTTACAGCCCCAAAATGATTGATATAGCAAAGGCTATATCGAGTTCTGTTATTATTCATTTGTTGTAATTGATTTATCAGTTTATAATTATTGTTTGGTCGTTAATAGGCAAACTTTCATATATTTGCCTCCGTGCGCGCACGCAACACACACACACACACACACACACACACACACACACACACACACACACACACACACACACGGGCGCGCGCATGCACGCACGCACACACACGCACACACGCGCTCACACACACACTGATATAAGCACTTACATACATTTTGTTTGTTTGTTTGTTTTTTTGTTTTTGTCTAATATCACCATCGTTGTGAACAGACTAAATTAAATCAATCAATCAATCAAACACACACAACACACACACACACACACACACACACACACACACACACACACACACACTCACACACACGGAGATCTCACTGTCTCTTTTTCCACACATGCACACACACACGCACGTACGTGCGCGCGCGCGCGCACACACACGCACACACACACACACACACACACACACACACACACACACACACACACACACACAGATGGAGAGAGTGAGAGACCGAGAGGTTCACGTGTAAAAAATACCATCTTGAAATTCAGGTTTTCATCATCTGAAATCATACAGTTCGTTATATTCATCAGTACAAAGAAATATAAAGAACTGTTTATCAAAATATATGACTTTGTGAGGTGTTAACGACTGGTGCTTTTTATGTGGGACGCGTGTGTGTGTGTGTGTGTGTGCGTGTGCGTGCGTGCGTGCGTGCGTGTGTGTGTGTGTGTGTGTGTGTGCGTGCGTGTGTGTGTGTATGCACGCGCGCGCGCTCTAGGAGTGTTCTGTGAGACGGAGGTGAACCAGTGCAAGGCCAAGCCCTGTCTGAATGGGGGCACGTGCAGCCCGCTGCCCGGAGCCTACCACTGTAACTGCACCCCGGCTTTGAAGGTAAGACCCTTCCCTCCACGCTGCCCTTACCTTTCCATCCTCTCCCTTCCTCTACTTCTTCCTTTTTGTTTAAGACAGAAAAAATACCATCAGGCTAACCATTAGACCAAAAAGAGACTGTTAAATTTCTCTCTCTCTCTCTCTCTCTCTCTCTCTCTCTCTCTCTCTCTTGTGTGCCTTAACAAGTAGGAAACCACTCCAATTATTGTATATGCCAGCAATGTTATCGTGGATCCTAGGAAAATTATTTGTAATGCGTGAAAAAACATGTACACACACAAAACTGCCCACCCCCACCCTTCTTTCTACAGTTCCTATCCCTCTTTCTCCTTAGATATAAAAGGAAAAGAAAGATACGGGAAATAAAACAAAAACGTATGGAGAAAAAAAAATCCGAAAAATTGTGTCCGATTATTAGCTGCTGCAGACGCCATCTGTTCACGAAAGAGAGAGAGAGAGAGAGAGAGAGAGAGAGAGACAGACAGACAGACAGACAGACAGAAGCGATCATGATTTTTTATAATCTTAACTGCCACCTGTTGTGTCACCAAGGCCAGAAGTGTGAGCGGGACATAGACGAGTGTGAGTCATCACCGTGTCGCAATGGTGGTACTTGCGTGGACGGCCCCAATTCCTTCCCCTGCAATTGCCCCAACGGCTTTCAAGGTCAGTTGTTCTGGCTCTGTGTTCAGTTCTCGTTTGCCTTTGCATTTGCTGCTAATGTGGCCCTTTCCCATCGTCTGACCACGTGCACATAAAGAGAGACAAGACAGCAAGCTACTGTATAATTTT
>CM031600.1:34860597-34863097 GCA_018398815.1 Conus ventricosus
TGTGTGTGTGGCGCCTTCTTCACATATTCACGTTCGTTCACACCGCTATACCCGGAGATACACGAGACAGTTGTACGTGCACTAGGTCATGATGACGTCCTGTGTGGTGGTTCACAGAGGTGGACGCGCACTACCAGCTGGACTTCCCTACAGCCAGCACTGTGGACTACGCCCTGATGCCCATCAACCGTCCTCTCACCTCCCTCACCGTGTCCTTCTGGATGTTATCCGACGACTTCGACAACTACGGTACCGCCTTCTCCTATGCTGTGCCCAACATGGACAACGCTCTCACCCTCACCGACTACAACGGGTGGGCACGGGGAAGGGGAGGGGTTCCCTGTTCGATGCCTTGTAATGGATACGGAATATTCAGATGTGATTGTGCAGCATACGATGTCTGTAAGCCGAATTTTCTGTGCATGTGTGCGAAGCAGTTTTAGTCTTATCAACAAAGTGTCACTTTTATCGTCACGTGACAAGTTTTCATGTTCATTACGTTACACATAAAATGAAAAAGAAAATGTTCGATAAAAGGCATTGCCAGGTGAGAAAATGTGGCCAACTTCTCTTTCTTGAATGGCACAACCGAGAGTTACAAAGTATTGATTCAGTACTGTACACCAGGTAGTCCTTGACTTGGATGTGTTGTTGCTTTAAGAAGGCTGTGTCAGCAGGCGTTTCAAATAGAAACAGGTCGTGCAGAAAACAACAGCTGGGCAATACTGACGTCACAACAGACTGATCGAAAAAGAAAACCCAGGGAAAGAGAGCGCCTGTTTTTTTCATTGCAGATAAAGTTACCTTTCCTCAGTTTAGGGGTCAAGGTCATTTCACAATATTGGTGCTTGCGTCAAACGTCACATCAAACCCAAGACAATTATTGTCTTATTTGTGTGTATCACTCTAGGTCGACATGGCGTCTCGTTTTGAGAACTTACTTCTGTGTTGGGTTATTAGTCATACATTGATATAGAAAAAAGTCAGCGTTTTCTCTGCAGCGTATTTCAGCGACAGAGACTTGGCTGTCTAAACAGACCTATGATAATGCATAGAATTAAATGCTTGGTCTGCGATAGTTTGTATGATTATATGCGTCGAACCTTCGGTTTCAGTTGTTTTCTTTTACTGGATACACTTGTCAATGCAGGGTATATGTGGCTCGCGTTTCGTTCTTTTCTTTTGATGTATGTTTTAAATTTCAATCAAAATTGTATTCAATGAAATTGTTTCAAGGTATTGCATTTTACAAGGGTTCGGAAGAGAAGCCCCACTCTAAATGACACTTTGTTGATTTTCTTGTTAACGATCATGTCGACGTCCTCTTCTCAGCTTCGCCTTCTACGTCAACCAAGAGAGCGTCATCACCGACGTCACCACCAATGACGGCTACTGGCATCACGTGGTGATCACGTGGTCCAGCATCCGGGGTAACTGGAAGATATACGTGGATGGTTTGCTGAACGACAGTGGCTTTGACCTCTCCACCGCGAGACGCGTGCCCGGTGAGATCACTAGTAGGCTTTGGTGGCTGCGTTGTACGCTGGCTTAGCTCGGTGGAGCAGGATATTGTTTATGGAACTGTTTGTATCGCCTTGACTCCGTGTTAGTCCAGTGGTGGTGTTTGTTGGGTCGGTATCCGGAGGGATTTAAATTGTGTCGCCTCTGGTGATTCAGAAATGCCAGCTATACGCTTTTCTGATGATTTCGGCATTTTCTCCTCTCTCTCTCTCTCTCTCTCTCTCTCTCTCTCTCTGCGTGTATGTGTGTGTGCGCGTGCATGCCCGCACAATTGTATTTCACATCATGGTCATGTCAGTGTTACGTTCAATTAGTATGGGCAAGGGCACGCCGATGACTAGTCAATATGGAACCTTAAAGAGAATAAGGTCAGAAGTGTTAACTGGCGTCATAGTTTTGCCGTTGTCTTCTTTTCCTATTTCAGTTCGTTTCATCATTGCTTAGCCGATTACTCAGGACTGTTACAAGGCTGCTTCAGGCAAAACCACACAGTTCTTAGCCAAGACAACGACATCGTATGTTTATGATTCTCACCATAGTATGTTCGAGACAAGACAATGTCTTGTTCTGTCCTTCAGGCAAGGGCACACTGGTGATTAGCCAAGCCAGAACTGTAGACAATGACTTCGTATGTTTTGAATTCTTGCCCTAACATGGTCAAGACAGGGGCACGCTGCTGATTAGACAATGACGTTGTACGTTTGTATTTCTCGCCGTAGTGTGGTCAAGGCAAGGCAATGTCCAGTTCTGTCCTTAAGGCAAGGGCACACTGGTGATTAGCCAAGCCAGAACTGTAGACAATGACTTCGTTTGTTTGGAATTCTTGCCATAACATGGTCAAGAAAAGACAATGTCCTGTCCTTAGGCAAGGGCGCGCTGGTAACTGGCCTAGACAAACTGCAGACAATGACGTTGTGTGTTTATAATTCTCGCCATGTGTGGTCAAGACAAGACAGTGTCCTGTTCTGTCCTTCAGGCA